>JAJEJO010002049.1:257322-404572 GCA_020662805.1 Glaucomys volans
CTCTCTCTCTCTCTCTCTCTCTCTCTCTCTCTCTCACACACACACACACACACACACACACACACACCACCTGGCAAGTAGGCACCATTTAGGTTTGTACTGATTTTTATGCCTGATGTGATTTTTTGCCCCTTCCAGTCCTGGGAAGTCAGAGGAAACACCTCTGACACTTTTCCTTTGGCCTCTTGAGACTCTTTCAAGGCTTGGCTCAGGAACAAGGATTACATTTGTAATAGAAATCCAGAACCCACCGGGAAGGGAAGAGCAGGTGAGCCGCAGCAGGTGATCCACGTTACCCCAGAGGGAGGCTGAGAAACCCTTGCACTTAAATGTAAAGAGGGTCTGTGTGTGGCAAGTGGATCTGTGCATGTCGCCTGATGTTCTGGAGTGGTGGTCTGTGGGGTTCACCCTTTTCTCAGAGAAGTTCATTTCCAGCAGAAGAGGAGGAGGCCCACACCAAGTAGCCCCAACCCACTGTCTGCAGCCCAGGAATAACTGATGAGCTCTGTCAGGCTAAAGTCCACCTTCAAGAAATTCCCCAGAAGCCTCTGTGTATTTCATCCCTAGCTGGAAAAGCACTGTTTTGTTTTTTGTTTGTTTGTTTTTGTTCTTTTTAGTTCTACATGACAGTAGAATGTATTTTGACATATTATACATACATGGAGTATCACTTCCCATTCTTGTGTGGGTTCATGACATGGAGTTACACAGTCATATAAGAACAGAGGAGCCGGGCGTGGTGGCGCACGCCTGTAATCCAAGCGACTTGGGAGGCTGAGTCAGGAGGATCGCGAGTTCAAAGCCAGCCTCAGCAACTTAGCGAGGCCCTAAGCAACTCAGTGAGACCCTGTCTCTAAATAAAATACAAAATAGGGCTGGGGATGTGGCTCAGTGGCCGAGTGTCCCTGAGTTCAATCCCTGGTTCCAAAAAAAAAAAAAAAAAGAACAGAGGAAAGTTATGTCTGATTCATTCTACTGTCTTTCCCATTCCCATTCCTCCTCCTTTCCCCACATTCCCCCCTGTTCAATCTGGTGAACCTCCACCCCCCCGCCCCCATCTATTGTGAGCCAGCATCCACATATCAGAAAGAACATTTGCCCTTTGGTTTGGGGATTGGTTTATTTAACTTAGCATAATAGCCTCCGGTTCCACTTATGGGCAATGCCATAATTTCATTCTTCTTTATGGCTGAGTCATATTCCATTGTGTATATATACCACATTTTCTTTATCCATTCATCTGTTGAAGAGCGCCTAGGTTGGTCCCATAGTTTAGCTATTGTGAATTGAGCTGCTATGAGCATTGATGTGGTCACATCACTATAGTATGCTGATTTTAAGTCCTTTGGGAGGAGTGGGATAACTGGATCAAATGGTGGGCCCATTCCAAGTTTTCTGAGGAATCTCCATACTGCTTTCCAGAGCAGTATGGAGTCCCACCAGCAATGTATGAGTGAACATTTTCCCCACATCCTCACCAACACTTATTGTTGCCTGTATTCTTGAGAACTGCCATTCTGACTGGAGTGAGATAAACTCTCAGTGCAGTTTAACTTTACTTTCTCTAATTGCTAGGGATGTTGAACGTTTTTCATGTATTGGTTGACCATTCGCATTTCTTCTTCTGTATAGTATCCGTTCAGTTCCTGTGCCCGTTTATTGACTGGTTGTTTGTTTCCTTGGTGTTAAGTTGGAAGAGCCCTGCTCCACCAACTGAGGCCAAGGCTGTCTATTTCCGTTCTGTGGAGATGGTGGTGTCGAGTCTGAAGACCTGCTCACGTGACTCCTGACTCACAAAAAGGGAAGCCAAGACCCAGAGACAGAAGATGACTTCCTGAGACCGTCCCAAAATATAAATTAGATCTCAGGTCTCTGCCCAGCTGCCAGCTTTGTGACCCTCATCCCTTGGCTTGACTTCAGAGCCTGCCACTGGGCAGGGTCACCAGGAGGGCCAGCTGGACAGGAGCACTTCCCCCCCCATGTCCTTACCAGTGGACGGGGGCAGTGGAAGCAAAGCCAGGCCCAGGATGGGCACAGACATGCAGCAGTTAGTGAGCAAGCAACTCCTCGCAAGACGCCTGACTGTCCTGACATGGCAGCTTTCACTACTCCTAAAACACACAGATAGGTGACAATGACTGTAGGGACACTAGAGAGGTTTTACTGCCTTGGGAGACAGGCTATAAAATGCCACTGTTGCAGGGACATTTCCATCTGCTCCTTCCTTCACTGATCCCCTTCATTCTCCCTGTGGCTTCATCTACCAACTGCTCTCAGGTACCACAGGGGCTACCTGAAGGCCTACTAGGTGCAAAGATCATAGGGTTCCTGAGACATGGCCAGCCCAGCCCAGGCCCCCTGGGCCCCTGACGGTCTGCTGGATGCCCTTCATCACCTCCGTCTTTCAGCCACTCTCCTCCCTTGATGCAGCACCTTCACTGCTTGTGGTCTGGAGAGAATCTGGAGCAGGAAGAGTGCTCCCACTGGGCAGCTGGAAGAGACTCTGCCTGGCCTCTCAGCCTCCACTCTTGAAGCCCTTTCGTCCACTCATCAGCCACTGCCAAAGAGAACACTGGAAATCCCATCAGACCACATCATTTTCCTGATTAACACCTTTTCTGGCAGTAACAGTCAGAGTTCTCCAAACACGATCCTGTCCCCCACCTGGCCTTTTCCCAGCCTCCTTTTCAGTCAACCATGTGACTGGCTCTCAGTGGAACTATGTCACTTCTAGGCTGAGGGAGTTAAAAGCTGATGTTCCTTCTCCATCTTTCTCTTTCTTCCCGCTGAGATAGGGAGGTCTCATCAGACTTCACAGGGATAAAGTAAAGCTTTATTGGGGTGAATCCACTAAGGTGTTGGGAGTTGCTGTTGGACAGTCGCCAAGATGGATTCATTGTTCAGTGGCTCTCTGTTGCCCTCAGGTGTGACAACCAACCAACCAATTCCTCAGCCTGGTCCTGTTTAATGCCTAAGGCCTGGCCCAGCCTCCCTTTCTGGCCATTCTCCTGGCCTGTTTCTCAGTTCTTCTCTAAACAATTCTGTTGATAACCACAATTCCACCATACCTGCAGGTCTTAGAAGGGCCACAGTCTCTCCCCTGCCTGAGAGTCCCTCTCCACTTGGGATGTCCCTGTCCACTCTACTCTCATCTCCTCCATCTCTCAGCAAACTGTTCATTGCTTGATACCTAGCTCAGATGTCCCCAACCTGGCCCTCCCTGCACTAGCCGGGGCCCTTCCTCCTGACCAGGGGCATCCCATCTACAGCTCCAGGAGCAACCTCGCTCACACTGCAGCTTATCACTGGGAGTTTACTTTGTGTCATCCACTAGATTGTGAACTCCACACGAGTAAGGGCCGTGCTTTCCTCTGACTCCCCAGAACCCGTCTCCGCATCGGGTTCCTAGGAGATTGTCATGGAATGTTTCATGACCACACAAAAGGAGCCCACTCGGAAATCTTTCTGAGGAAAGCCACATCTCCTTGAAGGAGAGCAGCAGTCAAGTTGCAGGGACTCTCCACAAAAGAGGAGGCCATCCTCACAGGGTTCTGGAAACAGCTCTACATTGGAGCCCACAGGCCAAATCTGTCCATCTTTGTCCCCATCAGCTGCAGGGTCCCTCCTCCATCATCTCTGGGGTCATTTGCAGTGCCCAGTGACACAGTTCTGAGCCCTGGCAAGGCACTCTGCCATCCTCTCTGCTCTTCCGTTACCTCCACTCAGAGTTCTTGGCCCCTTTCCTGGGACCCCCATTTGTCTAACTAAAGTCTGATAAGGTGCTAGTCAACCTAGGACCACCTTTACTTCCATTCTACCTTAGCATGGGACCTCTGAAGCCCCAAAGGAAGCGTGATCACAGGGGAATTTCAGGCACATGATAGGGAGTGGGTAGACATAGGGTCAGGGATAAGGGCCTCCTTGGAGACACCTTCACTGCACTGCCCCCCATCCCATGGCACAGGCAAGAGCTGCTAGATGAGCTAGGTGCAGCAGACGGCAGGGGGTGCTGGCCTGAAAGAGTTAATATTGGCGGAACATCCTGAGGGGGAGACCCAACTCCTTATTCCTCATTCCATGGTTTCTTTTATCTGGTATTTCTGGGCAAGACAATGAGCAGGCGGACTGGAAAGTTACAGGCCAGGGTTGCCAATCCCTGCCAAAAATGCAGCAGAGTGGGCCGGGAGGAAGCTGGAGGGAGACTTGAGCCTCTTTCATTTCCTCCTGTTTTTCTCTGTGTGCACTCCCAGCCCCGCTGATCTGTTGTCTTTTTGCCCTTGTGATCTTCTTACTCCAAAGGAACACCCTTTCCATCTCGGGGTACAGGGGCCCTTGGGCAGTCTCTCCGGCCTACTGTGCAAGCCACACGTGGTAAGGCTCCAGCGCTGCCTGGAGAAGCAGGGGCTGCGGCACACCCAAGATCCACCAGGAAACCAATCCCCAGGTCAGGTGGAAAGAGCCGGGCAAGACAGGGCGGGCAGGTCTGTCCTTCTCTCTCTTTCCACTGGAGTCAGGACACAACAGGGAGCAAAACTGGGCAGATGGTGCATGGGAGAGAACTTCCAAACCCCTCTGCCCTCCCCAAGAGAAGGGGACTCTCAGAATGCTCCAGGACCACTCACAGTGCCCCACCCTTGCCCAGAAGCTTCTAGACCTCAGCTCTCCAGGGCCCACCTGTGCAATGCACACTTGAAACACATGCAGATAAGTGCAGAGGAGGAAAAAGAGATTCAAATTGAAATCCTGTCTCTGTCAGGGCCAGTTAGTTAACCACACTAAGCCTCAACCTCCTCCTCTTCCAACTGGGGACAATGTGCAGGACTCAGGGAAGATCAAAGCGATACTCCTGCTCCAGGACTTGGATGCAGAGAATTCCTTCCTGGATCCTGGCAACCAGTTGTCATTTAGAATTGACTGACTAGGAACCAGAAGGCTTGGCTTTGGGTCCCAGTTGTGCCATCCACTAGCTTTGTGAACTCAGGCAAGCCCTGCACCCTCTGAGTTTGTCTTTCTGTGTCCCAATCCTTAGGAACAGAACTTCTCCCACTGCAGTCAGCATCAGGAGCACCTGGAAGGCTTGAGGAACACAGGGCAGCTGGGTCACCCTGCAGTCCCTATGTCAGTGAGCCAGGATGGGCCTGGAGGATGTCCATTCCCACTGAATTCCCAGCAGATGTTGTGGCTGCTGGTCCCAGGAGCCCTGGGAAGGTGAGGCAGTCTAAAAATCTTTCCAGCTCTAACAGCTTAATGAATATTTTAAACCGATCCAATGAAGTTGCTAGTGACTGATAGTTGTTTAATGTGTTCTTCTTGTGGCTATTTGCATTTTAAATAGAATAATGTATCCTGCTGCTAAGTTGGATAAAAAACAGCTCTAGAGTCTGTGTCAAGGAAACCACTGGGAGGGGAGAGCTTTCTGGGCTCTTCAGCCACCCTAACTCCAGCTGGGGTTACCTAAAAGATCTTTGGAAAACTCCAGCTTCCCACGTGATCACACACACTTGGCTAATTACTGTTTCAAGCACAACGTCTGAGCTGAGGAAGGCCCTTGGTTGCCTGAAATCAGCCCAAGGCCAGTCCCTATTGCTCGGAGCAGGGCTGTCAGTCAGCAGATGACATTCCAGGTCCCCCTCACTCTAGTCAGGGCCCTGGAGACCAGCCTCCTGCCCAGGGTGGGAAGCAGAGCCCAAGGCCTGCACCCCCGGGCAGTCACTCAGCCACGTCTGTGGTGGGGTGGGAAGCCCCTCTCGGCTTCACTCCCTGCTTTTGTGTCACAGTAAGACCTGTCCAGCCAGGTGACCAGGCTCTGTAAACGCTGCTGTCATTCTGCTAACGCTCTGGGCTTGCCTCGGGGAAGAAAGCTGGCCTGCTCATCAATTACAGACTAATGACACCCTCCTCCCACCAGTCCCACTCACCAGGGCCCTCCTGCCTTTGGTGCACAGAAGCACGAAGAGGGAGGACATCGTTGTAGAGCGACACTCCCCATCCCCTCCATGTCTCCAGATTCCTAATCGAATCTCAAACTCAAACATGCAAATAATGTCTTCGGGAAAAGGCCTAGACTGAGAGAGAGAAAAAAAAAGATTCCCAGAAGCATCCAGGGGCTGAGATCAAGCCTTCAGGGACCCAGGCTGTGACCTGCCTCGTCCTATATGCAGGTCACAGAGAGTGGAGGAGGGGCTGCCCATTCCACCAGAGCATCCCACAAAGCCCTGGGTTTTGCTGTTACATTGGGAATCTTTAACAACAGCTAAAGTCCAAACCCAACCCAATCAGGACAGATGCTGACTAAACATGGCTGGTTAGACACGTGCATCTACTTTTACCTCCTCCCCAAACCCTACTAGAGTGACAACTGCCAAAAAAATATTAAGTACAAATACACATGAATGAGAAGAACTGGACAGAAAACAATAGCAACACAATTTTGGAAGCTAGATATCAGATGGACAAGTGGTAAATGCTCAGGAATTCCAAACAGCTGAATTCAAAGTCAGCAGTCGGGAAAGCTGAGAACCAACCCAATTTACACTGCAAAACTCTCTTCCCAGCTCAGAAATTGGTGGGACCAATTCCTGTTGCAAGCAGGAGTGAAGAGGAAAGAGGTAAAATCAGGCAAATTGACTGGCACTCTGTTTGAGATGTTGTTAGAGCCTCAGGTTCTTTCCCTGATCAGTATTTGTCCCTTATCCAGCCCGGGAAAAGACAGAGGATTATTCTTTGAAAAGGATAAATAAAGACTTTCTGGACCAAGAGACAACAGGAAGGGTTGAGGACAGACCTACCAAGATGAAAGACAGGAGGACTCAAGAGCATCATTTGCATCTAGCTCCATCCTCATCCCCAGGACTACCAGAGCACCAACTCTCAGCGCATTCCCCTCCAGGAGGGAGGTGGGTGAACCATTTCTGGGGACTCCCCAAATAAGAAGACAGACTTCAAGATACTGACATAGAAGATTTCACAAGAAAAAAAGGCCAAGAGATCATTCTCCAATGAAGCCCCAAGTTGTCAATCCCCACTGCACTCAGGGATTCTTAAATATGTGCAGATAAACAGGAATAACCAGACAACAGAAAAGAACATCAAAGTTGAACAATGGAGACCAAAACAAACAACTTGGAAGAAAAAGAAACAGAGATTATGTAAGGAAAAGAAAACTTGAAAGAAATGTATCATGAATTTTTTTCAGAGAGATAATATGCACTCATCAAACAAGAACCAGAAAAACAAAACCTGTATAAGGAATATTCAAAGAGAAGAAAAAGGATTCTGGTAAATTAAAATTATGATAATGAAGCACTTGATAGTGGACTGGAAGTTAAAGTTGAGGAAATCTTCCAAAAAGATGGAAAAGAGGAGGAAAAAGCCTATAAAACTACAGAACTAGTCCAGAGTTTACTACTATTCAAATGAGAGTCACAGAAAGAGGGAACAGGAAAAATAAATAAATAATAAGAGAAAGAAACCATCTTCAAAATCAAAACTGAAAGACTACAGCTTACAGGTTGAAAATATCTGCCGAATGGGACCTTAGAAAAAAATTACAAGCATAGCTGGGCTGGCGTGAAGCTCAATGGTAGAGCACAAGCTTAGCATGCATGAGGCCCTGGGTTCAATCTCCAGCACAAAAAAACCCACAAAACCCAGATGAGCAAATTATGATGAAAATAGGTGCACTATGAGGTGAAAACATACCATGCTCATGGATTGGAAGACTCAGTATTAAAGATATCAGTTTTTTCTAACTTCATCTATAGATTCAACACAACTTCAACCAAAACCTCAGAAAGGTGTTTTGAATACATTGACAATTTAATTCTAAAGTTTATATAGAAAAGCAAAAGATCTAGAATAATCAATATAATACTGAAAAAGAACAAAAAGGATTCACATTATCTAACTTCCAGACTACCTTTAAAGCTATCGTAATCAAGACAAGATGGCATTAGCAAAAGAACAGACACTGAGCCAATATAAGAGAATACAGAGCCAGAAACAGGCCCACATGAATGTCGCCAACTCATCTTTATCAGAGCAAAGATAATTTAATTACAAAAGGATAATCTTGTTAACAAATGATGCTGAACCACTGAACTCCTATCTATTTATATCTACCTACCTACCTATCTACAAACGCCCCTAGACATACTTTACACCTTACACAAAAATAAAAATGGATCTAGGGCTTAATGAAAATGAAAAATTATAAAACTTTTTGATGTGAACAATATAGAAAATCTCTATAACTGGGGTTTAGTGGTGAGTTTTAAAATATACCAACAAGAGTGTTGAAAAAGCACAGTTATTTAAATGAAAAACTAAGTTGGATTTTATTACAGCTAAAGCCTCCCTCCTGATCCATGAATGACACTGTCAAGAGAAGGAAAACACAAGCACCAAATCAGAAGAATAGGTATATAAAACATTTATCCAAGAAAGAGTACATATGCAAAATGTACAACAGCCCTTAAAACTCAACACTGAAAAAGCAAACAACCCAATTAAGAAATGAGTAAAATGCCAAAAAGATACACAGATGGCAAAACATATGAAAAAATATTCAGCATAATTTATTATTAGAAAACTTCAAATTTAATCAACAATGAACTACAACTGCATACCTGTTAGAATGGCTAAAATCCCAAAACAAACAATACCAACTACTATCAAGGATGGGGCACAATGAACACTCCTGGTCATTGCTGGTGAGGGTAAAAAATAGTACAGCAATTCTGGAAGCCAATGTAGCAAAATTCTTAAATAAAACTAAGCATAGTCTTATCATATGATCAAATAGTCATGCTCCTAGCTATGTACCCAAATAACATGAAAACTTATGCCCATATAAAACCCTGTATGGGATAGCAGCTTTGGTCATAAAATTTCCAAAAATCAGAAACAACCAAGATATTCTTCAGTAACTGACTGGATACACAAACTGGAGTATATCTACACAATGACAAAAAAAGAAATGATCTACCAAACCACAAGAAGATAGGGATGAATCTTACATGTATATTGCAAAATGAAAGAAGTCAATTTGAAAAGGCTATATACTGAACGATTCTGACTATATTATATTCTGGAAAAGACAAAAAGATAGAGACTTATAAACCATCAGTTACCAAGGGTTCAGGAGAGGGGAAAAGATTGAATCAGTAGAGGAATGCTTTGGGTGATGAAACTATTCTGTAGGATAGTGTAATGGTGAGTATAAGACATTAGCATTTGTCAAAACCCAGAGTTTTATAGCACAGAATAAACCTTAATGTATGAAAATATTTTTTAAAAAATCATTTAGAAAGTGCAGGAATCCCAGGAAGGAACATTGAATGCCACCCAAAAAATATATTACAAACATACAAAACAAGCTCCCTGAAGAGGCTGAGAACATAGTATTGACCTCAACAGCTTTGGAAATAGTGGAGTGTGTAAGACTAAAGGCAAAGGGAACTGTACACAGCACTCCACTCTGGGTGATAAAGTTGCTCTCCATGAGGACATAGGCTAACAATTCCCAAACGACTACACATTTACTGGAGCTGAATATTAAGTAACTGGATGGGCAGATGGTGGGAGCCAGATTTCTTACTGTGTAGATTTTAGAAATATTTAGAGATACACAAGAGTTAGTACATCCATCCATCTAAAATCCTCATCCTACAATCTAAAAGGATCTGGAAGCAATGGCACATCAGTAACAACAAGCACACACAATGCCCCCCCCCCAAAAAAAATCTTTTTAGCATCATTTTCTAATAAAAGGAGTGAGGACTCCTTGGAGAAATGGCTGACTCCAGGACCAGGGCAGAAAATATACAAGCTGAGCCTGGAGCATCTGTACCGCCAGAAAATTTTAAAAAGGATACTGTCCCATCCCAGTGTTGAGAGTATGCCAAGGGGACACAGGAGCCAACTGAAAAGAGCTACCCGTGGCCACAGGTAGGGCGACTTAATAATGAAGTAAATACAGTAATATTGGAGTATAATCCAAAGCATACAATGAATATTCATGAGTCTACAGTAAAATCAATAAATAATCAAATGAATAAAACAAATAATAAAGAATAGATAAATCTCCAGGGCAGAAGTATTCCAAATAAGTCAATACTCCATCCTTAAGGTTGTAGAGCATAACTCCCATTTCTTAAGTGTGAGGTATGCATGTGACCTTCTTTCAAAGAGAAAATTATGGAGAGGGAGGGGAAAAAAGAGTAACTTACAGGTGGAGAAACATGGGGCTGGGGATGTAGCTCAATGGTAGAGTGCTTGCCTCCCATGCACAAGGTCCTGGGTTCAATCCCCAGCACCACCACCACAACAAAAAGAAGTGAAGAAACATGGCACTCAAGTCTGGTGGTCAAGGTGAAGTATGCACAGGGGCATGACAGAATGTAATGTTGATGGGGGCAAGGATCGTGCCTGGCACTTTACCCCATGATCTCCTTCCCCAAAATGCATTCCCCCAGCATAGTCATGGAAAAAACACCAAATATATCCCAGCTGAGTGACAGTCTATAAAATATTTGACCAGTATTCCTCAAAACTGCCCAAGTCAGTAAAAACAAGGGAAATCTAACAAACTATCAGAACCAAGAGCAGTCTAGGGAGACCTTACGACGGAAGGTCAGTGGTCTCCTGGAACAGGAAAGAACACCAGGGGAAAACGAAGGAAATCTGACTAACATGTTAAATTTAGTTAATGATAATATGCCAATATTGGGTCATTCATGGTGAAAATGTATCATACGATGTAAGATGTTAATAATAGGAACAAGCAGATAAGGAATGAGAACTCTGAATAATCTTCACAATAATTCTGTAAGTTGTAATGTTCTAAAAAATAGTCTTTTTTTTTAAAAAAAATTCTTTCTGGTAGCAAAAACTGGGCATGGACAGAGGATCAAGTATTGGAATAGTTTCAGACTTCTCAATAGTAGTTAAACCTGTAAGACAATGGTAAAATGCATTCAGAATTATGATCTTCACACTAGAATTCTATATCCAGCCAAACTAGCACATATGATGGTAGAATAAAGTACTTTCAGACATTCAAAGTTTCAAATAGTTTATCTCCCATTTACCCCTTCTTAGGAAGCTCCTAGAGGATATGCTCCAGCAATACCTGGGAATAACCCCCAAAAAAGAAGGAGGAGGAGGAGAAGCAGGAAAGGGAGGAGGAGAATAGGAAGGAGGAGGAGGAGGAGGAGGAGAAGCCACCACCGGTGCCACCTTGAGATAAAGGAAATAGAAAATACAACACAGGAGAGAGTAAAATAATCCCAAGGAAGATGATGGAAGATGATCCCAAGATGACCAATTTGCACCAGGTATGAAGGCCAAGTGGTCCAGGCTAGAGTACATCAGAGACATGGAGAGATTTCTCCAAGAATCTGAACATTTCCAGAAGATATTCAGACAACAGGTAGAGACTTGGGGTTTTGATTAATAATTATGGAATCATAAACAAAAAGAATGCAATTCCAGGGAAAACAGTGACTGAAGAAAGGAACAGCGCCATAGACATACTCACGTGAGGAGCATGTACATAGTGATAACAAAGTAAACATTCAGTATTTATCCCACCAAAATTATGAGACGAATGTCAGGAGGATGGGGCAGGAGGTAAGTGTCCGTCAGCTTTCGCAGGTCATACTGCAGTAACAGAAAGTCCCAAGGGCTCACAAGAACAAGCTGGTTTTCACTCATTATCAATGAAGCACAGCTGCGGGCCAGTTGTGGCTGCACCGTGTGTCTTGTTCGTTGTAGGATCTAGGCTGAAGGATCAGCCCCTCTTTTGGAACATCTCCACTTTTTCAGAAGAGGAAAAGAGCACCTCGACCAGACCATACAATGGCTCATAAGCCTCTGATCAGAAGTGGCATCTATCACGCACTCACATGCCACTGACCAAGCTGATCATACACGTGTAATGTCCATTCCTCCCATTAGCATGCAGTCATATGGCAATGGAAAGAGGTGTACGTGCATTGACAGGCAGGCGAGGATCAAGGGGAACCAGAATCCAGTTCACGAATGCTATGGACTGCAGCGTGAAGGGGAGGAAGGCGTGAGGAAAGAACTCAATTTTCCCCTCCATGAGTGGGCATGAGTGGGAAATGAACGGATCATGCCTAACACTAAGAAATCAAGAAGTAGCCATTCGGGTTTGTTATTTAGAAATATGGACATAAGGATCAACATTCAGGAGCAAGAACAGAAGGTGGTTCCTTCTGAAGAGGTAAATGCAGGAATCAGAGGATTATTTTTCATAAGTTGGCAAACCATTTGCTAAAACTTATTCAACGATAACAAGTGGTGACAGAGGGGCCAAGCTGCTCTTACTGCCTAACTTCACTGTGCCATGGTTACTTTTCACTGTTTCTGATAGTGAGAGAGCATAATGAATCTCTCTAAAACAAAGAAAACAAAGCCATTGACCGCTCCTATCATAACAACTGCCCTTCCAAACCCACCACCGAGTCCCACATCTCAGTAATGACACTCTGCCTACAGAGGAAAAACCTAAATTTTCCTTACTCTCTTTTAGTCAATTTCAAATAATCTAAGCCACAAAGAATGAGTAATGCAGAGTCTGATACAATATAATTCAAAGCCACGTGACTGACTTCAGAGGCATCGATGTTATTGCTATGGAGATTTCCTCACCAAGTATGAAACTCCAGTTAACATTTAAATTCTCTCCCCATGCACAGATTAGGTTAGGACAAGCTAGACTAGAAGCCCTCCAAAGAAGGAAGTAAAAACTTACCTAAAATTTAAAGTTAAAGAATAAAGAATAGGGAAGTTCAAATTTACCAGCAAGTAAAAATTTACCTGAAATGATACAACATAAACAGCAGGTTCAAGAGTTCACTCTATTTTTTCCCTCTACATTCTCAAGGTGCACCTGGCACCTTAAAGGATGTCAAAGTAGGAGAAAGTAATCATTTTGATCATTGTTTAATAGAAAACACAATTCACTCCAGTATTTTCTTCTTAACTTAGCCAGGCCACCCATGAACTTCACTGACAGGCATTCTGCCACTACTGATTTCCAAAACCTAGGCAAAACTAGAGGCAATAGCATCTTAGTTTCTGACAATCAGGAGAGAAATCATCAGACTGTCAACCCTCCACTCACCAGGCTCAAGTCAACATAGAAGTCCCCTTCACTCATAACCCCTTATAGAATCCTTCAAAACAAAAACTGTCATAGAAAACTAATTTGATTGCAATCTTTTTCAAACTGATGGTGTTTAAGATTAGGAGAAGCTGGGTGCTTTGGTACATGCCTGTAATCCCAGTGACGTGGAAGGCTGAGGCAGGAGGATTACAAGTTCAAGGTCAGCTTCAGCAATTCAGTGAGACTCTAAGCAACTTAGCAAGACATGGTCTCAAAACAAAAAAAAAAAAAAAAAAAAGAAGGCTGGTGATGGGGCTTAGTGGTCAAGTACCCCTGGGTTCAATCCCCAGTGCCAAAAAAAAAAAAAGAGTAGGAGAATACATTGACTTCATTTCTTTTTATAGTTTTAGATGTTTGGATTTTCTATATAAAGTACAGGGGAGAGAGAATGTGTTTAAGAATTGAACATATTGTGTAAAAGGCAAATAGCAGAGTCTGATCAGGGTTGTGGAGCTTGGCCTACTGGAAGCCAGGCATGAAAGGGACTCATGACTGATAGTCTGGACTTCAAGTGTAGATATTTGGAAGGTAATTTGGAGTGGGCTGGGGATGTGGCTCAGGGGTACAGCACTTGCCTAGCATGCTTGGGGTCCTGGACTCCACCCCAGCACTACAAAATCATCATCATCATCATCATCATCATCATCATCATCAACAACAACATCACCCTGGAGGCTGAATCATTTTAGGGGTCAGAACCGTGGCAGGGAGGGACTCTACCTGTGTCCTTGGTCCTTTGGCCTTACAGTGCTTTACATCACATGATCCCCCATTAGAGCAGAAGAATGGAGCCAATGGGATGAAGGCAAAAGATACTTTGGTGGAGGAGACAAGATTGGGGAATTGTGTCACTGAGGAGGTGAAGGGAGGAAGGCTAGACATAAGGAAAATACTTGAGCAAGGGTTAGTGTGGGGACTGTCCCCATCCCAGAACAAGCTCCACCCCAGCCTGGGCGGGGCAGCAGGCATTTGCTCCATGGCCACTCCTAGGGGTGAACCGGGTGAGCCCAGCAGTCTTACTACAAATCGGCCCGCACTAGGGCCAGCCTGGTAGCCCCTGCAACTCCCACCACGCTGGAAACCGGGGAACAGGGGACGTGACTGGCCAGGTGACAGAGAGGCAGGAAGGGGATCAGTTTTGACCAGGCAGTCTTCCCCAGCCAGCTGTCACTACCCCTCACAGCCGAAGTCGTTGGAGATGGTTAGAATGCTGAGACAGACTGGAAGAAATGCCCCAGGAGGTGACATGGTAGAGTCTGAGGCCTGGCATGAGGTGCACCTCACGTCATAGCGTCACACTAACAGGTACCCACATCCCTCAATGAAGGGGGTCAAGATGACAAACTTGGAGTTGACATGAGTCACAGGGGACCTGATATTACTTTGTAGGCACTTATCTCGGTGTTTACTACTTTCTGGTCTGAACACCTCTTTTTAAATTGAAGTCAATATTTTTCTTTTGGGGTCTCAAGGGTTTTGTAGGTCAATGAAGGTCCTAGCAGTACTTGCATTGCCTCTGTGTCTGCCACACTGGCGTGTGGCTATCAGGAAGTCATCAGTGACCTCTGCTGTGGCTGACTGGGATCACTGAATTCAAATACCATGATGAGGAGCTAAGGTCAGGGTTTTGGTTCCCAGCCTGGCCTGTGGGTTTTGCATAGATCAGCAATTATGAATCCCATTTTGGGGTACGGCCAGAGACACGGGGATGGCACCATACAAAATCTTCATGCTTGTGCTCAACATGCCCTGTGCAAGGGCAGGCCTGCCCAGAAGGCACCAACCATCAGGAGCGGGAAGCAATCGGGCAGGGACAGACGTGCACAGAGAAGCAAGCGAAGCACACAAAAAGTCCCTTTAACCTCTCCAGTCAGCAGCTCAGAAACACACAGGAAACCCTCCATATCTGCAGAGTCGTGATTTGTGGTTTCAAACATGCACAGCACTGCTGCTGGCTGCTGGCTCCTCGCTTCTGGCCAACCCGCATGGTGATCCTGCAGGCAGCCAGTGTGGCAGACGCACTCCTGGGTATCCCTAGAGCTCTTCGCAGAGTGGCCTTCTCAGCTGGCCTGATTCTCCCCCACAGACCTTCAGCTGTACTCTTTAACCCCTTTTGGTGTAGTCACAGATGCCTGAACTAGGAGCCGGACCTGACTCCCACCCTGCCTCCCCTGCCTGCAATCAGGAAGTGCTGTCTCCCAACAAGGGCCACACACCTGCTTACACACACAAGCCCAACTCTGATCTGGGAGGCTTCCCCATGCACCCCACAGACCATCAGTGCTGTTGTGCTGGCCCCAGGAAAACCTGTCTTTCCCACCACCTCTACCAATTGCCAGAATCTTCCAGGATAAATTTTAAAAGGTGGAAAGAACAGTTGGAGAGAAAAGCAGAGGCAAATCCTGAGAATCCACAGGGGAGGAACATCCCCAACCCAATGTCCACTTCCTTCCATCCATTCGACAGGCACTTTCCTTTGCCAGTACAGTAGGTGCCTGATAGCTGAGGCCCTGGCACCTGCCAAGAGGGGATTCAAACTCAGATATAGAGGCTGGATTTACCTGTGGTGAACATATTTTCATACCACTAATCAGCTCATTATGGTTTAGATATTAGGTATCCCCCAAAAGCCCATGTGTGAGACAATGCAAGAAGGTTTAGAGGTGAAACGATTGGGTTATGGGAGTTTTTAACAGTGAATTAACCCCCTGATAGGCAGTAACTGCATGGTAACTGTAGAACATGGGTCCCTGGGGCATGACTTGAGGTTTATATTTTGTCCTTGTTGAGCAGAGCTCGCTCTCTCTCTCTCTCTCTCTCTCTCTCTCTTTCTCTCTCTCGCTCTCCTCCTTGGTGGTCATGTCCCCCTAACTGCTTTCCTCTTCCACAGTCTTCCACCATGATGTTCTGCCTCACCTTGTGCCCCAAGGAATGGAACCTGCCTGCTATGGACTGAGACCTCTGCAACTGTGAGCTCCCAAATAAACTTTTCCTCCTCTAAAATTATTCTTGCCAGGTCTTTCGGTCACAGTGACCAAAAAGCTGACTAAAACACAGTTACTCTGGAAAGTCCAAGTCATAGAATGGTAGGAAATATATACAAACCACTTTGAGTGAGGGATGATGGAGGCTTGGGTGCAGATGTGCTGGGAGAATGTAACTATCTAACTGGTAACCCTAATACCAGGGTGCTGGGTGGCTCCATGTCACCCAGTTTCTGCAAGAACACAGGGTCCAGCAACTAACAGAGTTGTAGGGAAAAGTGTTACACTATTCTTTTGCTTCATCTTTAAGAATGTCATCAGAGGCAGTAACCAAGCCTCACCTGCTTCTCTGGAGCTTCAGATCTTTTTGAATCTCCCAAACCTTTCCAAATGTCTAGCATGCAGCTTCTCCGTTCTCTCTCCTTTCTCAGCCCAGAGCACTGTAGAAGTCATTAGTTCCAGTGGGATGATCCAGAAAGACTTCTCAGAGTAGGAGGCAGGGAGGGTGAACTTTAACAAATGAGTTGGATTTTAATAGAAGTGAAGTAAAGAACATTCCAGATTGAGGGGCTATAATGAGCACACGGGAGCATGAAATGTCATGTCATGTTCAGGGACAGCACAGGAACTGGGCCGGGTGTGCACCGATGCTGAGACAGTGAGACTGCAGAGGTGGCTGAAGGGCTGACATCAAGGTCAGAAGGCTGAACGCCCTGGAGGGGTTTTGATAGCAAGACAAAGTGTGCCAAACAGTAGTTCAAGAAGACCCTGGGGAAGTGGAGAAGAGGCCAGGGACCAATGCCCCACATTCCCCAGCAGCCAGGTTCCATCTTAATAGATGCTCAAAATGAATGGGCCTGTGTTGCTAGCAGGCATTTGAAATGGAGACTGCCGGAAAACTTGGTCATCTGAAAGTTAACTCCCTGTCTCATTTGAGCATCACTCAGGCCAGCTGTCCTCTCCAGCGAATCTCTTCCCTGAACTTCAGGAAGCTGCCCAACACGAGTTTACCTGCACATCTCTTTGCCTCTATCTTTCCTCAAGACAGAGAAACCAGAGCTGCAATGGCCAGGGAAAGAGGGGCATGGAGAGGTCCCTGTCACCTGCGCACGTGCATATGCACGGGTTCACTTGGTCAGGAGTGGCAACCAGTTGAGAGTGGAATATAATAAATAAGGCTTGGTCAAAAACATGGTTCCCACCCTGCATCCTGCTCTAATTGGTTGTTCGTGCAAGCTTGATTGACAGCCAATTCCCTCCTTCCAATTGAAATTCCAGCCACCTGTCAAAGCACCTCAGGTGCCACCCTCTCCACCCCACCCTCTCTGCTGTCCCCCTCCTGAATATTTTCAGGACCAAATGATTTGCCACTTAATGCCAATGCTGCCTTGTTTTGTGTTTTTATTATTATATTTCAATGAATATTCAAATCATCTCCCCAGTGGGGAATATGCTTTTTGGGGTCAAGAATTGAGCCTGACATTTTCACATGGATTTTCCCACAGCACCCAGCCATGTGCTGGGCATGTTGAAAGGATGGAAAAAACTGTCTCTGAGTCATGGATTGCTTAAAAACTGTTTTTAAAATATAGCAGTGCTTGTATCTGCCTTCTTTTATACTGGGGAATCCAAGAGAGAAGTTGACTTCTTATTTTAAAAGCAAATTGATTTTAAAAGATCTGATTTTGTTTAAACTGATCAACACTAGTACCATGGAAGCTGGAGCTGGAAAAGAGAGTTGTGCAACACAGTCCATCTCGCACAGGGGCACCTGGGGCCTAACTGACCCGGAACGGGTGGGGATGAAAGGATGCTTCAGAAGCGCATGTCAGTACTTACAAGCCATGTCCTCTCACAGAGCTCAAAGGCTGCGCTCTGTCCTCTTGCTTCCAGGATTAATTTGGCCTCCCCTTTCATACACGCACGCACACACACACACACACACACACACAAGCCCTTATTTGCACTATGTCACTACTTCAGCCCAACCGAGTCATCAGACTCTTTAAATAATTGTCCTGCAGTCTGACTGATGAGGAGGCTTTGGGCTGAGAGTAGCTGTGTAACTTTGCAGTTTCCCAAACCACATTTTGTCATTTATTCAGAGTGATGTTCAGAAGGCTTTAATTCTTCCTCTGTGTGTATGTTTGTCTGTTGTGTGTATGTCTATATGTGTGTCTGTTGTCTATGTGCATCTCTGCATTGTCTGTGTGTCCGTGTGTGTCTGTGTTGTCTGTGTGTTTGCATAACTGTCTGCATGTGCACGTGGATATGCATGTGCATGCATCTTTCTCTGTGTGTGAGCTGGGCCTGCCCGTGGACCCAGCGAACACTTGAAGGCCCGCACCAGCCAGGACACAGAGTTGTTGAGGAGCAGGTGGAACAGTGGGCCTCGGAAACACAAAGAAGTGGATTTCATTCCTGCCTCTGCTCCCTCCCAGATGTGTGACCCAGGGCTGAGCCCTTCATTTTCATGACACTCGGTTTTCTTGCCTTTAAAGGGTTTCTGCAGAGATTAAAATAGGTATATGCAATTATCCCAGTGCCTGGTGCAGGAAAACATCAGTCAACAGCTGTGACAGGCAGGATTTCCGTGGGGGGCTCCCTGGGGTGGGTGCCGCCACTTCACCCTCCATCCAGGCCACTTGAGGCCCCAACCCCAGCCTCCATGTGGCTGAAGAGTCCAGCTAAGGTCATTTTCCTGTTTGGTGAGGCTCTCCCCTGGTAAGAGACGAAGAATTGGATCAACATGGAAGAGGAGACCACTGAGAGCAAGAGTGATCAACGGTGCTCTGTAATTCTCTGTGGACTGTGCCTGGCACAGAGGCACTTGCTACATATTTATGAATGAATGAATGAATGAATGAATGAATGAACGAACGATCTATCTGCAATTTCTCTAGAGTCCCATCTCCTCCTTGGGAGATGCCCTACACTCACAAGCTGAAGTCAGAGGATTTCCTACAGAAAACATATTTCATATTCTTAAAGATGCTGATGCTGATGTTAAATGAAGCTATGGCCACCCATTTGAGGGGAGAGGACTGGACTGGGAACCATTGATGAAGGAGTCTGATGAGTTGTCCAAGCTCTTTTCTGTTTTATTTAAAATCATAATTATTTTTGTCTAACTACAAATGTAATATGTGTTCACATTAGAAAAAAAATATGTCCAGATGGGTCAAAACTTTTTAATTCCAATATTATTTTAATGTACATTGTGTCTTCATACATATATATGTTTTTATAAAAATTGATTCATTTAAAAAATGTGTCCTTTCTGCTTAGTCATTGACATTGATCATCTTTCCAGAATAGTCCACATGTCTCCACAGAATTGATTTCCTTAGTCAAGATAAGACCTTCATTTTTCAAACCAGCTTTTTAAACACACATAACAAAAGCAAGACACAGTCAAAAATTCAAACAGTAGTGAAGAGAGTAAATAAAGGGTCCAGTAAAAGCCCCACTCTCCTGCCCATTTGGTTCCAAGAGGCAATACTACACTTAAAAGCCCAATTTGGGGGATTGTTTAAAAATTGTAATCACATCGCAGGACACACCTGCATGGACCCTTCCAACAGCTTCCAGTGGCATGCAAATCCCCACCTACCAGGCCTGCCCTGTGCCCCACTTCGCACTGGTCGTAGGGATGCTGTCTTCTACCATCGCAGCAGCCTCTCCCCATATCTGCCTCCGAAAGAGGCAGCTTCTTCCTCCCTCCAGAGCCTGTGCCTGCCGGTGGGGAAACCCAGGCACTGACAGGCAGCTGACAGTGGCAATGGAGGAAGAGTCACCCAGGCTCTCGGAGGCCTCTCCCAGCCCAAGGCCTTTGCACTTGACTGTGGACCGTGTGGCTGGCCCCTGCTAGGGGTTCTCACATTGGCCTTCAGGTGCTCCAGGGCCAAAACTCATGAAGGCACAAAGCCTGGGCAGGAAAGCTGCTGAGCCACAGCAGACATGAGGGCTCCCCCCCTTCCTCTGCTAATAACTAATTGTGTAATTAAAAACCCTAGATTCCCTTTCCTCATCCATTAAATAAAGTGAATAGACGGGAGCCTCAGATCCCTTTTTGCTCAGTTCCAGAGAAGCAAAACTATGGCTTCTGGGTGGCCAGGTGACAGCAGCACCCCCAGAACAGAGCCGGCCAGGGAAGGGACCTGCTGTCAGTTCTGCCCCCAGGCAGCAGCCCCAAGCTAGATGCTGCCCAGATGATGTCTCCCAGTCTCTGTTCTTCTCAAGAACCCCAGGGGGTGGGAACTGCTAATGAGAAAAATGGGGCCTGGAAAGCTGCAGGAACCCTGGCTGGTCAGTGGCATAGCCAGGACGGAAAGCTCAGGCGATCTGACTCTCAGAACCTCCTTTGTCCTCTCAGTGTAGTTCCTTGGATTCTTGCTATGCAATTCAGTCAAAGATATTTTGTATCAAATAATAGAACCATTAAATGGCCCAGTCCTGACTTAATGAATTAACATGTTCACAGAAATAATACAGAGGCAGTTCTTGCTCCTCCGCCCTCATCAGTCACTGCTTCACGTGAGCTCCTTTCTATAGCAGTGACTCTCAAACCAGAGAGTTCATGGGACCCTTCTAAGAAGTCTTGTTCTACTACAGACCTCCAGGTGCACCCTGAGAGTGTCTGATCCAAGCAGTTTGGGTAGGTGGTGCCCAATCATGGCATCTCTCTGAAGTCCCAGGAGAGCCCGAGGTTGCTGGTCTAGGGTGGGCCCTGCTTGGAGAGCCGCTGCTGTAAAACTCTCCGGGCGACCCCGCTCCCCATGCCTGGAGAGATAGCTATCTCCTTTCAGCGCTGAACCCTCTGGGCCAGCCAATGGCCTGGCTGTAACTGCCTTGGTGTCCCTCTGCTCAGGGTCTGCCGGCTACCTCTTTCTTCCCTCTGTGGCTCTCAGCTCAAGGAAGAGCTTGGCTTTCTGCCCCATTAGTTGGCTTTCTGCTCCACACCAACTGGCAAAGGCTGAAAGGAAAGGACTTCTAAGCAGGCGTGCCAGCAGGGTGAATTCCCTGTGACGGGCCTTGGAGTCAGAGGGCAAGCCTGTCCCTCTTTCAAAGCACGAGATCTTCCCTTCCCACCACATGTCGCATGTCTAACAAATATTTGCTTCTACATACAATCGGTTTCTTTACTAACTTTTCTTTAAAATTTTTGAATTCTTTAAGATGAAATGCCCTTTTCCCCAAAAATATGGTCTTTTACAGAACTTTTTTTCAAAACAACACACAGACACACCCCATAGAATGCAAACCAGGATTTAAAGCAGGGGCTTCTACACAGAAGCCCAGGTGCACCCTACGGCTGTGTTTCTCTGTGTGGCTTAATTCCCTGCTTGGAGTTACCAGGTATAATCAAAGGATTGCTACTTTTGGAATGAAGGCCTAAGTTAGGAGGTCTTCCACTTGAACACTGCTTCTCTCGGGGTTGCAAAATGAGAGAAATGGTTAAAACCAGACCACAATAGCAGTGTCCTCACTGAGAGGACTTTAAGGAGCAAAAGATAGCTCTGGAGCTGAGCCAGGATGCTGGTACACCAGAAACCTATAAAGGAGATGAATGGGTCTTGGTGACCTCCACACTGCCTTCCTGCTCTCTTCCTCCCGTGCCTGCATCGGGTCATCCCGGCAGGGCAATGCAGTAAGAAGGCCATTCCACCAGCCTGGAAAGTCGGGAGACCTGCTGACCAGTGAGTGTGCTCCTGGTCACTCACCTCAGCTCCAGGATAATACTTGGTTCTGTGGACACAGGGGGAACTAGCCTGGGTAACGAAAGAAATCACTTCACAGGGCTGGGGATATGGCTCAGTTGGTACAGTGTTTGCCTTGCAAGCACAAGGCCCTGGGTTTAATCCCCAGCACCGCAAAAAAAAAAAAAAAAAAAAAAAAAAAAATTACTTTAGCAAAATCTGTGAGACCCCGGAAAGAGTTGGGTCCAAATGTTCCAATGAATAGGCTTCTGATGTGATAATGCCTTGGCATTTCCAAACTGTTAGTGACTGGGGAAGAACTGTTATTGTCTGAGCACTGAGGAGCCCTTACTCCCTGCTGAGTGGGAGGGAGCAAGACCAGAAGCAGCCCTGCTCAGGGTGTGGTTGCCCCTCTCCCACCCCCACCGTGCTGCAGGCCACTTGCTTCCTTCTGCAGGGAAGCTGAACTGGGGTGTGCACCTGCACAGGCTTGGAACAAGAGGTTTCCTTTCCCCTTCTCGATTCTGCACTTCCTGTTCACTAATACCTTCTCTCCCTGATGAAGTATATATAAAAGTTAGTGTTGAATTGTACACCTAAAACAAAGTAAGTCTATGGCATGTAAGTTATACTTCAATAAAGTGATTAAAATATTTAAAAGTATTTTGTAAATATAAAGATGTCATTTGATTCTTCTCTAATGAAGCTCTGAATCATAATTGAAGGTCGGCTTGGTCAGGACACCTTCAAACCGATCACACAAACACACACACACACACACACACACACACACACACGACTAATGCAAATGCCCCTAATTAAAAATAAGCCACAAAGAGCAGACTCTAAAAGGCATCAGGACAATCATAATGAACCTGAGGTCAGTAACCTCAGGCACGTGAGCCAGGAACAGCCGCCACCTGAGCAGCTGGAAAATGGTGTTCTTCCCCGTCCAGAAACCAGGACTCCCCCAGATACCAGGAAAGGTACAGAGCTGCCGGTCTGCAGGGTGCTCTTCAACACGCACGCGTTCTGACTGAGCATCATGGGGCAAAGCAGACCACACACACAAAAGAAGAAGCCACTGGTGTCCCTGCCAGCCCTGGCCAGTCTCCAGTCCCCGCAGTCCCCAGGTTGACAACGCCACAGTGGATTTCTGAGGACTTCCATTGCACTTGAAAACTTCTGCAGGCCAGCTGTTTAATTCTTGCTGCACAGAAATAGGACTAGAACAGACTTCAACTTGGCATCCTTTTTTCCCTTAACTTCAAAAAGAAAACCTCCTCCACGTGATCATTTTTAAAATTCAGGTGCCTTGTACCTGCAAGACCTTAAAAAATGTCTCAGAAGTTTCTTCTCTTCCTGCTGCTTTATTTTGTTTGGTCAAATCAAGTGCTGCCAATGGCAAATGCTCTAATGATTGATTAGAGAGTGGGGTGTGGGTCGCTGGATTTTCTGGTGATTTTAGCTTGAAAGAGCAATTTCTGAAGAGCCCTCTGCCTTGTCACAGAACTCAGTGAGGGCAGAGGCTGGCAGATGACTCAAGCTGGCAGTGGGGGAGAGGGTGGGTGGCCAGGAATGCCAACCGGGGAAGATCAGATGCAGATATGGCAGGTTCATTTATTTTGATGAATCTTTTCTTTTTAATCGTTTGTAATAAGACCATACTATATTTTGCCATGTGTATGATATATTTTGGAAAGGTAATGAAGTCTGGGGATGGGCAATCCAGCTCAGTTCCCAGCTATTCAATCTTTGCTTAGACATAGGGTAAAATCAGAGAGAGAGAGAGAGAGAGAGAGAGAGTGTGTGTGTGTGTGTGTGTATAAAAATTATGGGGCTGGCACATTAGCAAGGGCAGAAATTAGCCAGGTTCTACTACTATATTGAGATTTAGAACATCAGAGTACAGTGACTACATTTTTCTGTGGAGATCTTTACAGCTATTTGGAATTATGAACCCATAATATGCAAATGCATGGGGCTAAGAAATACACATTCTTGGCAGAGACTGAAGATGTTATAATGTGTGCTGTAAACGGCGACGCGAATGTGTATAAAATCAGTGCGCACATACTAACTGGTCGATTATCCCCTCTAAAACCACGCATAAATTCTCCTGACAGGAATTGGAATTTTGCACACATCCCAAGAACGCACAGACTCTTAATGTGCTGTGTGTGTATGAAGGATGGAGTATAAAAATCAACGGAAGGGTCACTAAGCTAAGTAAGGGAGCTTTCTGATTCCCGAGCATGACAACAAAGGGTTCCAGGGCTACATTTTCCTCCTGAGCATGATAATTATAATATTAGTAGTTGTCGATAATATTTATTGAGTTCTGGGCTCCATGACAGTCACTATGCTGGGTGCTTTCCATCCATGATCCCATTTAAGCTAGAGGCTGTGTATGCACGGGAGTGGGGGATGGGTCTGTGTGTGCGTGTGTGTGTGTGTGTGTGTGTGTGTGTGTGTGTTTTCTATTCCAAGACTTTAACACCCTGGCCAATGATTACTTTCCTAGGAAATTTAACACTTCATACTGGTAAAAATGTTAGTTTGTCCATGAGGTAGTATGGAGGAGAATTCAGTCCCCAGATACTACCTGGTGGCAGGGCCAGAGTCCCATTAGAATGATGTGTCCTTTTGGGGTGAGACTACCTCAGACCTGGAGTCCAAATCCAGGTAAATCATCATTTCTAGCAAAGAACTGAAAATTAGGGAGCTATAACCCAGAATCTGAGAGAGGTAACCAATGCCCAAAATAGAATGTTGCTGAGTCAGGTCTGCGCAGACGCAGGGGCTTGGAAAATGGTAGGGAAGGAAATGAAAAGCCTTTAGTTAAACAATGGCTTTTAATGACTTCCGCAAATAGGTGACTCTGCAAGGTGGCTGAATCTGGTGCATCAGAAACTCAAGGAATAAGGAATTCCTGGCAAAGCCACGGAGGGAGAACACGGCAGGATTTCTTTTTCTATCATATAAGCAAAAATGTTGTTTTACCAAATAATTCACTTTTACAACCTCCCTCTGCATCTCTACGCCCCTGGCAAAGCAGTTGAGGAAGACAGCCCAGGACTCTGGGTGGACAAAGGCCGGCACACACTTACCTCTTTTCCAGTGGCTGGCAAGGAGAGGACCTGGGATTTTGCCCTCTGCCTTGTCATCTGTGCTGCCCAGCTCGTGAGCAAGATTTCTGTGTTCTTGGAAACTTGCTGCAATCTGAATCAGAATATGATTTGCAAAATGGGCACAAGCACATTCTTCCATCAGAGCTAAACCACAAGTAGAGAGCATTTTCTTGCCCTCCATAAATATTCTGCAGGACTCAAGGCAAGGAGCCTGAGCTGAGCTTCATCAGGTGAGATTCCAATCTGCCACCTACTATTCTTTCATTAAGGCACAGATTCTCAAGTGCTAGAGATGGTCAGAAAACTAACAGGCAGGCCTTTCTGTTTAAGTGGTTTGTATTTATTTGCAAGTTAGAATGAGGACAGAGAAACCTTGAGATTACAAAGACGGATATAAATCCACTGGAGGAAGCTTATGCAAACTGGGGCCTTGGAGTGGGGTCCTTGGATCTCTTCACCACATCTCACAGCCTGATCATGACACAGGATTTACTAGCCCTCAAATCATTTCCTCTGACTGATCCACTCACCACCTACACCATACACAGCAGACCTAATCAAAAAGAAATTTTATCCTCCACCATGGGCACAATGATGGTGGTCAGCAAGTCCCGAGGCCCTCAGAGATACAAAAATAGAAATATCCATCTGCAGAATTATAAAACATGCATAAATGCACACCTCTGGGAGGTTTTAACCCTGAATTCAATGACCTGGTGTGGGGTTTGGTTTTTGTTTGTTTGTTTCCTTTTGTTTCTGCAGATTGAACCAGGGTCTCTCACACACAAGGCAAGTGCTCTATCCGTAGCCTGTGACCTGGTATTTCTTTGTGCTGATAGTTGCATTTTTACAACGGTATATAAGTGGCTCCAAAAGCAATTTCCTAAAAGGCCATATGAAAGAGATAGTGACCAATGAATAAAAATACTTGTTTGGCGCTAGACTAAAATACATGCATTTACTACTTGGTATCAAGTGGATTATCTCTTCCTAAATTCTCATCATTGAAGGCTGAAATTGAAACTACGCCACCAATCTAATGGAGGCAAACAAGTTGGAAGTGAACTGGACAGGGGACACGAGCCTGACAGGTCAGAGCCACTGCAATTAATTCCCCATGTCTGACCCCTTAACCAAATGCAATTCCTCCTGCTTCCTACACATGCTTACTGCTGAGGGGACACTTCCTCACTAAGCCTGGCCCATGTCATGATGGTCCCACAGCCACTCCTTTTGCCTAGGCCAGTCCTTCCACCGTGAGCCCTCTCTGGGAACCCTGGTGTCAATTTCAGTGCAATGGAGAGAATTTGGGCTCTGAAATCAGAGCTCTGTCATTTCCTGACAGGCGTACCACCTCAAGCAAATTAACTTAAACATTCCAAGTCTCAGCTCTTCATCCACTAAATGGGAATAATAATGGGGAATTGCAAGTTGCTAGGAGGATTAGTGGATGTGCCACACCCGGGAAGTGCCTGCTGGGCCCAGTTGCTCATAACATGTTCTCATCCTCCTACCCGCTCCCTTCCGGAGGGTCATCTCAGCCTTGCTTCTGCCCACTGCAGCACACAGACTGGAGAGCTCACCACTGCTCTTTCCTTAAAGCCTCCCAGCCTTCCAAGCCCCACTACACCACTGGGCCCTCCAGCACAAGTCTTGCACGATGCCCTGTGTGTCCCATCATCTTCCAAACAGATTTTTGGTTGCTTGAAGGCAAGACCATGTCTTGGGCTTCTCCTGACCCAGTGAAGAACATTCCATGACAGAGAACCCCAGAGGAGCCCAAATGCACCTTGTGCTCCTTGTGGGGTCACTGCTTCCCTGCCTGCGCGCACACACACACGCGCACACACACAGAGCAAAGTTCTTAGTGACAGGAGAACATTCAGGGCCAATCAGGAACTCCAGCAGCTGGAGCCCTCGCCTTGAAGCCCACTGATGCATATCTGCTTTCTTGGGCTGGGGCCGCTTCAGAAAGCATTCTGAGCCCCCAAGAGGACAGGCTGCCAGGACGGAGACCAGCGTTCATGGAGCAGATCTCTCTCAACACAGGGGAACAGGGAGCAGCACACACACAGGGACCAGCCCCAGAACCTCCAGACCAGGCAGGGAGAACGCACCTCCTTAGATCCAGCCAGGTTCCTCTCTCTGTGAAGGCCGACCAGAGCCCCCGTGTCACTGGGCTGCTCCCCCATCGCTGTCCATTTGTTGCAAAGGGATTGGCCTAAGGGTTGGCCTTGCTCTGAACTCTGAAGCCAGACCTGATTCCCTGAGATAAAGAGGGTTTCAAAGTCCCTCAAGGTCAGAAGGCACACACCAAGGACAGACAGAGTCCTCCTGGCTGAGCCGGGGCCACAGAGGAGGACCCTGCAGAAAGGTAGTGACCTTGAGAGGCAGGGAGGGGGAAAAAGGACATGAGCTGTGATCAGAAAATCCTGCTGCTCACAAACAGCTGACTAGACTGGACACCCTGCACCACACCTCCAATTCAGGGGCCCAGCACTGCCCTGGGGGCTTCTGTTTTCCTTCACTGAACCTCCCTTCCCCAGAATGAAGTGTCTGTTCTTCGCTCCTATCAGTGGCCATCTGAGACCCCCATCCGAAAACACAAGCACTACCCTGCAAGCCCTTCTCTCTTTTGCACCCCACCTTCACCCAGCACATAGTAGGAGCTTGAGAAACACTGGGTTAATAAGTCAAGGTTGATCTTTCTAGGAAGATCATCTGAAAGTTTTTTATTGTACTCTTAATCCTTAAACAACTAAGCAATTTCATTCCTTGAAGTGAACAATAACTCAGAGAACTTATTCTTGGAGTGCTAAAAATTTGCCTGTATTCAGAAAAAACAAGGATTGCTTTCATTAAAAAATTACTGAGTACTGCACCACAAAAGATTGGAAACAACCAAAATATTCGTGCAAAGGGACAATTAGTCCAGGTAGAACAAGTAGATCATACATATCTCCAAGGCACATTAAGTAGAAAGTGGAATAAAATGTGAATGTTCTGCTTCCATTTGGATAAAAAATTAGGAATACGCACACACATGTCCACCCACACATACATGCATGTTTTCTTGTGTCTGCTTCAAAGGTCTTCAAGCTGAAGAAACCATCAGTTTCTTCCTCTTCATCATCAGTTTCTCTTACGAGAACTCACAACGGTGAGAAAAAGATGTTCTCCTTTAAGTACCCTTTTGTACCTTTTGAATTTTAAACCATGAAAGTGTTGATCTATTCAAAAAAATTAAATTAAAAATTCAAAGCAAACAATGTGGGGAAAAGTAATAAAAAAATCTAGTTTAGGAAAACATGAAAGAGAAATCCTCATTTAAAAACAGTTCAAGGCAGACTGTTGAGTCATCTGCGAACCAGGGAGGAGACAAAACCCGGGAGGCACACCCCAGGAAGGAGGAGGGCTGCTGGGGTCTGGCATGGCTCCTCGCTGCCTCCTGGGGTGACCTTGGAGAGCAGTGTGGCCCCTCTGAGCCTATTTCTTCACTTGGAGACAGCAGCCCAGTCCTGGCCCTCAGAGCACTAAGACCCCTTTCCTGTTTAGGAGGTAGGGTCCCCTGGTGGACACAGCCAACGACTTGGTGACAATGTGACTTTAAAAGGATGCTTCTTAAGAAGGAAGGAGAACCAGGTGTGGTGGCACAAGCCTGTAGTCCCAGCCTCTCGGGAGGCTGAGGCAGGAGGATCGTGAGTTCAAAGTCAGCCTCAGCAAAAGCAAGGTGCTAAGCAACCCAGTGAGACCATGTCTCTAAATAAAATACAAAATAAGGCTGGGGATGTGGCTCAGTGGTTGACTACCCCTAAGTTCCATCCTCGGTAGCCCCCCCCAAAAAGGAAGGAGAGTTTCCTTCCCCCTCAAGAAGGCTGCGGTGGGGAGATAAAACCCAATTCCCTCCTCAACTGAGCGTAGGAAAACCAGTGCCTGTGACTTCAGTTGCTGAAAATACCCTGGGACACGCCCTTCCCTCCAAACACACCTGCTGCCCCGTCCCTCCCTCTTCCCACATCCTCTCTGGACAGGCCCAGTGCCCATTTATGACAGAGCTGAGAAAGTTCCTTTTTTGTGCTAATATTTCCTGCAGGGCCCCTCCTGTCTTTGATGGCTGGATTCACAGCCTCTAAGATGACCAGGAACAAGAGGAAGCTCCAGAATTTCAACACAATGGAAACATGTCACTGTTTTAAAACAACAACGCTCCTGCCCATCTCCAAGCACACTTGACAAAAGGCGATTTCGCGGTGGCCTCTGGACGCCGTCCATTCTTGGAGAGCCTTACTGTACGAATTGTCCACACAGAGCTCTGAAAGGCTACGCTTTCGAATGTGAGCTGGAGGTCTCTGCAGCCCACGCCTCGGCTCCACAGCCCACCTGCATGCTCTTCGTGCTAGCAAGTGGCTAAGTTGGCTTTCCACGTCTTTCTCTCAGGAATTAGAGAGCACCAGAGCAGAAATGGCTCTTAGTGATAATACAACCTCATGCCACAGGTGGGGACACTGTGGCCTTTTGTAGAATGGAATGGCTTCCTAGAAATAAACTATATACCCACTGCTGGGCTAGGACAAAAGTCAGCTCTCACAGTCCTTGAATTCCTCCCAAATTTGCTTGCATTTAGTATGCTCCCTCCAGGGGGAGGGCAGCTGCTTTCCCTGGCAATGCACGGTCCCCCCAAGTAGCCCCAGCCCTCCCAACCTGTGACCCAGGCTCCCCCTGCTGTCCAACATGGCAGCCACTACCCCAGGGTCCTACTGAGCACTTAAAATGTGACTAGGGTCCCTTGTTCAAACGACGGTATTTTTAATAAAATATATTACTAAAACTCATTTGCACATTCTCTTTTCACTCTTTTAAAATGTGGCTACCAGAAAATTTTCAATTATATAGATGGTTCACTGAAATTCCCACTAGGCTGCACTGCTCCGGATCCCGTTCAGCTCCAGATCCCATTTACCTTCTGATCAGCAAAACTGATCCGGCCCCCTCCTGTCTCCAAGGCCAGACATCCCCTATTCTAAAGACCATTCGGTGCCCAGGGGAAGGACTGTGCCCCCATCAGTGACCTTTGGATTAAGATCCTGAGTTCAATAAATACACTCCCTCCATAAGATGTGGGGAGTGAGGGGTCCCGGTCCCCACAAGAGATGGGAATTCTATGTACGGGCTGCACCTGCCCCCGCAGTCCTCGTTCTGTGTGTTGGTATATGCTGGGCTTTTCCCCTAAAGCAAGGGGCAGCTTGGGAAGGAGGAGGGAGTCAATGAAGTCCTGGACTTTTTTTGGTAGCAATTCTCAGTGTCTTTTCTCCATTTTTCCTTGGGGTTAGGAATAGAAATCGACAAGATGTGTACCAGTGGCTTCCATGCATGGTCCCTCAATCTTTATCTAAGTGAATCCCCCATGCTAGCTCATCTCGATTTCCCCATCACCCTACCACATAGGCATTATTGCCACCACACAGACAAGGAACCAAGGCTGAGAGGGAAAGTGGCCAAGCCAGGGATCAGGTCTGACGAGCTCATCATCGTAAGCCACACCTCACCATCCCTTCTCAGCCTCGGTCTCCCCGAATGCAGTTGAGGATGGTACCTGCTTTAGGCAGGGAGGTGCCACAGTCCCCAGGCCCCACCCTCTGCTGGGACCAGGTTCAGGGCCCTGGGGAGGTACCAGTTTGAAGAGTCTCTTGCCAGTCTTGGCTTGGGCTATACCCTGACCCCAGGCTCAATTCTGGGAGGCTCTGCCCATGCCATTCCTCCTGCCTGGGTCCCTGGGTCCTCCCCCTGGGTCTACTTGTCCCCAGGATGTCAAGTGGGTCTAGTCCCTTCAACCAAGCTCCCACCTCAACCTCACCTCCTCTGAAATCCACTGAAATTAAGTCAGTGCAGTGTTTCTGGCATGGGCCTTCTTGCACTGCCTTTCTGCTCTTCCTCCTCTCCCTGCGAGCCCTGGGGCCCAAGGACCCACCCCCCGCCAAGCACCCTCTCAAAGGTGACCTCAACATCCCTTAACTTAACCAGGAACAACTGTGTGGTTTATTCATTCAGCAAAGTAGTTCCCAAGTCCCCCCCAGATGCTGGACACTCTTCCAGGCCCTGGAACAAGGCAGTAGAGGAGTAAAAGGACCCGAGCTCCTGAAGAAATGAGGGCCTTCCACCACAGTGACGTCCAAGACACCATGAGAGAAGGACAGGGGTTCCTACTTCTACAGTTTCTCCTGCTTCTCTTATTTTTAGGTCAAGGAGTGATGAGTTAATGGGCACCAATCCTTTTTCTTTTTTTGTAATGGATAAATAGAGTATGGTGCGTTGCTTGAAGGGACGCCACACATCCTGGACCAATACATTTCCAAGGAACATGAAGAGTTCCTTAAGCACTTAGAGGACACCGGTCACACCATGGGCCCCAGTCTTTAACACGATGGTGCAGAGAAGCGGGCGGTGAGAAGCACGTCCCCAAGGGCAAACACAGTGTGTTGGGGAACAGGGAAAGACAACTGTTTTCCTGAAAGTACAAAAGGTAAAGCCATCTGGAATCTTCTAGTTGGATGAGGTGACTTGACATTTTCTTTCAGTATCAGTGACTCACTGTGGGAATGTGAGTGTCGGGCTCCCTAGGGAAAGGAACCTCCAGGTGTAGTGAAGACCACAGGGGTTTTAAAAGTTCGGGGCAACAATGTAAACTGCCAGTTGTATTTTATGTGTGTGTTTCTAAGTTTCTATGTGTTAATGGGTATAAGGGGGAAAAAAAAAAAAAGACTGGAAGGAAATACACCAAAACTGAGGTGTTGCAGCCATTTTTCATTTTAACTGTATACTTTTCCACATTTTCTAAATTTTCTATCATGACTCTTATTCCCTTTATAATCAGAAAATAAGCAGTAAACTGGATGCTAATAGTTTTTTAATTTCCTCATGAATCTGTTTTTATGGGCACTGTTTCAGTGGGGTTTGGAAATCATCAGGGTGTGAAACGCGAATGAAATTCCCCACTCCTGCAGGGCTGAGCGTGCCCCTTGGCCCTGGAGAGGACCCTCCCTGAGCCCTGCTGGCAGGCAGCTGTCCACAGCTGTTCGGAGGAGGCTGCCAATGAATGGCGCTGGTGGAAAAACACAACATTCCTGACTCTCCAAGGATGGCATTATGCTTGGAACTCTTGCCCACCAAAGAAGTAAATAAACAGAGAGAGAGAGAGAGAGAGAGAGAGAGAGAGAGAGAGCCTAGCAAGCTAGGGGAACTTCAGCCCTGGAGGTGGGTCAGCCTCCAGAGATCCTGAACGCATCCTATATCATCTGACAGACAACGCCAGCACTCAGCCAGCCTTGGTAGGGGCCCTCCTGGGCTGTGACCCTTGAATGCCATCTCCCTTCCTGCCACACTTCAGGATACACACATGCACACACACATGCTTTAATTGTGCCTCTAGGCCAAAGAGACCCAGAGGGCAAGGCCCCTGGCTACTCTCTTCACACACCCAATGCAGTAATCAGCATATTCACTCGCCAGCTATTTCCTCTGGCACTGCCATGGGCCAGTCACTGCTGAGTGAATAACAGGGAGCAAAACCAACAAGGCCCCTGCCCTCACGGAGCTTACCCTCCAGTGGGAAAGCAGGCAATAGCAAGAGGAGAACCCAGATGCATCCCAGATGGCACTGGGGGCTGTGGAGAACATAGCACAGGATGAAGTTTCGATGGAGACCCAACTGACCAGGCCAGCTGGGAGGATCCGAGGGAAGGGCAATTGAGGCAGAGAACAGCCACCCAGACACACAGGATCTCCGTGGCACTCTGAAGTGCTCAGAAACAACAAGGAGAAGGGTAAGTGGGGAGTGGGGAGAGGCCAGAGGGGCAGGAAGAGGCCAGATGGAGAGTGGTCACAGAGTCATGGCAGACAGCGGCCTGATCTGTCTTCCTACGGGCACCGCCCTTCGCCTGCCCACAGGTGCTCCTGGCTGGACAGAGAGGGCTTTCGGCTGGGATCCATGCTGATAGAAACTCGGCCTCACAACACCTGGGAAACCCTCACTCTCCTCATCTACACTGCCACTACATCCTTGCCCTCCAGACGCCCGGCCACAGTGCCACGGGACACAGCCAGCGGCAACAAAGACACCAACCTGACCCTGTCCACCCGTACACCCGTGCTTCACCTATGACATTGGGTCAGCGAACGTTTTCTGTGCCCTGGCCACTGAGCACATGGAAAGGGACCCCCCCCCCCCCAAAAGCATTAGCATGTGTGCCTGTACCAAGCTTGCCAGGCCCACCCTGACCATGCTGCCCAGCCACGACCTCTCCTTGACATCCAGTGCCTCTGACTGAAGTCTTCTCCCCGGGTGAAATCTGCTGTGAGCCCCTGAAGTGGTTGTGATGGGCAAATCAATTCTCACCAAGAGGTGAAGGAAAGACCAGCTCAGTGGTGAGGCCTGATCCACCCTGCCCCACCCCCATCTCTCCCTCCAATGGCCAGGGAGAAAGTTCAGTCTCAAGAATGAAGTTGTGGCTAGCAACTTGGCAGGTAAGATTTATTCCAAGACAAAGGAGGACTTGGGGGTTGGTTTGAAGAGTGGGTGAGCCAGGTGGATCTTTGGGACTGGCCTGGGGAGAACTGTGTGTGGCTCCCCCACCAGCCACACACTAAAGCGCCTCAGCTTTCTGTCAGGGGAAACCACATCTAATCTGTCACTTTGAGAATCTCCTGCATAAAATTCATTGTTGTCATTATTCAGCAAAGTCACCTACGCTCCCTTTAGCAGATTCTCAAGTTCTGCCCAGGAGAATTCAGTGTGCAGTGGGGGCAGAGCAGGAGAAAAGGTGCCCCTGCTGGCTCCAGGAAACCCTGGCATCCTAAATCCCCAGGTCTGCAGATGTCCCAAGAAGCCCTGAGGGCTCACTCCACACAGGTGGGGCTCACTGAAACATGGTGGGTATTTTTCCAGTGGGACATCATCCCAGAGAGAAGTCAGCACTGCAAATGGTTCCAGACCCTTGAGTCTCTTCTTCCCAGGAGGGGAGGAGGGGATATAAATAGCCTGGACTCCTTCGGCCCTACACAGGCACGGATCCCACACCCCCGCCCCAGCCTCAGCCAGCTGGTCCCTCTGCACCCAAGTTCCCACAGCCTGCTAGGAGAGGGAGGACAACTGCCCACACCCGGTGGGGGTGGAGAACAAAATGCCCCATGACTGGTCTTTGGCCTTCAATGAACTATAACTGCAACCCCCCCTCTTCATGCCCCTCTGTAATTGTAGTGCTGGAAGGGACAAGGATGCAGAAACATACCAGGGAGCCTCTTAGATGCTGGTCAACCCAGGAAGCCCAAACTGCACACTCAGAGTATGTTTCCCCTCCCTCTGCCTCAGTTTCTCCATCTGTAAGATGAACACATTAGCTGAACCATCCAGCTCAGGGAGATGCAGAGAAAGTGAATGACCTGTCAAAATGTAATACTGTATTATTATTAGGATCCCAAATCTTCTCTCTTCTACAGGGGTCCTAAGCATAGCTATGGGGACTGATTCTTATCTGTTCGAGAAAGCAGAAGAATTACACTCAGTGGCACTGTGTTAGCCTTGAATTCTTGATACTGCATGTCCTTGAAAGCAATAAAACTTCCAAAATATTCTCTCTTACAAGTCATCACTGACTAATACAGATGGACACACACCACACCCAGACCTATTTTGATTTAATAAGGTTCTGCCAGACTGTACATAACATTATAGCTGAAGGCTAAGCATTGCCCTAGAGCATTTTGGTTGAGGGGTAAAAGCTCCCTTAATCATTCTGTTTATCATTTTATTCCTTCCCAGCCCCTCCCCGTACACACTGGTAAGAAACAAGTGGCTAAAATCTAAGGGGCCATCTCTCAGCTCTTTTTAATTAAGACACTTTGTTTGCTCAATAAAATACAGAGTAAAAAACGTTTACTGAAAACCAACTCATTGATGCTTAATAGCTGTGTCAAATACTCATAACAACATTTATTCCAACACCCCCAGTAATTGCTCATCTTTCTCATTTGGTATCCACAACAGCACAGTATTTGTGTCCAAGTGTAATTGATCCGAAATTGGGCTCCCTTTCAAAAATATCTGTAAAACCTAATTACCAGGAAAACAGAGTCCTGGCATCCTATGGAAGTGGGTGCTTCCGTGAGACAAGCTGCAAAGCCATCTCAGCTAATCAAGCCACATTATCTTCCCAAAGGAGTCTGAGAAATCTGGGGTAAGGAGGGAACAGGAAAAGTTGGGATAGTGTCAGACTGGACTCTGCAGCAATGCCCGGATTTTCTTAAGCCTAGGACCAAGGAGAGGAAATACACCATATTAGCTGGTGAGCAGGGATTTAGAAAACACAGATAATAAGCCCATGATGGGCCTCGGGTCTGGGGGTGGCATTTCTGATCTCAGGGCTGGACAAGGTCTTGTCCAAGGGACTCTCTTCACCCAGGCCTGATACTGATATCACCTCTAGTGCTCCTGACCTCTTACCATTGTGCAGGTCAATTTCCTTCCTTGGGCATAAGGTTGCTCATTTGTAAAATATGTGCTCCTAATATCTAGGGACTCTTTCAGTCCCCAAATTCTGTGAGCTTCTTTAAAGCAAAGAGCACCCTTTCTGCTTATGTACTCGTGGGGGAGGGGAATAGGGAGTGGGCGCAGGACCAAGGAGAATGAAGGACCGAGTGTTCCCAGCTCTCACGCAGTTTTGTACCTACTTGCAACACCCAGGTATCAGACCCACTCCGGGAATAATGATTTCTTTCAGCCCAGGATGGACCTACCGGGGTGGTTCTCCCTCGCTGCCCTGGATTAGTCAACCCGGCCAATGAGGAATGGGGCCAAGCCACCCGACCTCAGAACCTCTCTCCCAAAGCTGGAAATCTTAAAAGACTTCCTCTTTCAAGGGGTCTTCTCTTCCCACACCACCCCCTCTTTCTGTCCTGGAAGCCCTAGAAGTCCCAACCCTAGCTTGGCCAATGGTTCAGCCAGGCTCGCTGGGCAGACAGCACGCACCGCTGACCCCCAGCTCCCCTCGCTCTGCGCCATAGTCGCCGAGGAGTGGGTTCCAGCCTCCATAACTCTATAGATTTCAACTGTAACGAGAGCTGCCACTTCGCCTTTCTTTGGCTCCTCCAGGCCTTCCTCCTGTTGAAATCAGACCAGCAGACGGAATAACAAAGCAGCACAGCGGACGGAGGCAATTCGCTTTCAACGGAGTAAGAGACGCGCACACCATTAGAAAAGACGCGCGCGATACCCATGCATGTAGCTAAGAAAGGACCCTGAGCTGCCCGCGCGGGCGACAGATAACACTGCCAGGTTTGGCTTAACTTGACTAAGGCTTTGAGGAATTGTGTGCGTGCACCCATTTCCCCTAACTTCCCAGTTTGATGGCAGCAAGGATGGTAGATCCCCTCTGAACGACATCTCGGTCCCAGACCACCACGCAGCCCTCAGGCCTCCAGGCGAGGTGAGGGATCCCGCATTTCCAGCCCTTTTCTAATTTTCAAGGAAGGACCGTGTGAGGTGCGGGTGTCCAACTCCCAGAAAACCGTCACATCCCAGAATACTTCCGCGCCTTCGCAGCTGAAGTGCGGTAAAACTTTTGGCAGAAACCACCTGTGGCTGCCGACAGGCCCGCCCTGCCCGGCCCGGAGGCGCCGCCGAGCCCGGGGCCGCACGCACCCGCAGAAGTTCCCTTCCAGACCCGCGCGCCACTTCGCTCCGGGCCGCGGTGCCAGCCAGGAGGCGCGGCGCCCGCTCGCTGGCTGACTCTCCGCTGGCTCTCCCCTCCCTCCTTCCCTCCCTCTCTCCCTCCTCCCGCCTCCTCCGGTTGCATGGCTGCCGCACGGAGCCCCTGAATAGCCACCGCAGCCCCCCGCCTCCTGCCCAGCGAGAGGAGGGCGCCCCTGCCCCCGCCGGCGCCCTGGGGCTTGCGGACCGCCTGCCTCCTAGCAACGGCCTCGGTGATGGCTTTCGGACGCTGCTGATGCACAGCCACCCTTCCCTGCGCCCCGCGACCTCAGCAGCAGAGGTGCGGGAGAGACCCCTGGCAGCCGGTGCCCAAGACCGGCGCGCGAAGCTGCTCACCTCTGCGCGCCGCCGGCCCCGCGCGCCTCCCGCACTTGGCGCCGGGCCGCGGTGCTCCCGTCCTCCTTCGCCGCCGCTGTCGGTCCGTCCCTGCGCTCGGGAGCAGCGCCGGCCGCACCGCTGTCAGAGTCTCGTGGCGGGGCTACGCCGGCGGGTGTGGAGCCGAGCGGCGGCGGGCGCGCGGGCAGCTCCGCCCTCCCGGTGCCGCGCCTCCGCCCTCCTTGCGCCCCGCCTCCCGCTCCGCGGCTGTCAGCCCCGCGCCCCGCGCCGGGCGCCCGCGCCGCCAGCTCTGGGGGCGCACGGGGCTAAAGGGCCCGGATGTCTGCGGTCTCCTGGCGCTCGAGCCAGCCCCCTCCGCGGCGCCCCCTCCCCGCCCTGCCACACATGCACTTGCTGCGTCCCAGCCTCCTCCCGGCTCCGTTAATTTCTATTTTGACAGTAACTGTGGCGAGTGGGCGGCGCTGCGGGGGGCGCTCAGGACCCGCGGAGGCGGCGGGCGGGAGTCAGGCCCCCGCGCCGGGGAGGAAAGGGGGCCGGGCAGAGCCACCAGCCGCTCGGGGCTCCACCGCGTCTTTTTTCTTTCTTTCCTTTTTTCTCTTTGCCTCCTCCAGGATTTAAAGGGACAGCCCAGGCCGAGGCCAGGGGCCAGGTGGCCGTCGTTTCTCCGGTCTCCAGACGCCCTCTGCGGCCCGGCCGGACCCGCCCGCAGCCGGAGCGCAGGCTCGAAGCTGTCGGGTATTTTTAGGTGCACACCCGGCCCGGGATAGTGGTGCTGCAGAGCTTGGCTCAGTCGCCCGGCGCACGGCTATTTTTACAGAGTCCGATTGGGGGAGGAAATCAAACAACTCAGCAACTGCTTTCCCACCCGAAAGTGGGGAGCAAGGAGTGGGGGCGAGAAGTTTCCTAAATGCTCTCCGAATTCCAGTGAGCGCAACAAGACGCTTTCCCGAATCAAGAAAGTGCTGATTTGCACCACTCCGGGACGTCCAAATCCCTACAGGCAAACCCACCCTGGAGACCACTCGGGCGCTGGACCCCCAGTACTCTGCATCCTGCGCACCGGGCCACCGATCATTCCCCAGGACCTCCTGGGAGGCGACCTTCGGACGCATCCAATCACTACGCTACACAGCCAAGGGACGGACCGATGGGGCCTTGGCTCCGCCCATTCCACAAAGCTCCACCCCCGCGGATCAGACACGGAGTTGAGGAACTTGGTGGGACGCGCTGAGCCGCGTGGTGATGGACATTAAGAAGGACCCAACCCAGGGTTGAGGAGGGAATCTTGGTCCGCAGAGACTGCAGGAGCTTGCACGTGTTCTAGCCACCAGCAGGCCAGGGCACATTCGAGCTGGCTATGCCCCTACTTTTTTGCAATCCACCCCTTGGTGCTCCTGAGGATATAAGAACCTTGGCTTCCCTGGCTCAACATCCACGGCTGCATATCCGATGTCAAGGGGTCCTTTCCCGGGCTCCTCACTCGGAAAAGGGAAAGTCTGCTGTTCTCAAACTCCTACAGAGCTTATTGATCTTAGTCGTGCGCCAGGCTCCCAGAAGAGGCCACCTGGTCACTGACCATTAAAAGGCAGTGGTACTGCGACCGTCTGGTAGCGTGTTTTATTGCTAAAGATACTAGACGAAAGCCTTTACGGAATTCACACAAATGCACTGGTGGTCCTTTTGCTTAGTACTTCTTCCTAGTCATTGGGATTCTTTTTATCCTTTCGTTCAAATGCGCATTGCAAGGCACTATGTTGGGAGTAGAAAAGACAAAGAAAGACAGCCTGGAATGGAATGTGACAACAGAAAGCTAGGTAGAACATGAAAGGGGTCTGAAAGAGTTTGCACAAATGCAAGGCTTTTAATGTGCCAGAGAGGCCTGGCTTTTCCTCCTAAGTAAATGTCACTCACTTGAGTGAGGACACGGTCTCATCCAAACTCTTCAAAGGCTGGTAGAAGCCTTTTGCTGAAACTAAGAGATTTTCAGACTTGGGATGTCAGTTTTCCAAGTTGCTAGAGATTCTAGAGTGGCAAAATATTATTTCCTGCTTTAAGTAGCCTTGGGATCCACTGCCCTCCAAAATTAGGCTGTCTCCCTGCTAAATTAGGTTGTCTGTCTCGCTTCCTTTCATTCACTGTGGAGTACTGCTGGCCCAGCTGAAATGGCCAAGCTTCTGAGCCATAAATCTGGCTGTGCCCCATGCCAAGCATGGGCATGTATTTAGGGAGCACCTGGAGGATTGGAACCCTGGAATGCCAAGACATCTGCAGGCCATAGGAATGTGGTTCTGGAAGGGAGGCAGCTTCAGCCCTGGAAAGGCTATATTGTTTGAGAAAAGTGGACATGAGCACTAACGTAGAAATGGCTCCAAATTGGAAAATTTCTTCTCTATCTCAGAGTAGAGGTTCCATCACTGTAGATCACTGAACAGCTGAACATGTCATGAGCTATGGATGGAGGTTTACCTTATGTTCCTGACAAAAGTCTGAACCTAATCACACTAGGCAAAACTTATAAATTCAAGCATAAACAAGATGAGAATGGTCTGCAGCAGTGAATATGAGATTTTTTTAAAAGCAGCTACACACTGCATTTATAATTTTTGTTCAGTTGTTTTTTTCCCACAAGATTTCAAGCTCCTTATCCATCTTGTTATCCTGAGCACCTAACTCATGCTCAGCCCCTAAAAGATCTTCATTAAAAGTTTAGATAAACTGAATGAGCAGAAAGTCATTTCAGAATGTTATAGTTACACATAAGGACCAGAGATCCAGTGAACATTGGTGTGGTTCATTTGTAATTTACTTGTTTGGGTAGAAGTGCAACAGTAAATTTTACTTTGCTATAGTTAATGGGATTCACTGCCAGACCATACCACTTATCAGCCAACCTAGAAAAAAAGCACATCATTCAACTCCTCAGTGCTTCCATTAGCAAATCTATAAAAAGGGCATAATAATAGGGCCCATTTTACTCCGTAAGGATGCTGGAATGATCGGGCAAGAAAAGATCTGGTCAAGTGTTACCCCATAAAAAACATTCATGCGGGGGCCACTGTGCATCAGGGACTGTGGAGGATATTATAAATCAATATTAGATCATTGTAATGAATTCTAAAGAAATTTTCTGAGAATTGGGCTCAAATTACTTATTTATATCGCAAGCATGTTGAAAGACTGCTTATGAAAAACCAAAAAAAAAAAAAAAAAAAAAAAACAAAGGTGGTGAGGGGAATTAATATTTACAGAGCTCCTTCTAGAAGCAGAACTTATGATATTCATTGCTATGTTGCTCGTGACAACTGGGCAATACATTTTGCTGTGACCATTGTATCGATGAGAAATCTGATATCAACAGCAATGGTAATGACCAGGGTCCCACAGCTGGGTGGTAGCAGGGGCAGCACTTGGACCCAGGTTTGTGAGTTCAGAAGTTCAGGAGCATCCTACCTAGTAATGCTGCCCCTAGCGATGAAAGAGAGCGTAGGCTTTAAGGAAATGCAACTGAAGAGAATTCAAGGAGATATTGAGCATGTTAGGCACAGGTTGGGTGGGGTGCAGTCTATAGTGAGGGGCACCTCCTGGAGAAATCTCTCCCTCTCTTTTCTCTTTGTTCTTTTAATATTCAGTTTGAAATAATTTCAGACTTAGAGAAAAGTTGCAAAGATGGTGTAAAGAATGCCCATACACCCTCACCCAGGTTCCCCAGATGCTGACATTTCCCGTGTTCACTTCTTTCTGCTCTCTAGGTACGTATGACTTCTTCCTGAATCATTCAAGAGTAAGCGGAAGACACGACGATCCTCCACCCACAAATTCTTCAGTGAGTGTTTTCTAAGAAGACATTCTCTACCCTAATAATCAAAATTGGAACATAATCATCAACACATTATTTTCTAATCCAAACAGTTTTTAACAGTTTTTACCAACTGTCTCACTGGCAAAAATGAAAAATAAATAATACTGGTCCGGATCCAGGAGAGGGTTATAAATGCATTCAGATATCACATCTCTTAAGAGCCTAATTTCTATTAGCAAATATAATGATCAATTTTTGTTTATTTTAATGGCCTTATATTTATAGCCCATAGGGGGTCACAAAGACTCTCTCCTTGACCCAACGTTAGACAGACTTTTGAGTCCTTTTTTTTTTTTAAGTGGACCCTCACCTTTGGGCCTTTGCTTGAGCCTGCCCAGTCCAGACGCAGCAAGAATCCTGCTGAGTCAGTTTAGTGGGAATCCCCAACCCTTGGTACTTGTCACCTCAATATCTGCCCAAATTCCTCATCCCCTCACCCCGTGATGTCTGCCTTTAACAGGATCCTGTTAGGTCAGTTCAGCCAGTCACCTACTCTTGTTGCCTCTTAGTAATTTTCCATCCACCCTCCAAACCTCTTACTTTGCCCTTTGACTTCAAATCTACCTCTCTCACCTATTAAAAGACTCTCCATTGGATAGTCTTGACCTATAGCCTTCCTTACCATTTTAACAAGTGTCTTTTGGGAGTTTTTTGTTTGTTACTGGGATTAAACCCAGGGTGCTTAACCAATAAGCCATATCCCCAGACCTTTTTATTTTTCATTCTGAAACAAGGGCTCACTAAGTTGCTTCGAACCTTATTAAGTTGCTGAGGCTAGCTTTGAACTCATGATTCTCCTGCCTCAGTCTCCCGAGCCACTGGGATTATAGGCATGCACCACTATGCCTAGCTCTTCAGAATTATTTTTTTAACAGGGCCAAGAAAATATTAAAAATATAAATAAAATCCACTTATAATTATCCACCAGCTATAACCAGTTTTATTGTTGGATTTTTTAAAATATCCACGTGCAATCCAAGCAATACAACTTCCTTTGTCTCCCAGGGAAGCATCCCTAGCATCCCCTAGAAAATGCTATGGACATGGCAGTTCTACTTCCTGTCTGCCCTGCATTCTTCTCCAGTATCCAGTATGGCTCCTGCTACTCCCAGTGTGTCATAACCCACCTTGCCCATTTGCCCCTCACCACAGGCTCCAGTGATTGTCTCCCTAGAGAAGATGCTGCATGAAGAAGCTTGTTTGGGCAAACCATTCTCCTGTACCCCTCCTACTCCTTGTTGGCCACACCAGAGCCTACAAAGCCTGTGAATGACAGATTAAATAAAGGGTCGGAGTGACTCGAGGGAGTCAGAACGTACAACTGGACAACATGAAGTTGTGCGTGAGCTGCAACTTCCTCCATATTCCAAGGAGGGTTCCAATGGGTTCCTTCATGGTACACCTCTGTTTCTAATCTGGCACCCCAACTCTCAGGGATCCTTGCCCCACTTGTGGTCTGTCTACCCTTTGATGTGATTCTACTGAAGAACCAACCCCTAACCTCGGAGCAGGACTTTCCCTAGGATTCTTGTTTCTTTCCCTGCAAACATGTATTTCCCCAAGCTTTGGTCAGTCAAATCACCTTATGTAACACCCTGGGGTGCTGGGTGGGCACCAACAGACTGATCAGTGATGACCATTGGCATCCCAAGTATGGCCGAACAGCTAAGCCAGCCAGGGCAGATGAGGTCTGCAGGTAAGTCCAGCCCTCAAGATATCCCCAGCAGTCTGAGTTGCGGGTGTAACTATGGATTCCTCCAGTTGTTCCACAAGTAATTGTTGAACCAAGTGTATACGTGTGTACAATTCACTGCACAGCCCAAGGAAGATTCTCAGAGGTGACTCTACTGAAATCAGTAAGGATCAGAGAAATAATTGCTAACTAAGTGCCTCAAATTTCTGCAAAATATTAGTATTAGCTCCTTTCTTTTACCTTCTCCAAATCATAGTGTCTCACTGTTCCATGCCCCTCCTTCATGAGAACATAGAATGAGAATCACTGAGCTCCAGCTCCCGCTGGGATTTCCCTTGCTTAGTCAAGCACCAGGTCAGAGCTGTGCAATTACAAGGTGTGATTAAACTTTGGTGAAGAACCCTTACCCTGCTCAGAGGCTGGTGGACAGAGACGAGACCGGCTTTTATTCAGGGTGTGCTGGGCATCAAATATTTCTTGCAGTGTCTGCCTATACACCCAATTTGATTTAAAAGTGCATTATGAAATTTATGGTCCATGTGACGTATAGTGATTTAATGATGAAGATTTAGAATAACGGTTACAGAAGAGATGTCTACATATTTATGTAAATACTCTTGGTATGTGGTGAAGATTCTTCATAGTGTCCAGATATTGTCTCTTTCTGTTCAAATTCAAAAGTCATCTTTTTCAATTTCTTTCTTTCTCACTCCTGTCAAATGCACTGCCCTTCATTAATTCACATCTGCTCATCTCCACCTTGGGAAAAGGGATTGACCCTGTTATGCTCCTAATGCCATGGTTCTTCAGATCCTGCTTGTGTTGAAATGACTCATTTCTGGAGTTCCCAAATACCATTTTGATGTTGCACCCTCTGGTCCTGAATCTTGGCTTCCAAGGGCTTTCTCACAGGTCGTCACTGCTTTCTGTTGACAAGGACCTCAAATGCAAGTCTCACCCAGAGTATGCAGGAAAATGCGAGCAATCATCCAGTTTCCAGTCATGTTAAATTTAACATGTGGAATTTTATTGTGTAAACACAAAACAGTGCATATTGCACCCATGTCTCTAAACTTCAGCCTGTAATTACTGCAGCCTAGAATGTGATTTCTTTCAGTATTGACCAAACCCCTGGGCTCTCGATTGAATAGTATGCTTCCAAAATTCATGTCCACCTGGAACTTGTAAATGTGACCTTATTGTGAAGATTTGCTTTTACAGATGCCATTGAGTTAAGAGCATACTGGATTCTGGGGGACTCTAAATCAAATGATTGGTGTTCTTAGAAGGAGAGAGAAATTTGGAGACACAGAAACACACAAAGGTGAAGGCTAGTGAAGATGGAGGCAGAGACTGGAGTGATGCATTTACAAGTTAAAGAACTCCAAGGATTGCCAGCGACCAGGAACCAAGAGAGCGCCATGGAGGATTCTCACTCTGCGCTCTAGCAGGAACCAGCCCTGCTGACACCCTGATTTTGGACTCTGGTCCCCAGAACTATGAGAGAATAAATTTCTATTAAGGCATCAAGTCTGTGATATTTTGTTATAGCAGCCTTCAGAAACTAATACACTTTCTACAGACTGTCACCAGTGAGAAGGATAGACTAGGAGCCTGGGGCTAGAGTGAAAAGAAACGTCCATCCTTGGTCCAGAGTGGTAAGGGACCAAGCTGGAGAAGCATGACATCAACATATTGATCAGAGCCTTGAAGGCAGGGAGGACATGGATGAGAAAAGTCCATAGGTATTATGGAGCAGCCATTCAAAGGCCATCAGCCGAAGTAGTCAGTGCCACCCCCAAGGACTGCCTGGCTGATGACGTAAAACCTAGTGAGGGCATGGGGTGACACCCAAGCATTGGCATACACGTGTATTTGCCAAACTTCGTTTAACTTTACATTTTAAAATTATTAACAAGGCTGACCTTTTTTTTTTCCCATAAGCTCTCTGGCCATTAATGTGTGTGTGTGTGTGTGTGTGTGTGTGTGTGTGTGTGTGGTGTGTGTGTGTGGTGTGTGTGTGTTGTGTGTGTAATTGCTTTTGTGACTTTGCCCATTTTCAGTTTGGTGGCGCATCTTGTTTTTTCCTTATTTGTGAGCACTCGGCACGTAATGAGGAGATGACTCTTGACTGTCACATATGTTTCAAATATTGTTACCACTTTATCATCGGCTTTTAAATCTTGTTTTTATTCATTTTTAAATATATTAATCAGACAAGCAATAGGTTATCTATACAAACTTTTCCTAATACATAATATATTTGGTTTTTAAAAATTAAATTCCTTTTAAAACACAAGAATTGTCCTCTTCTCGCCAGGGATGACCACTTTTAACCACCTGTTTGTTGACCACCTTCCAAACCCTGTCCCATGCATCTCTATGACAGTCCCATCTGATGTACCCAGGTTTCCAGTTTTGCTTGTTAAGCTTTTCATCCCATAACTCTTGGTGGACAACATACAGAAATCAATAAATGTAATTCATCACATCAATAGACTTAAAAACAAGAACCATAGGATCACCTCATCGATGCAGAAAAAAAAATTGACAAAATACAGCACCCCTTCATGTTCAAAACACTAGAAAAATGAGGGACAGTAGGAACATACCTCAACATCATAAAAACTATATATGCTAAGCCCAAGGCCAACATCATTGTAAGTGCAGAAAAATCGAAAGCATTCCCTCTAAAACCTGGAACAAGACAGTGATGCCCTCTTTCAACACTTCTATTCAACATTGTCCTTGAAACTCTGACCAGTTAGACAAGAGAAAGAAATTAAAGGAATATGAATAGGAAATAAAGGAATCAAAAAGAAGAAATCATGGTTCTATATTTAGAAGATTCAAAAAATTCCAGTAGAAAACTTCTAGAACTCATAAATGAATTCAGCAAATTAGCAGGATATAAAATAAACAGCCACAAATCAAACATGTTCCTATACATCAGTGATGAATCTCTGAAAGAGAAGTTAGAAAAACTAACTCATTCACAATAGCCCCCCAAAATAAAATAAAATACTTGGGAATCAATCTAACAAAAGAGGTGAAAGACCTCTACAATGAAAACTACAGAACACTAAAGAAAGAAATTGAAGAAAACCTTAGAAGATGGAAAGACCTCCCATGCTCCTGGACAGGCAGAATCCATATTGTCAAAATGGCCATACCGCCAAAAGTGTTATACAGATTTAATGCAATTCCTATTAAAAGCCCAAAGCCATTCTTATTAGAACTATAAAAAGCAATCATGAAATTCATTGGGGGAAAAAAGAGACCAGAATAACCAAGGCAATCCTTAACAAAAAGACTGAAGCAGGAGGCATCACAATATCAGACCTTAAACTATACTACAGAGCCATGGTAACATCGTAACAGAGCTTGGTGTTGGCACCAAAACAGACACATAGACCAATGGTACAGAAAGAAGACACAGAGACAAACCCACATACAGTTATGTCATACTAGACAAAGAAGCCAAAAACATTCACTGGAGAAAAGATAGCCTATTCAACAAATGGTGCTAGGAAAATTGGAAGTCCATATGCAAAAAAACGAAATTAAATCCCTATCTCTCAGCCTGTACAAAACTCAACTCAAAGTGGATCAAAGACTTAGGCACTAGAACAGAGACCCTGCACCTAATAGAAGAAAAAGTAGATCCAAATCTTCACCATGTCTGCTGAGGATCTGACTTCCTTAACAAGACTCCTAAAGCACAAGAATTAAAATCAAGAATCAATAAATGGGATGGATTCAACCTAAAAAGCTTCTTCTCAACAAAGGAAACAATCAATACCATGAAGAGAGAGCCTACAGAATGGGAAAAAAATCTTTACCACATGCACCTCAGATACAGCATTAATCTCCAAGATATATAAAGAACTCAAAAAATTCAACAACAAAATAACAAATAACCCAATCAATAAATGGGCTGAAGAACTGAACAAGCACTTCACAGAAGAAGAAATACAGTCAACCAACAAATATATGGAAAAAAATGTTCAACATCACTAACAATTAGAGAAATGCAAATCAAAACTACTCTAAGATTTCATCTGACTCCAGTCAGAATGGCAATTATCAAGACTACAAACAATAATAAATGTTGGTGAGGATGTAGGGAAAAGGTCCACTCATACATTGCTGGTGGGAATGCAAATTGGTGCAATCACTCTGGAAAGCAATATGGAGACTCCTCAGAAAACTTGGAATGGAACCACCATTTAACTCAGTTAGCCCACTTCTAAGTTTATACCCAAACAACTTAAAATCAGCAATACTACAGTGACACAGCCACATCAATGTTTATAGCAGCTCAGTTCACAATAGCTAAACTATGGAACCAACCTAAGTGCCCTTCAGCAGATGAATGGATAAAGAAAATGTGGCACATATACACAATGGAATATTACTTAGCCTTAAAGAAGAGCGAAATTATGGCATTTGCCAGTAAATGGATGAAACTGGAGAATATCATGCTAAGTGAAATAAGTAAATCTCAAAAAATCAAAGGCCAAATGTTTTCTCTGATATGTGGATGCTAATTCACAATAAAGTAGGGAGTAGCTAGGTAAGAATAGAGTTAATTTAGATCAGGTAGAGGGGAATGAAGGGAGGGTAGGGGTATTAGGGGTAGGAAGGATATAGTAGAATGAATCAGACATTATTATCCTTTGTACATATATAACTATACAGTTGGTGGGATTCCACATCATGTACAACCAGAAGAATGAGAAATTATACTCCACTATGGATGATGTATCAAAGTGCATTCTACTGTCATGGATAACTAATTAGAACAAATTAAAAGTTCAAAAAAAAAAAAAAAAAAGCTTGGTGGAGAGGTCCTCCAACCCACGACTGGTGTCATATTAGAAACACCTTCTTGGCCCCGAGGTCTATAAATACCCATGTTTTCTTCCAGTGTGTTCATGCTTTAATTTGGTTTTCCACATTTACATTCAGAATTCATCTGGAATTTAGGTGGAGTATGTCTTGAGGTCAGGAACTTCATCGTTTATCAAAATAGGTGAGCATTAAAAATGCACATTCCAGAACAAAGAAAAAGAACAGACCCGTGCCCAAAGGTCAGAGTCTGCAAGGTTAGTCAAGAAGCAGTGACTGGAGCACAGGAGACTGGAACTGGGAAAACAAGCCAAGGCCTCCAGGGCAGTCAGTTCAGACCAGAGAGGAGACCAATGGAGAGCGATTTCCATCTGTCAGCAAGGGGGACCAGAGGGTTCGAGAAGAGTTTCTGTGCACCAGCAAGTTGCCCAAGAGTGGCAGGAGAGCTGGGTCCCCTCCTGCAGGTGCACTGATGGGAATGTAGGTGGCAGGGCTGTGGACGCAAGGGGCTCCCCTCACCTGTGTGCACACAGGGTTGGGGGGCAGTAGGGCAGGTGGCACGTGCACCGCTGGATTCCTCTCCAGGGGTGGTGATGGGCCCCGGTGCTGCCTGGGTGGCTTCCTCTTCCCAAATAAACAATCATATGACACAATGTCTGAAAGCCCAGAATGTTTCCTGTCTCCTCTGGCCCAGTGCCCTGCTGCTGCAAACCTGGAGCCCTTCACTTCCCTCCACCTCAGTCTCCAGAGCCAGGACCCACCGAGCTCTCTGAGCTCTCTGAGCCTGGCCTGCTTGGCACCAGCTAAACGAAGAGACTGAACCTTCTTCTGCCAAAGAAAACCCAGTGACTGGGCCAGTGCCCTGGACTCACTCCAACAGGCTGGCTCAACCATGCTACCCACTCCAGGCTCTGTCCCTCCCAGGGGTCTGTTACTCCCTTAGGGGCCCTGATCTGAAGGATCCTGAATGGGGTCCACTGTGCCAAGAAGGAAGATCTGTTTCCTAGGGATCACAATCTTTATTCCAAGTTGCCAATAAACAAGCAACAGTGCAGAGAGGACCCGGAAGTCCCTAACCCTACAGAAATCTCTCCTTTAGGGTCTAGTTGATTGGTCATCGGCTCTGTGACTCTTTACCAAAATTCCATGGACACTCACTGGCCAATTGCTCCTCGGTGCTTCCATAGCAAGTATGTACAGTGTTCTTGTAACCCATATTGCTTGGGAAGCAGAGGTTGTATCTTCTGAGCCAGGTCTGATTGATGGGTGCTGATTGCCTGGTAGCTGTCTCAAGAAGGACGCTGAGACCACAGCAGGCACATCAGGTGGGCCCCAGTCACCAGTTAGGAAATTCACCTGCAATGGGTCGTGACCAGGCACCATGCAGTTGCATCTACCAGCCCAGACTGCCACACTGCACCACCCTTGGTCACCCCACCTGCCTCGGATCTCCATGTGAACAATCTGGGTGATTTGCTCATCTTTGTATCTTCAGCACCTTGCACAGAGCTTGGCGCCTAGTAGGTGCTTAAGAAATACTTCGTTGAATGAATGATTGTTAAGACTCCTAATCCCTCCCATGGGGTAAGAAGCAGACGCAATCAGCCTGGCCATAGACAAGAAGGAGTTAGGCAACCTCATGCTTGCCAGCCCAACCCCCCAGAGCCCTCCACACTGGGAGACCACGCCTTCTCTGGGCATTCATGGTCTCTGCAGAAATCTTCTTCCTGCTGACATCTTGTTTGACGATGTTTTCTAATAGCTGTATCTGTGCAACTCCAAATTAACAACATGAGTTAGGAAGTGGTAACTTCTACTTTAGCTCACACCATGCCTAGCCCCTTGGTATCTGTTGGCACCTCTTGGCACTAACTTCTGGCTAAATGAAGAAGCATCATCTTCTGATTCTCCAGTACCATTCTCTCCTCTGTTTTTTAAACATCATTTGTCCAGATTAATATCTGGTAGTCAATGGATTTCCATGTTACCTAAATATATCTGATTCCCTCTTATCAAGCAGTGATTATTTTCATTGAATCATAGAATTCCATTTGGAGTACTCCCACCACTCCAGACTTCCAGGTGAGGACACTGAGACCCTTGTCACTGACAGAGTTGCTCTCTCCTCTCTCCACTTACACAGATTCATTCATGAAGTTGATGGTAATTTTTAGAGTGAAATATGTAATAAAAACAAGTTATGAAAGATCATTCAGGGAATAGCAGAGCAAACCATGCTCCTCCAAGTTCTGATATCTGCTTTCTGTTTATGTGAGCTCTTAGACAAAAACAGGCACACATGTAGGCAGAACATTAGCAGGGCCACCCGGACAGACTCAGGGGACTTCAAGAAGCCTTTCCCCAGCGCACACACAGCCCTTGAAGAATCCACCAACAATCACAGGCTGGGGGTGTAGCTCACTGGAAGATCACTGGAAGAGCACTTGCCTGGTATGCTGGAGGCCCTGGGTTTGATTCCCAGCACAGCCAAAAAAAAAACAAAAAAAAGAAAGGATTACCTGCAATCTAACACATGCATCTTAGCCAAGCATCACCAACGCTACAATCAAAACAGCAAACCCGCTTCACACGCTCCCTTCAGCAGCACTTACACTAACATTGGAATGATACAGAGATTAACATGGCCCCTGGGCAAGGATGGTATGCAAATTCATGAAGCACCCCATATTAAAAAAAAAAAAAAAAAAAGAGGAAAACGCAGCCCAAAAACTTCACTCTGTGTTTATCTGGCGCTTTAAACAATTCCGTGGGCTGCCAAAGCTGCCGAAAACCCTCACTTGCATGGCATGTTATGAAAGTAGGTTTTCTAGAAGTTTCATTTAGTCCTCCAGAGAACAGGACTTAAAACATATATGTTATTGTGTGTGTTAGAAAGAAAACTTCCTAAACCATATTACACACCCATTTTTAAAACAGAAAACCCTCCGTTGAACTTACCTCCTCTGCAGGCTGAGAGGCCTCTTCCTGAGTGTTCTTGGGCTCAGGTTCAAAGCCCTAAGGGCTCCCGGGTTTGCAGGGCGTGCCCACAGTCAGGGGCCCTAGAAAACCGGGGTCCTTCAGCTTCCCCCTGGGACTCCCTTCTCCTACAAACTGCTGGGCTGTCGCTGCCTCGCTTTGCTGGTCTTTTCTGCTTCTTTTTGCTGGTCGCACTTGGTGTCCCTCATGAGGGCCACCAGGGCAACCCCTGGCCTCTGTTTTGTTTGTGTTTGTCTCTGTCTCCGTTCCTTTGGCCCATGTCACTTATCAGATGGGATGAACATGTGACCTGTGCAGGGCCTCACATGAGGCCCCGAGTGCAGAAGAGCCCAGCTTATGCTGCTGTCTTAATATTATTGGCAGTTTTGTCTTTGGGCTCATGAGTTGTGAGAACAGTCCAGAAGGTTCCCAGGGTGCCTGCAGGAGCAGAGAAGGTCCGCTCCTGGCTGACCCATTGGCACATAACTCAAGCCGGCCACAGTGCAGCCTCCAGGGCACCCTTCCCTCCTACCTTCTGAGCTGCTCTGAACCCCCAGGCATGGGGCCTGTGGGCACTCCACACCCCAATCCACATCACCCACACACGAAAGTAAACAGGGCCCTGACAGCCCGGAGAGATGACTCCTGCCATCCAAACCGAACTTGCTGCAAATACACAAAGACAACAAGGACATTTCTAAGAGTTGCCCGTGACCAAGGAGCCCTAGTATATTCTTTGGCTCACAGTGTCTCTGTCCCAGACAACCACTTATGCCAAAAATGACGACTTAAAAAGAACAGAAAAGATAGTGCGAACCAGGCTCCTTCCCTGGCAAGCCCTCACTGACATCTCAGGAAACCAGAGGCAGAGGCAGAAGGTGTGCACGCTGCCTGACAGGAAATGGACCCAGCAGAGTCGGTCTCACCCAGGTTTCCCGCATCACAGGAAGAAGAAAACAAGCAAGAGTGTATGAGCTTCGAAATACCAGCTGCCATTTTGGTGATTCTGCACATGAGTTACAACGATTTTACATTTGCATTTAAAACTGGCCGGGTTTTTCCACTGTAGCCAGAATGTGAGCAACCCAGGTGTCCGTCAAGGGGTGGAGGAAGCACCCAGAGCCCTCAGACTCCCGGAGACAATGTGGAATGGTGGGTGCCGGGCCTGGGGAGGGAAGGGTGGGAGTTTTTGCTGAATGGGGACAGTTTCAGTTTGCAGGATGAGGTCATGGATGGATGGTGGTGACGGTGGCGCATGCTTGGTGCCACTGAAATGCACACTTGGAAAGGGTTGAGGTGCTCAATTTTATGTGTAGGTTCTCACAGCTGAAAATGAACAGGTGAATAAATAAGCAAATGACACTGTAAAAGATGAATGGCAACATTCATGCTACTAATTTAAATTATTAATTTCCCTTTACTTATAATAATACTAAATGGGAAATCAGAGAAACATCAGCAGAGAGAGGTTGCAGAAGGAAGAAGAAAGCTCTATGTTTGGGTGCCTCTGACTGCACATGACCCTGTCCCAAAGGGCTGAGGAGCAGCCAGGGCACAGGAAGGAAGAAGCCCAGGGACAGTGAGGACACTGGCTGCTCCTCAACCCCGTGCTCCCCACCCTGACACACGCTCTCTCATCTTGCTCTTCTCTCCTTCTTTCCCATTCTTGCTTCTCCTGCCTTTCCTTTTCCTAAAAGCAAGCCAATAGCAGTTGCATCTTCCCACTGACCTTCCTGAAGGACAGTCCCCTCCTTCCTGCAGCCACAGCCCCAGCAGCCAGCCAAGAGCCACCCCCATCCCTCCAGCTCTGCGCCCTCTCCACTCACCCCCATCCTGGCAGGCCAACCCTCCTCCTCTCCCTTCTCCTGCCACATCCTGAGCCCCCAGATGCCCCAGACGCCCCTGCCTCCAGCTGGCTTCTCCATCACTCCTGCACTGGAAGGCTTCTGAGAGATCCCACCGCTTGGAGATCTGACGTGTGTTCTCACTCCTGGCTCCCAGATTCCACGAAGCTTATCTGGAAACACCTTCTTTAAAAAGAGCAGGTGGGCAGTCCAGAGGTCCATCGACAGATGAGAATGGACATGGGCTTCTGGTGATGGTAGAATTGAAGGACTAGAACTTTCGATTTGGAAGGGAAGTCCCTCCCCCATTAATGGGGGGCAAGGACAATACTGGAAGGGTGACTCCCCAACCAGAGTCTTGCCTCTCGACACAGGTCCTCAGAGCAATTGCACGCATCCCTGGCATGGGACCAGGGAGGACAATGCCATGAATCAGCGACTCTAAGAAAGAAAGATACAAATGAGCAGTGAGCTCTGCTTCAGGGCTGGAGCAGGGGTGGCTCCGAGCTGAGTGTCTATGGCATGCCCGCCACTTGGCAGCTGCTGACCATTTCAGAATGAGAGATGCTTCAGAGGTGCTGTTCATCGTTATGGTGATTGGGAATTAATGTGCTGCTCTGGAATGAATGAGAAGCCACCACGTCCTGCCAGTTCTGCTTATGTTAATAGAGGCACTAGCTCCAATGGTGCTCAGCAGTCAATATCACAACAATTTGGAATTTCCTAAATAAAATATGAGACCTACAGAGTCTCCCATACCAGCAATGAAGTTTCATAAAATGAGTTGTCAGCCCTAACTTATTTCCAATATGAATGTGCATGCTTATTCAAGGTGAGGACCACCATGGTCATCTGTGAGGACAGCCGGCTCCTGGAAAAGCCTCAGAAATCAACTCTTCTCCTCTGACCAGCTCAGAGTGCGCAATCTAGCCTTGTTAACCTGAATAAATGAGGGTTCTGCCCCCTGAAGTCACTTGCTGCTACTCAAAATGCTTTGTCTGCAAAGTACTTTTGAGATCATCATCCATTGGTCCCAGGTATATCTGGAAGGTGGAGGAAGGAATTCAGAAGGTGGGAAATCCAGTGGCCAGTGACCAGGGTAAGGAAACAGAATTTCTGAGAGTACTCTGCCCGCATGGCTCTCTGTGTGATCTTGGACCAAGCACATAACCTCTCTATGCTCTAAGTCCCCATCTGGAAAATAGAGCCCCTTGATTTTGTCTACTTCACAGCTTTGCAAGGGCCACTGAGGGTCCTGCCTGGGTACAGGGCTCTGAAGAAGTCAGAGGACCACAGATGTGCTGGAGAAATAGAGTGAGCAGTCCGGCCCTACTTCCTTTCTCCTGCCTCCCTTTCCCCAGCCACCTCCACCTCCAATATTCCACATCTTTTTCCTTACAAACTCTCCCGTCCTTCACTCTCCCTTCTGAATACCGCCCAGCCCCCACTTGTCCATGGTGATTGTTTCCTTTTAGTGGAGGAACACACAGGAATCTCTCACCCTCGGATCCACTCCACCCTCAAGGTCACACCCAAAGGATCCTCTCTGCCCAGCCACTGCTCAGCCGGCTGCCATCCGCTCCCACAGTGACTGTTTCCACTGATGGCACTAGTGACTGCACCCTCCTCGCCTGGAGTCCAGGATGCTCTGACCTCTCCCTCCTCTTTCCTCTGCCTCTCTGCTCCCTCCCCGACCCCCCTGTCCCCTGGGCCTTAAGTGTTCTGCTCCAACTGTGCTTTTCTGCCCTGCACACTCTCTCTGGGTGCCATGACACCCCCAAATCTGCCTCCGGCCCAAACTAATTCTTGTTACTGAGGTCCCAGAGGTCCCCCTCGGATGGCCCACAGCATCTCAAATACAAGTGTCCCTCAAAGGTTATACCTGGGTTCGCTTTTACAAATAAAAGTGTATTTGACATTCTCAGTTTGAATCATACCTCCAGATGAGGATCTAACTCCAAGGAGATTAATGGGAAGGGAACATGTCACTGTGACCACTGCACTTAAAAATCCAGTCCCCCCGTCCCACCAGAACTGTGCTCTTTTCTTGGGGTCTTTACCAGCGCACTTTTCCAGCACACTCCGTAACTTACTCATTGGTGAGGTTTGTCTTTACAATCTGTCTCCCCCGCAGGGCGCAAGGCCACAGCACAGGTCTTACCATCTATTTTATTTTTTGACATCTAGTTTGTTTGTCGAGTGTCCTGAACAGTGTGCAGGAAGCCTCCAAGCCCAGTGATAAACAGAGGGAGCTGGTGAACTTCCATGGCCTCTTCCCTGCCCGCTGCGTTGGACAGGTACCACATCTGGGCAGACGCTGCTCCCTTCTTCTCTGAAGCCCGGGGCGCTCCATATTCCAGACATCAATGAGTGTTTGTCAAACAAGACCTGAGTATGACACGGTGTAACTTCTCAGGCCACAGTTCCTGGCAATGCACCCCTAAGATAAGAGCATGAATCCATTACATCCCACCCAGGTGGCACGGTCCCCTGTCCCCAGGCCCCACCTCCCGCGCTGTGGCTGAGCACTGCGTTTCTAACCTGTGCTGCTCAAGTTACATATTCACATCACAGTGTTTCACAGTAGTTCTTATTTTCCTTTCTTTCATTGAGCCGTTCTAAAGGTAAGTGTTGAAGAGTCATCTTGGAGTCACAATGGGGGCACCTGCTCCCATGGAGGTTTTGGTGGCGTGGGCTCTGTACTCCGCACACGCTGTGCTTTTGATGCCCACTTTGCTTCTGTGTAGATGATCGTGGCAGAAGCTGCCGGTGGCCTGCCCTCATGCCCCAGGGACTCAGCATCCCATCCCCTTCCATGAAGTCCCCCTGCCAGCCCCTGACTTCCCCTGCGAGCTCCTTCTCTTAGCCAAGCCAAGGGACCGAGCCCTGGTGACCAGGAGTTAGAAAATACATTGTCCAGCACATCCAGGCCTCTGTGGGACCCTGGGCACATTTGGTCCTGGCTGCCAGAGTTCTCCAGGGGTGGAGCCCCATTTCCTGTCACAGGAAACTGCCCCATGACCCCTCATTGGTTTCCTTCTTTCCCATCTGGCTTCCCTGACTCCCAACAAGTGCTTTCCAGGAGCGTCTCTTAACTACTGCTGTCCTGAAATCTTTTTCTATGCATCTGCTTCTAGGAAAAAAAATCAACCTACTACAAATACACCATCACTTTCCCCAAAATTTGCTGCTTTCCCCAAATTGTTCCTAGTAGACTTTTTTTCACCTTTATATTGTGGATTCTAATACATATCTCCCAAGATGTATTATGTACATAATGCATGCATTATGTACCTTCAGGCCAGTGGATTACCTCAAAGTGCAGCTCCAGACAAGAAACGAGAAGGTACCCAAAGCCCTGGAAGTCTCTCCTTGCTCCCTCCCTTCCCAGTCCATCACCTTCCCTGGACACTGTCCCAATTTCTAACACCAGTGAACTTTACAAAAAACGCCCTTGTTCAACATATAGGCTTTTGGTCTGACCTCTGACACTTGACACCATGTGTGTGAGATGCATCCACGAAACTTCGTGGGGCCGCAGTCCATTCATTTGTGCTGGATCACATTCTGTTGTGCAAATAGACCACTGGGCACTGTTCCACTGTACTGTTGACCGTCACCCAGGGCTATTACAGAAAACGTTCCTTGCACGTGCCCATGGGTACACAATTCTGTTGGCTTTATGCCCTGGGATGGTCTCATAGTGGATTTGAGGATTCCTGTGATAGCAGGTGGGAGAAAAGACTTTTTTTAGCAGGAAAACTTCTCTGAGTGGCCATGATATGTCACCATATAGGCAGCAGAGTTCCTATTGTTTCCATATACAAAAGGTCCAATACTAAGGAGACTCGTGGTGGCCTCCTGTGGCTGCCAGAGCAAATGAAGGCAAGCAGAAACTTGTCATTTCATGGTTCTGGAGCCCAGACGTCCAGAATCAAGCTCTCAGCAGCACTGGTTTCCTCTAGAAGCTTGGAGGGAGATCCTGCCATGGCCTCTCCAAGCTCCTGGCAGCTCTGGCCACTGCTGGTGTTCTTGGCTTGTAGTTGCATCTCTCCAATCCCTGCCTCTGTCAGCGTGTCTTCTCCCTTCTCTCCTCTTACGAGGTTTTCCTAATTTCCCTCATCCTTCCTAACTTCATTTTGAGATCCTAACCTTAATTATATCTAAAGACCCTTTTCTGAGTAGTGTCCTATCTTGGGCCACCCCTCAACCCACAAGGGGACCAAGAAGTGGGAAAGCTCTGCTGGCTTGGAGTTAACCTTGAAATCAGTGTACAAGGAGGAAGCCCAGGTCCCTGAGGAGTCACCTGGGCCCAGGCAGGGCGCCTCCCAAATCAAAGCAGAAATGAACCAAACTCCTCCACAAATGATCAGCAAAGTTTTTCATTTTGTGCCAATTCCCAATGCTCCTGATCAGGGTCAAGTGTACCTTGTTATCATCTGAGGACTTGGTCCCCACCCCAATTGTCCCAGGCAGTGGAGGTGACAGAGGAACCCCCAGGCACAGAGGGAGGATCAGGCCACTGAATGAAAAAAGAAACCACAAAGACAAATTTGAGGACATGGGCCCGCCGTGAAAACACACACACACACACACACACACACACACACACACGAATAAAAAATAATGCTTTACAAAATATTCTTCACAGAGACCCTGCCCCCATTCTTCTGTCTGGGCTCCTTTAGAACTCAATATCTTTTTCTACATTTAAAACCACATTCCCTTTCTTATCATTGGGTTTGCTCCCAGCCTTTCAGGACCACGGCGACGGCCCAAAGCCAGGTTTCCTCGTCCCAGTGGGACAGCGTTGGCCACTCGCTCCTTCTTTTGCTGGGGTCTGGTGAGCTCCTTGCCGTGGGCTCTGGTGAATACGCTGACCTTATGTCCATCCTCATCTGGAAAAAGCAGAGCTTTCTCCCCATAACAAGCCTCGTTCTGTCTGACCATCCTGCATCAGAAGCCTTCTGTTCTGCACCCGCGGGGACCCGGGCATCTCGTATCCTCTCTCTTTCCCCTCCCTCTCTCCAACTTTTAAATAGAACTAACTAGCTCGAACATAGTGGGAAGTCTTTCTTTGAGAGTCTTTGTATAAATCTAAATTTATTCAGGAAGAAATCTCTATTTCTGTTGCACAACAGCGTCCGTGACTTTGATCAACTCCGGGGTTTGCATGGGGTTGGAGCGTGGGATGTGTGGACAGGGCTGCTCACAAAGCAGTCACAGGGCCACACAGCCACCAGCAGTGACAACGCCAGCAGTGTGGGTGCTGGGTCTCTGACTTGAAAGACCCTCTGGTCCCCCAGTGGCATCAGTCAGCAGAGTCCCACCCTGCCACACCAGCAGCCATAGACCCCTGCCAGCCTGCTCTCCTGTCCCTCTCACTCACTTCTGCATGGCGCCCCCATGACACTGCCCTCTTCCTCATCTCATGAAGCTGAAGAACCTGCACAATGATTTGGATACGGTTTGAGTCTCATGTGTTGGAAGCTTGGTCCCCACTGTGTCAATGTGAGAGGTGATAGAAACTTTAAGAGGCAGGGCCTAACGAAGTAATTAAGTCACTGGGGGGGCCATCCTCAGTGGGAATCAATGTCATTTTCATGAGTAACTGCTCCTCCTGAGAGATCACTATTGTAAAAGAGCAAACAGCCCTTCTGCACTCTCTGGCTTCCGTCCAGCTGTGTGATCTCTTTTTCTCTCATGTGCTCCCACCATTGTGATGCCATCGACCATGAGGTCCTCACCAGAGCTGATGCCAGTGACAGGCCCTTGGATCTCCAGAACTCTGAGTGAAACAGACCCCTTTTCTTTATAAAATATTCAGCCTCAGGTGTTTTGTTATAGCATTGGAAAAAGGACAAGTACAGTCTGTCTGTTATGGCTAAACTCCACCCCCTCCTCCTGGCCATGGTGTGATGAGAAGGAAAGGAAGGAGCTCAGCCCACAAGGATTAGGTGAAGCCCAGTTGTGGTGCCATCTAACTAAGGGACCTTGATCAAGTTCCCTTGCCATTAATGCCACACTCAATCACCACCTCCTTTGCCAATTACTCCACCTTGTGGCAGTCACGGGAACTAAAGGCAGACCATCCAGGGTTCAAGTTCAGCTTTCTGTGTGACCTTGGACAAGTGGCTCAACTTCTGTTTCCTAAACTATAAAATGGGGATGGCAAAGGCCTACTTCACAGGATTACTGAGGATGAAATGAAGCAGCGTGGTGAGCAGCACTGGCTCATCATCACCTCATAGGTTGTGGGACCCGCATGAAATGCTGGGGGTGCAAAAACTTTGCAAGATACAAAGTCAACGAGCAGTGCATGGTGCTGGCCCTTGTGCCCACCCCTACTCACATCTTGGTTCTTGGCCAGTTCAAGTCCTTTCTTTAAGAGATGCCCAATGCCCATGTGGGTTGGAGGAGGGCCTGGCACGGTGGGTTTCAGCAGACCTCTTGCCTGGGGTCTTAACATGTCCTCCTCCTGAGTGAAGACCCTCCACTTTGAACTAGAAGACCCAGGTTCCTTCCCTGAGACCCCTGCCCACCAGCATCATCACCTTAAGCATGTTACTGCCTCTCCTCATCTGAAAGTGGGGTGAATCAAACTCCTGGCCTCTGGGAGGGATGCTGTGAGGTTGGGAGGGAAGACGTAATCCCTGCACCCTGAGAACGTCCCGATGCTCTGAGGAGGGCCAGGGAACCATGAGGACCATCTCAGGCCCTGCTCCTCTCTTGTCCAGCCTTCCCTGCCTTGGCCTTCCCAGAGCCTGGATGGCTCCTCCACACAGCCAATCAAATGCTCCCTGAAACAGCTGGGGGTTGGGGAGGGAGCAGGGTGGGAATCCACAGCACTCCGGGTCTCCACCCCCAGGGCCCTGACACACATCTCTCAGCACTATGGCTGCAAGGAGCTTGCCAGACATGTTACCCACCCGTCAGCTGTGAAATCACAGGGCCACCAGGAGGGCAGCCCGGGGCAGGGTCAGGGAATTGACTAATTTTGTGCACTGCCTCACGCCATCCTGCACACACCCATGGGTGGTAGTGAGGCAGAAGAAGGAAGGAAGGGAAAGGAGTGATTCCCTGTGAACAGAACCACAAGTCCTGCCACATAGCTCACGAGCCTGGGGCTGGCCCAGGGAAAACTGCAGGAGGAAAGTTGGTTTTCCCTGCGTCTCTCACTCCATGTCATCATGTGTCCATCCCTGAGTCCCTCGTGCCCCCAACACTCTCCTCTGGCACTCTCCCCTGACAGGTCCGCCCTTCCCTCTGGAAGCCCACCTTCCTGACCCGATGGACCAGGGCCTGGGCCTTTGCCTACTCCCCCGTTCGGTGGTCCAAGCATCTGTCTCCAACATTCCACATTCCAGGGTCCAACTATCCAAGAGTCAGCTCCCTGCTTATCACAGTAGCACCGAATAGCTCCTTCCAGATAGCAGAGTTTGAACTCGACCTTGTATGAGCACCCTCTGAGCCCAGATCTGTCTTTCAATGAGAAGCAGGTCCCTCAAAATTGGAGCCTGTGCCTGGTCCGCTGCAGCCTGCACAGAGGATCGTAGAGTCTGGACTATGACAGATGCTCAGTGAACACAGGAATATGCCGGGGTTTCATTTGTTTGTTATTTTTTTACCAGTTACCTGCATGCTATGTACAGGCAGCCACGAGGTCAAAATCTCTAAGAAGGTTGGGTGGAATCCAGAGAGTGTACAGATTCCTGAGAAGGCAGAGAATGAGATCCCTGAAGGACCTGGCTGGACCCTCACTCCCTCAGGCAGGGTCATGGAACTCTAGTGTTCTAGGACCAAAAGCCCAGTTCAGCTCGGGTGAAGGGTCTCTGGAACTCCTTGCAATATTCTGTAACTTTCCCATTAGTCTAAGAATTTTTCAAAATAACAAAAGAGGAGGAGAAGAAAGAGGAGATGACAGACCCAGGTAGTTTTACATAATTTTTATCGAAGTTGGAGGAACAAATTATTCCTGTTGTATTCAAATTCTTTCAGAGCATGGAAAAAGTAAGAAAACCAATTAACTCACCATATGAGTTTAATGTGAACTCCATTCTAAAAGCAGAAAAGATTTGTGCAAGTAAGGGAAAGAAAAGATCAGGCTCACACATGAATTCGCTTGTGATAGTGTATGTATATGGTATAAAGACAATTATGTCCTAACCAAATAGACTTTAATCCAGGAATGTAAGGATGGTTTAACATCAGAAAAATTGTTTTAATGTGTGACACCATGTTAGTTAAGTAAAAGAGAAAGTTGATATGCTCATGTCAAGGCAGAAAAATCATATGGGAAAATTAAATAAACTTTGATAGTTATTCAGGACCAAGAAGTCTTAGAAAAGTAGGAACTGTAGATAATTTGTTAACATAGCAAATAAATCTATCACATTATTAGAATAAGTAAGTTGAGGGAAATTGCCACATATCAGAACAACATATAAAAATAAATGCACTTTTATAAGTCAGGAATGGACAACTAGAAGATGTGATAGAGGAAAAAACATTCACTAAAGCAATAAAATATAGAAGGAACATAGAGCTATTTTTGGCAAAAGAAATGCATGCAAGTGCTCCAGATGGAAATGTCCAAACCTCAGCAGTTACCTGTGGCTATGGAACAAGCATCCCTGGCCCTTAGCAGCCTACAGTGGCGGAGGTTTTACTTGTCCAGTCCCAGGTGTGGGCTCAGCTGGCCTGTTCTCTCACTGGTTTCCCTGAGGCTAGCTCGTGTCTGCAGTGTGGGGTATCTTGGTGGGCTGCACCACCATGATGAGGTGGTTGGTACTGGCTATTGCATGGTCACCCCTCTGCAGCCCAGTAGCAATGGAAGAGTTTCAAGGAGTTAAAAGCAGAAGTCACAAATCATCCTGAATGATGTCCCAGCTCCAAAGACATTGCTACGGTGTGAATGTATGTGCCCCTCCAAAATTCACATGGAAATTTAATCCTCAACAGTGTTAAGATGTGGGGCCTTCAGACTATGAAGGAAGTACCCTCAGGAATGGATCAGGGGCTTTTAGAAGGACTTAATGGGGCAGGTTTGCCCCTCCCACCCCTTCTACCGTGACAACACAGTGTACTCCTCCAGAGGATGCGACCACCAAGTGCCATCATGACAGAGCGGCTCTCACTATGGCACCTTGATCTTGGACTTCCAGACCTACAGAACTTGAGAAATAAACCTCTGTTCTTCATAAATGACCAAGTCTCAGATGGACTAGGACAGATACTCAACAGTATTCCACTATGATCTAACGATCACCTATGCATGGGCCTGATCCTGGCTATCTCTATGAGCAAACAAGACTTACAGCCAGCTCAGATTCAAGGGAGGGTGACAAAGTGGCAGTGCACTGGGCAGTGCACCTTTGATGGGACTAGGTGCCACAACCATCCTGCAAACAGCCTGCCACAAAGAGCCCCACTGAGCATAAACAACGGGCTGAAAAAAGAGAGGTCTATCTTCTTAAAAAATTTTTTAATTTGTTCTTTTTAGATACGCATGATCATAGAGTGTATTTTGACATATTAGACATACAGGGAATATAACTTCTTCTAATTAGGATCCTATTTTTGAGGTTGAACATGATGTGGAGTTAAACTGGTCATGTATGCATATATGAACATAGGAAAGTTATGTCCAGTTCTTTCTACTGTCTTTCCTATTCTCATCCCCACTCTCTACCTTCATTCCCCTTTGTCTATCCAATGAACATCTAGTCTCACCCTCCCCCGCCCCCAATTGTGTGTCAGCATCCACATATCAGAGAGAACATTTGCCCTTTGGTTTTGGGGGATTGGCTTATTTCGCTTAGCATGATATTCTCCAGTTCCATCCATTTAGCAGCAAATGCCATAATTTTATTCTTCTTTAAGACTGAGTAAAATTCCATTGTGTATGTATACCACATTTTCTTTATCCATTCATCTGTTGAATGGCACCTAGTTTGGTTCCATAGGTTGGCTATTGTTAATTGAGTTGCTATGAACAGTGATGTGGCTGCATCACTGTAGTATGTTGGTTTTAAGTCCTTTGGGTATATGCCGAAGAGTGAGCTAACTGGGTGCAAGGTGGTTCCATTCCAAATTTTCTGAGGAATCTCCATATTGCTTTCCAGAGTGGTTGCACCAATTGGCATTCCCACCAGCAATGTATGAGTGTACTTTTCTCCCCACATCCTCACTTACTGTTACTTGTATTCTTGATAATTGCCATTCTGACTGGGGTGAGATGAAATCTTAGAGTAGTTTTAATTTCCATTTCTCTGATTGCCAGTGATGTTGAACCTTTTTTTTTATATATTTGTTGACCATTCTTATCCCTTCTGTGAAGTGTTTGTTCAGTTCCTTTGCCCATTTATTGATTGTGGCATTTGTTTTTTTGGTTGTAAACAGGGTTTTTATGCAGTCATATTAATGTTAAATTCAAAATAGATCTAACCAAAATTATAATACAACCAGACTGGGAGGGAGGGGGAGGGCAGCCTGCACACAGGTGGAAGGGGCAGAGATAGAAGAAGGTTTAGGATTTAATGATTACGATTGAAGAAGAATAGACAGCAAGGTAAGTTTAGATGTATTATGCACACATGGAAATAAGTTCCAAAACAATCAGAGTTGAAAATGGTCGCCCCTTAGGAGGGACGCATGGAAGGGGAGCTGGGGGCTGCTATTTTTCATATCCAAAGGTGTAAAATGATTTAACTCCTTAAACTATGCAGATGTGTAACTTTGATAAAAACAGAAACTTTTAGCACAAAATTCTTAAACTAATTGAACGATGACCATAATATAGCCTCTTACCACTCCATCAGGTTTGAAAAATTGCACAGGGCCACATGCGTGGAGGTGTTTGGTGGCTAATGAGGCACAGAAACAATTGAGCAGGTCAGTATTTATAACCCAGTTGATATTTTGAAATGTCACGGCTCTGTCATTTGTGCTCAATCTTCCAAATTGTTTGTGCTTATTTAGCATAAGTTGCTCCAAAATAGAGAAAACTTTCAAGCCAGAGAGAAAGAGAGAGAGAGAGAGAGAATGCCAAGAATAGCCAAGGCAATTGAATAGTAAGATATCAGGGGGCTTGCTTTATCAGATATCAAGATTTCCTCACTGAGGGCAAGGAAAGCTTTTGAAACAGAAAAAGCAATAAAGTGAGAGGAAACACAGGAAATATGCATATGCAGATTTTGTTAGCTTGTGCCAGACAGCCTGAGGCAGGAACCATTTCCTTGGTGTCCCCCAGGCCCAGGGGAAGGGGGCAGCCCTCAGCCTTTACTCTCAGCCTGGGAGAGTTGCTCTTAATTTTAGAGGGGCCCCCAACTTCAGTCTGTTTCATTAACATTAATTGTAATGTTTTATTTTTCTTTGTAAATGTTATGGGTTAGATAAGAGGTGTCCCCTAAAACTCATGTGAGACAATGCAAGGAAGTTTGGAGGTGAAATGATTGGGTTTTGAGAACCTTAACTTAATCCACTGATAGGATTTAACTGGGTGGGAACTCAGGCAGGTAGGGTGTGGTTGGAGGAGATGGCGTTGAGGAGTGCTTTGGGGGTCTGTGCTTTGTCCCATGGTAAGGGGAGTTCTCACCCTACTTCCCGACCATGTCCTGAGCTGCTTTCCGGGTCCACGCTCTTCCGCCATGATGTTTGGCCTCACCTTGGGCCCAGAGCAATGGAGTTGGCTCTCTCTGGATGAAGACCTCTGAAACCACGAGCACCAAATAAACTTTTCATCCTCTAACTTTGCTTGTGCCAGGTCTTTTGGTCACAGCACTGAAAAAAGCTGACTGAAACATTAAAGGGAGAAAGTTGAAATGTCGGACAAAAATGCTAAGAATTAAGATTTTATAAGCTGAATGGGAGCTGGATTGCAATGGCTGGAATGCTTATGTTCCTCCCAAATTCATGTTGAAATCTTAACTCCGAAGCTGATGGTGTTAGAAGGTGGGTGAGGTATTAGAGGTGGGGCCTTTGACAGTGAACAGATCATGAGGTCTCATGCTTAGGATTAGTGCCTTTCTATAAGGAGTCCAGAGACCTAGCCAGTCTCTTCCACCCTATGGGGACATAACAAGAAGGCCACCACCAAACACGGAATCTGCCAGACCATTGATCTTGAACTTCTCCACTTCTAGAACTCTGAGAAGTAAATTTCTGCAGCTTATAAGCCACCCAGTTGATGGATTTTGTCATAGCAGCCCAAAAGGACTAGAATATATAAAAACAGAAAAGCAAATTGTGAGGTTGTGAGATAAGAAATACATATTTGGTCTCTGGTCCCAGTTCCTGGCGCAGGGATCCTAACATCCTTGTACACAGAGGCACTATAGAAACCTTTTGAACTAATATCTGGTCGTCTCCCTGGTTTCTGACACAGAGTTCCTAAGACCTTTGGAATTTCCTGAGTGATGGGAGAATCTGACATGGAGCTTCTAAAACTCCTAACATTTCCTGGTGATAGGAGTAGCTTGTGTCCTAGTGAGGTGATTCTTGGAGAGCCTCAGGATGGGGGATGGGACCAGAAGAATCAACCTTGTGGTTAGAGGGTTGGAACGTGCAGCCCCACCCCCTAACTGGCAGGGAGGGAAGAGGAGGTCAAGGTTGAGTCGATCACCAAGTCTACTGATTCCATCAATCATGCCTCTGTAATATAGTCTCCAAAAAGCCCCAAAAGGATGGGGTGCAAAGGGATTCCAGATGGCAGAGATGCCTGACTGGAGGGTGACTGGAGCAGGCATGGAAGCTCCCAGCCTCTTCCCACGTACCCTGCTCTACACATTCCTCCATTGGCTGTGGATCTGAATCTTCTGTAATATTGCTCATAATAAATGGGTAAGCGGAAGTGTTTGCCTGAGTCCTGTGAGCTGTCCTAGCAAGCTGATTGAACTCAAGGAGGGGGAATAGGACTTAAGCCCTTTGGTAACCTGGGGCTCACAACTGGTGTCTGAAGGCAGGGGGAGGATTTGTGGGACCCAGCCCTTAATCTGTGGGATCAGACCCCATCTCCAGGGAGATAGAGCCAGAACTGAATTGAATATTAGGACACTCAGCTGGTGTCTGTGGAAGAAGAGAGAGGTTGTTGGTGGGGGAAACCCACGTCATTTGCTTGACCACAGGCAAGAGAATATAGTGGGAGAAAAAGTTCGTTTTTTCCTCAGACAAATAAAACTTCACAGTGGGTACCTATTATGGTTTGGATGTGAGGCGTTCCCAAAAAGCATTGTGTGAGACAATGCAAGAAGGTTTAGAGGAAAGGTGTTTGGGTTATAAGAACCTTAATTCAACCAGTGAATTAATCCCTGATGGGGATTAACTGAGTGGTAAGGAAGGCAGGTGGGGTGTGGCTGGAGGAAATGGGCATGGGGGGCGTGACCTTGGGGTATATATTTTTATCTGTTGAGTAGAGTGTTTCTCTGCTTCCTGATCAGCATGTGAGCTGCTTCCCTCTTCCGCCATGACATTCTGCCTCACCTTGAGCCCCGAGGAAAGGAGCCTGCTATCTGTGGATGGAGACTTCTGAAACCATGAGCCCCCAAATAAACTTTTCCTTCTCTATGATTGTTCTGGTCAGATCTTTCAGTGGCAGCACCAAAACAGCTCACTAAAACAGTACCTTCCGCTTGATAGGCTGACAGGAAGCGGGGATCCCGCCAGGCAGGGCAGTTAGAGCCTGAAGATCTGGAGTCCTGGGAGCCACAGAGAGGACATCTGGAATGGAGAGTGGCCAAGCTGTCTAGTGTCCTGGTCCTGCAGGGCTTCCTCGGCTGCCCCACCCCAGCCCTTTCTAAAGAACCTGCGCCACCAGAGGCCAGGTGCCACGTTTACCCCTGTCCTGCAGAGACGAATCAGAACAAAAGTGGACACCTACCTACGGCTGAGCCTGTCAGTGGAGAGGGGCCAAGGGACAGTGGAGGGAGGGAAAATCAGCACAGGACAAGCCAAGGCCCTGTGACATTTGTGAATGAGCAGGGATTCCAGGGAAGCAAAGGGGTCTCCATTCCCCCATGACGTTCTAGTTCCTGCTCCAGCCCCTGCCAGACCAGCCCTGACCTTAGGATCTATAGCACTCAGTAAACCCCGTTGTTCTTGAGCTTGTTTGAGTGGATTTCTGTCTTTTCCCCCTGACCAGGTTCAGCTAGAACTGCCTTGGTACTCATCTATTATTTAGATCATCACTTTAAGGAGAATCAAACGCCTGTGGACTCATGGAACTCTCTCCCTTAACTGGAGATTGTCAGTTACCTCTACTCATTAAAAACATAATGGCACTTGGAACACCGGCAATTAGAATCTCGGAGCTGGAATCTGCCAGCCAGGGAAGCGTCGGATTGCCAGCAGCCATATGCTATTTAGTGGCCTGGAATGAATGCCATTTGATCCAGACCCCCTGGTTCCCAATCCAGGCACTTTGACACATTCTTCCCCTGTTCCCTGATCCCTAGGTTCAGGGAAATGATTGTCAATCACTGCACAGTGGGGCTGCCCCACCAGTCCACCCTCAGATCTAACCACATGAGGAGACACTCCAAGCCCTTGCCCTACCTCTCCACAGACAGGTGCCTCTAACAGGAAGGTGGTTCAAATGAATTAAAACCTGCCTAGGTTGGCCTGTGATGAGAACGCCCTCCAAGCAGAACACAGGCAGGACTCTGGTGGTTGAAATTCTACTTCCGTTTGTGCATTTTAAGTCACATCTGGTGCTGACCTGAGAAGCTCCACGTTAGTGCTGAATGGAAGCGGTGTGACTGTGTGCTGGGGATTGAGGACTTCTCTGAGGGAGCTCCCACCCCTCCCAGACTGGCACAGGATGTCCGGCCATGGTCGGCTTCCTCCACCGCAGCACAGAATGCCAATTGAAACACGGCCTCCTGCCAAGGCTCTGGGACCACGCTCAGATCCCAGGCCCTGGGGGCAAAAGGCAGATTTGTGCCAAGTTCTCCGAAACTCAGCTCCTCTTGGGTTCTCATCCTGGAAGGGTCCTGGCCTCCTCTTTGGAAAGGGGGCATCAATCTTCTGAGGGTTCCTGACAGCTGCGGAGCCTGGAAGCTGCGGGCCTTGCTCGGGCTGTCGGTTCTCCTGGCGCTCTCCAGTGGGCAGGGCTGTTTGAAGGTCTGGAAAAGCATTTACTGGTTTGGTTGTGGTCTGTCTCTGCAGCTGAGCGGGCTCCAAGTGCCACGTCTTGGAGTGCCACTTTCTCCACCGGCTTCTGCAGCCGGAAAACACTTAGGAAAGGTGACCAAGGGGCCCTCTTGCACACTCACCTGGTGCTGATTTTTTGGAACTCAAAAATGTTTGCTTTTATGAAAGACGAGAGGAAAGGGCTATCCCCATTGTCTGAAGTCCCTCCTGCAGGCATCAGGTGGACGTGCTGGACAGGACAAACACCCACACTGCAGCCTGAAGGAAGCTAGGCCATGAGAGATTTCCCTGTGTTTGTGCCAAATGGATCTCTGTTCTCTGATGCCTCGGGTCTCCACAGCCTTCTTGGGAGGAGTGGGGAACAAATCTCCTATTTCCACAGGGGGAAACTAAGGCTAAGGGAAACTATAAAGACAACAATAGAGAAAGAGATGGTAGGGCAGCAAATTGGGGCCAAACTGAGAAAAGGCAGCTGACCAGATCGTCCTCCTGACTTTGGGGATTTATAGGTACCCAGGACATCATGGGTGGGGAATTCGTAGGGTACAGGAAACTCTGGGAAACTGATTTGAGTGACCTCAAACTTAAAAATGCACCCCAACTTTTCATCCTGGTAGCCCCAAATCCTAGCACTAGAGACCTGAGCCCCAGAACGAGTTCCCTGCTCCCTCCTATCCCCACCCAGCCCTCCCATCTAAGGATATTCTCCCAGTCCCGTCCTGAACTGCCTCCCTTCTTTACCATCCCTAAATTGTCCTTGGTCTCTCCTCACTCAACCAGTTCACTAGCTGCTTCTCAAGGGCAGGGATGATGCCCTTGATCTGGGAAACCCCAACCCTACTGGTTTTTCTCATTGTTTGCCAAAGGATGGTGTCACGTACACAGCCCCAGGGGCAGGATCAAAGAAGGCAGTCATTCGGGACTGGGGGAAAGCCTTCTTGTTTTCCATAAGAGCCAACCAGGGAAAAAACAATCAAGGTCTGAAATGACTGCTGGTGAAGAAGTGTGGCTTTCTCTTCAGTCATGGGAGGCGGCTCTGAGGTTAGCTTCATGCCAACAGAATGGACCCAATGGACCCAGGGCGAGCCCCTGGTCAGCTGACCCAGGCTGACTCACCCACAGGGAGCGGCCCGGCACATCAGCAAGGGGATTTCCCAGCGGCTCTCTACCTGGAAGCTTCCATCTGTGCCCCGAGACCCCTTGCTCCCTGCACTACCATGTTCAATGCCATGGGTGAGACTCAGATTCAGGGCCACAGATCTGCCCCATCTCAGACCTTCTGAGAATGATTGTTTTCATGCTCTGGGTCCCAGTGTTTGTGTCCTTATAAAGCAAAGGAATTGGACCAGCTGGCCTCTGGGGGACCCTCCACCATGGTCTAGAGTGGCAGGTGATGCATGTGTGTCTTGGCCCCTCATAGCTATTCTGACCTGGGGCAGACAATACAATTCACTACATTAATACCCACTAACTGGAGAGTAGTCTTCATGTCCCTCTCCATGGGGTGGCCTCAGCCAAAGGCTGCCCAAAAGTCATGTGAAATCTTTGAACGCTCCAATTTCCCTTAGAAAATCAGATAAATTTTGCATCTTTTTTCTTTATTATTACCGAATTATTAAGATAGAAATTTTAGTTTATAAATCGTAGAACAAAGTGGACTTCCAGGAGTGTGCTTCATGCTAACACGCCATGAGGCCCCCGTTGTGACTTGCTGCATACTTAGAAAGCATCAGACACCAGAGCTTCCAGGGCTAAACATTTATCCTTCCATCCAACCAGAAACCCTTCCTCAGATATTTATCCTTTTCTGTTAAGATGCAAATTCCCTTGGGAAGGGGCTAAAAGCTGGACCAGTCTGAAACAAATACAAGATTCTATGCTCGGTTCTGAGAAGCCAATTACGGCAGGCCAGTCTGGGCTGTTTGGATTAGTAGGAGCTGGTGAAGGCCACTGAAGATCTCCATAAACTTCAACTGAGTCAACACGGCAATCTGACTGAGTCCTCCAGACCAAGAAGGACATGGCCTCAGCACTGGACAGTCCCCCTAAGAGCTGCATGCAGAGCTGGAACCATGTCCCAAGTGCACTTGGGCTCACCCGGACAGAGATCGGGATTGTACACCATATGAAGAATGGACAAAAAGACCACAGGGACACCAGTTGGGAGAATTCCCAATAGTTGCTGTGAGGATAGATTTTGGATTTGTGTAGCTCCGGAGAACAGAACCCTACTGGTGGTCCCATGTTTGAGGAGGGCAGATGATGGCACAGCAGGGGGAAGCTCAGCACCCTGTGAAATGGAGACAGGATGCCTGGGGAAGAAGTGAGCTCTCTGGGCCTGGGGAGTCAGGAGGAGCTGGAGGGCCACTGGGTAATGGGATCCTATAAACAAGTGTATACCCAGATCCCACTTCCAGCAAGGACAGCCATGGTGGTCAGCTCTGCAGGGTCAGTCTCAGTTGCAAAGAGCCTCCTCCCCTGGGCACTTGGGTCACTCCGATGGGAGCACTCACTTGAGAGCCAGGCTGGCCAAGGTTTGGTTGGGTGGCTTCACTGGTTGTCATCTTTTTTTGAACCTCAAAATCCATTGCAGTGTCTACTTCTGAAAAACTCCTGAGACAAAAGGATACTGCATAGGATGGGTCACCCTGAGACTCTAGGGGATCTTACTGTTATCAGTAGCCTACACTTTAATATGAACAAATCCTAAGAAATCTTTATAGAGAACAAGTTGATACATAGGTACCTTAATATGGAGGAGAAAATCCACAAGACAAGGAGGTTAGGAGACAATGGATTAAAAAAAGAAAAAATGGATTGAATTGTGTGCTTTAAATGGGTCAATTGTGTGGTTTTTTGAATTATATCTCAATAAAACTGTTTATAAAGTGTTGAGAGAGAAAATGGAATTGATCTAAATTGTCTAGACTCTCCCAAGAAAATTCCAGTACCACAGAGTGGTATCAGGAACTGGAAAGACCCATCCAAGACCCTTGGCACCTCAGCAAATCTGTCCATCCCCTTAGAGCAGGTTGAGCATGTCCCAGGGTAAGCCATCCTGAGAGGCTCTGCCGGCCCTACCTTCATTCCTGTGCCCCAGAATGCACAGGGAGGAGCCCTCCTGCCATTTCATTTTCTTAAAACAAGGGTCAGCAGTCTTTCCTGTGAGGGGCCGGGGAGTCAGTGTTTCAATCTGCAGAAGCAATGTGGTATCTGTTGCAGCAACCTGACCCTGCCACGAGAGTGCCCAAGCAGACCGAGACAGCACATTATGAATGGGCATGACGGGGTTTCAATAAAACGTCACTTACAAAAATAGGCAATGGACCAGATGTAACCCAGGTATTCTAGTTCGCTGAGCTCTGTGCTAGAATTCTGGGTCAATCTCCCTGGAAGGTTTTCTCTACTCATTACTCAACCAGGCATCCTGTTCCCTGCCTTCCAGGCCCAGTTGGAGCAGTAGGACCCTTGATCTATACATATTTGGCATATATTTTGAACTGGGAGCAGAGATTCATAGATGTGGTCCCTGCTCTCAAGAGGCCCAGCCTAGCTCAGGACGCATGTCAATAAGCAGGTGGTTCCCATTCTGCGTGGAAAGGAAGAGAGAGAGGTGGGTTCTTGGGGCGTGTTTGGGCCTCGCTGGCAGCCTCACCAGGATTCAGATCTTGAGGCACTCATGCTGGGCTGACAAACTGCCCCCCGTGGCCCCTTCCTGCCTCACTGTTTTGCCCAGGTACAGAGGATTTGCCTCTTTCAAATTAATCTTGGAAACAAGGACAGAGAGAATCCCAGCTTGCCCCTGGGCCAGACCCAACAGGTATTGCTTTGGCTCATAAGTCACAGGAGTGCCCGCGAGGAAGAGTGTTGTATGGTGAAGCCATGGCTGGGGTGGCTTCAGATGCCACCCTCCGGAGTCCCCGGCCTGCTCAGTCTGTTTTGGCTTTTCCCTCTGCTGTGCCTTGATGTCCAACCACGGCTTTCTCAGCGGCTCAGTACTCGCAGGCGCTGTCTGTGCACGCCCTCTGGTGGTTCTGCAGCCGGGAAGCCAGGAGAGAGGTGCGGGAACCGCTGGGGCTTGAGACCAGGCTGCGCAGTTCCTACCAGGCTCCTTCTTGCCCACACGCACTCCTGCCTCCCCTAGGGGTGCTGGAATGCATTTAGAGCGCACAGAAGGAGCCAAGTTCATTCCTAATCCGATGCCCTTCGTTCTTTTAGCTGGGATGGTTCGTTCCATCAAACTACATGAGACACCTGGCATTCTGATTACTTACAAAGGAGAGGGTGCAGGAGTGCCCCGGGGGCTTGAGATCTTCTAAGGGCATGGGGACCCATCAGGTAAAAGGCAGCTGTGAAGTTTCCTTTGGGGGGAGCCATCCTTTACAGCTGCCCCCACCCCCAGTTCCTGCATCTTCAGGGTCTGCCACAGCAGGGGGGCTGCTGGGGAAAGGACAATCTCCCCACTGTGGGTCTCAGGAAGTGTGTTCTGAGTGGGGGGAGGGATTTAGTAGCGAGAGAGCACCTATTGCTGGCGCCCACGGAGCTGGCGGGGCTGCCCTCGGTGGGGCTGAGATATTGGTAAGACCCACCTCCAGTTTTCCTGTGCCACATCTTTGCCGTCCCCGCTCTCTGGGCCCACTCTTTCACACCATCATGCCTTCTCCCCCTTGCTAAAAGGTACTCTCTCACCTAAAAATCCATGCACACTGATGTTCTTCTCCAGGATGACCAGCCTTTTCCAATAGTGTCCTTTGCAAACAAGCATCAGTCCAGGCATCAGAGAGGCCTGTGCTCTCATTCCAATCCCCCACTCCTTGAGGCCAGGTGACACTGAATGAGCCACTTTCCCTCTCAGCAACAAGGGGACTGGCTGTGGCCAATAGTTCTGAAATTGCCTGCACTTTAGAATCATCCAGAAGACCTTTTGAAGCACCCTGTGTTGATGGGAGCTGACCCCAGGGAGTCTGATTCATCGGGTGACCCTGCCACCAGGGTTTGTTATGAATTCTCGAGATGATTCTAGTAGAGCCAAGTGGGGTTCCTGTTCAAGGCCCCGCCCAACAGAAGGGTCAGGTCTGGGTGGAGGGCAAGAGCCATTCTCAGAGGCTCCTGTGCTGCCCACTGCCATTTGTCTGCACCCCAAACCAGCTCTGGATTCTGGACATACGTGGGAAGAGCCCCCTGGAAGCCCAAGAAGAGCAGAGGACAGTGGCGGCTGAAGTGATTGGGGAAATTGTCTTACTGTGGAGACTCTAGGTAGAAGCTTCCTGGTCTCTGGAAGGGGCATGTGTCCCCTTCAGGTCAGAGAGGACTCTGAGCAAATACCAGTGTCATATTCCGCAGCAGGTCCATCCTGTGACTAACGGTGGTGTTTATAGAAGCAGAGGGCTGAGTCCAGGCACATCCAGAGCCAGCCTGGTTCTGGAAACCCCACGTAGCCTGGCCCTGCTTGCCCACCCTCCTCCCACGTGTGTGTCTAGAGGACCCACAGGGCCCCGTGGCACTGCGGTTAGCGGTGTGGACCCCGATCCAGCTCTTCCACCTATCCGCCACGGAACCTCAGACCCGCTGCTTGGCTTCTCTTGGTTTCTAGTCCATGAGATGAGAATAAAAACAGTGCTTCCCCTTGGGGTTGATTCTAAAATCAAATGGGTTGACACCTGAGAAAATCCTCAAAAAAAGTCTCCCATTGTTCCTCAGGAGAGAAGACACCACACTGGAATGGGAGCCTAGACGGGTCTTTCATTCTAGCTCCACCTTATTCAGCTGTGTGTTCTGGGGTAGGTGCCTAGCACTCTCTGTGCCTAGCACTCTCTATCCCAAGATGAGGAGTAGGACTCACTCCCTTCCCCTAAACTCCTCCGTGGTTCCTGAGTGACCTCATAGAACAGTCCCAGCTCCCTCACTTGCCCTCTGCTGCCCCTCATGCCCTCAGCCTCCCCCCACCACCATGCCATTTGTCAGTAGCCTCTTTGTATGAAAAACCCAAGGTATTAACAGCTGATGAGGGCTCTTGTAAAGCAGCGTCCTGCCATGGCCCTCCTCTGCTCAGAGCCTGCCAACAACTCCCTCTGCTACCCAGAGTAAAGCCCAAGGTCCTTTGGCACAGCCTGCCAGGCCCTATAGTTGGACCTCGGCTCCCACCTCTTCCCTCTCAACCGCGGCTGCTCCTGCCTCCGGGCCTTGGCACCTACTGTTCTCTGCCTGGAACTCTTTTCTCAGAGAGCTGTGGCTCAGTCTCGCCTCCTCAGGTCTCCAACCCAGCGACTCCTTGCAAGAGAAGCCTTCCCAGACCTCCCTGCCTCTGCAAGCAAGCCACCTGTCTGTCCCTGACCCCTACTCTGCTCTGATTCTTGGTGCTTCTGCCGCACATGATCCATTCTGTTTGTTGACTCTCTCCCCATGCAGAGTAAGCTTCAGGACAGCAGGGACTTTGTCTTGCTCCTTGCCAGGTCCCCAGCTTCCAGAATCGTGCTCTTGGATGACAGATGATGCGGACTTGCCCGAAAGGGAGCTGTGTTCCTGACGAAAACACCTGGGAGAGTTGTGGCTTCAAGTAGTTAGCTCATTCACAGGTGATGTCCAGCACGGCCACAGGCGTGTGGGGGGTGTTTGAGGGGCAGTGGGAGCACCCTTGCCAGACACTCAGGCAACACCCACTCCATGGAGCAAGAGGCCTCAGAGAGACAGAGGGCAGCCCCCTGGCAAGGAGCCCTGCCCCCACGGGGTCCCAGTGTCTGCTCCCTCCAGAGGTTCCAAGAGGGGAGAGGGTGCCTGGGCCCACCCACCGCTGCTGCCACTGCACTCTGAGCACCGAGCAGTGCGGGGACAGTGCTTCTGATTTCTGTGCCTCACCACTTGAACCCTCAGTGGCCTCCCAAATGAAGTCACGTGGTCTAATGGCCATTCTCTAGGTGTAATGCCACCCTATCATTCTCCTCCAGACTCTTCTGAAAATAGAGTCCTTTTTATCCAAAGGCTAATTCAGCTAATGCTCCCAAACAAATGAATCCTAGAAGACATTAGTGAGGTCCGCGTTCCACTGCTGTTTAAAGTCCCTTCGGCTTTGCCCGAGTGGAACCCATCTAAAACCCCCAACCCCAGGCACCACCTGGGTTCACACTGGGGAGGGGTGAAAAGGGACGCCCCAGAGCATCTGCCCCTGTACCCCAGAGTCCCAGACTATGCTTTGTCCTGTCCCCAGCACCAAGCTGGTTCCAGGGGACACAAGAGTCACTGTGGTCCCCTAAGGCTAACTGGGGTCTATGAGCCTGAGGGGTGGGCCAAGGACACCCTTGAACAGGACAAAGCAAGATGAGCAGAACCACGTAATCCCAGCCTCAACGATAGAGTTCATTAGGAGCAGGCTGGGCGTGCTCCGTCAGTCCTGGAAGAGAAAGGTCAGGGTGGGCTGGAATTATTCTGAAGCCTGATGGCCCACCCATGCCCACCTCCTCCAGGAAGCCTTCTCCGCTTCTTGCACAGGTCTGTAGCTCTCAGGTGGCACTGAGCCATCGCCACCATGACTGCTAATTCAGGCCCAGGTGGAGTCACCCCCTCAGGACCCCTGCTCTGGTTTCCATCGGCTGGGTACATACTGGTTCCCTCACCAGGTCTCACTCTCTGGGAGCCAGGGACCCCGTTGGTGTGGGTTATTGCCTAGCGCCGAGCAGGGACCACGGTGGGGCCTCAGTGGACGCTGTTCACTGGAGGGATCCCCCATGAGGGTGTGGTGTCCCAGCTGGGTGGGGCCCCGCCTCCTACTCCTTCGTCCCTTACCAGGCCCCCTCACAAGGTCAGTACTTGCAACTTCAGCGGCTAAACTGACGGGGAAAGGAAGGCACCAGCACAGCTGGGATCTAACTTGAGCCTTCGAGGTCAAGGCGACCCAGAAAGTCCAGGAGGAGTGGCTTTGGCTGGGAGTCCAGCGGCACATTTCTGTGATCCACTGCCCTGGTGGGGTCTCACATGCCAGACCCCGATCCCCAGCGGGGAAGGCCACCAGAGGCATGACAGAGATGCTGTGCCCCCGCCTCTGTTCTGCGGCTGCACCTGCTGTATGCCACCACGGTCATCTTCGTCATCTGTATGTCCTCGGATCCCAGCCCCGTGCCTGGTACGTGCAGTCTCCTCAGCATGCATGGGGGGGACTGAACACCCCAAGCCTGTTAGTAAGACGGCAGCATTCAAGACCCTGCGCTTTGGGGAAATGCACGTGGGAGCAGAAACCTGGGGAGCACGCCCCCTCTGCTGGGCTTTGCCCTGCAGCCTGAGGTTCTGCAGCAGCAGATTCCCAGGCTCACGCTGAGCACAAGCTGTGACATCGGTTCCAAACACATTCAAGACCACAAGGCAAGAGGCGGCCCCCTGCAGCTGAGCCGGGAGGAGCGCAGCCCAGTGCCTCACTGCCAGCACATGACCCCAGCGAGGTGGATGGACCCAGTGGCATCTGGGTGGGAGACAGCGTCCTCAGGACGGGAGGGTGCAGAATTCAGAGCTGGGATGGGGGTGGCTGGAGTCCTCACAAGGCCTGTCCTTAGTGAGCAGGGGGTGCCCAGGCTTGTAAAATCTCCTGTCTGCAGGAGAATCTGATCCATGAGGAGTTTGGACTGGGAAAATCCTAAATGCAACGCAGCAACTGCGGAGGGAGGCATCACGGTACCCTTCCTGATGTGCACACCCCTCCGTTCACAAAATGAGGGGGGCGGGTGGGACTGAAGAAAATGCCAAGGCAGCCGTTCCAGTTCCTGTCTCCCAGCCTCCAGTCTGCTCTCTGAGGGAAAGTTCCTTTTGGTTCACCGGATGATGTAGGTGCTGCTGGCAAGAGACTCCTGGGAACCGGCTGCCAAGTTCATCCAGCCTGGACAGAGCTGTGAGCTGCTCTGGAGCAAAGTGGGTGAGCCATTTACCTCTGTGCCCCATGTGCAGTAGCGGGGCCACTGGGTAGACTCTGGGGTGGGAGATGGGGGGGTCTACCTTCATCCCGCCTGTGGCTCAGTTGCTGCTACTCCTCTCCACTTCCAGGGTCTCCTAGGGCTGCCGGGATTTGCTGAAAGCCCCACACTGTCGGCCCAGGGGCCAGACACGCCCTGCCCACATGCAGAGCTGATGCGTGGCCCCAGCTGCATCTCGGCTGCTTCCTCTAGTCAGAACCTCTGTCCTCTGGGTGTACAACAGGAACAATTATAATGCCCTGGACTGTTGGCACAGCACAGGGGACACTGGGCACGGGGTCCTGGAGGAACCGCCAAGGGCTCCAGGTTAGTTATTGTTATTGCCTCTGCTTGGCAGTGAAGGAAGGGGAGGAAGGGATCTCTCGGCTCTGACAGTCCCGCCTCCACCAGGGTGAGGCCTGGCGGGATCTGTTCCTCCTCTTAACAGGACTGCGGTAAGGAGGCGGGAAGCATGACCAGGCAGCACAGGGGAGCGGGTGCACCTGGCCAGGGGAGGGCAAGGGGGACGGAGTGGGCCCATCTGTATTCAGGCTCATGCCCGCAGAGTGGCTGGGGCAGGGGGGATGGGGCAGGACAAACAGGAAACTGTAGAACCACAAGGTCATTCGGGAGCCTCCCAGCTTGCTCCCAGATCTGGGGTGGAACAGCCCTAGGAAGGGCACCTCACAGTGTGGCCCAGGCTAGACCGGAACATCGTGAGCTTCCCCAGAGACCTCCTGGGGAAGGCCTGCCTCCTCGTTTCTGCTGGACTCCCCCTCGCAGAGCTCGGTGCCCTCTTCAGGGGCAGGGAATCTGTCACACTGAATGGAAATACTTGGCGGGTCCCCCTGGGAGCTGGCCTCGCGCCCGGCACTGCTGGGAACACAAGAATCTAGGTGATTCCAGCTCCTGTGAACATTTCAGGAAGAAATGTGGCAAGGAAGGGACAATGGCCAAGGCTGCCATCCAGGGCAGAGGGCAAGACCCCAGAAGACCAGGGAAGTGCCATGTGTCAGGGATGGTCAGGAAAGCCTCCTGGGTGGACGGGCCAGGTGGCTGCTTATTCATGATGAATCTTCTTGGTGATTCAGTCCTTGGGTGGGTTTTGGATCTTGACTCCAACTCCCTGGTTTCGAACTCCCCAAACCTATATTTTTCTCATCTGTAAAATGGGGGAAATAAGATAGAATATTACTCAGCTTTAAAGAAGAATGAAATTCTGGCATATGCTGGTGAATGGATGGAGTTAGAGAATATCAGGCTAAGTGAAATATGCCAAACCCAAAAAAACCAAAGGCCTAATGTTTTCTCTGATATGTGGAAGCTAATTCACAATAAGGGGGGTGGATAGGGAAGAATAGAGTTACTTTTTATTAGTAAAGTAATAAAGGGGAGTGAAGAGAGGGAGAGGGTATGGGAGAGGGAATGACAGTGGAGTGAAACAGACATTATTACCTCATGTCCATGTCTGACTGCATGATAAATGTGATCCTGCAATATGTCTAATCAAAAAAATGAGAGATTATACTCCATTTATGTATGACCTATCAAAATGTATAAATGCATTCTACTGTCATGTATGACTAATTAGAAAAAACAAGATTTAAAATTTTTTAAAAATGAGGAAAATAATATACTTGGCCACGAGCTGTCCTATGATCCAACGAGGTCACGTGCACAGCATTTTAAGCAGGGTGCCTGCCACAGAACGACTCAGCAACGATCACCCTGATTAAGGATGGGTGGCTCGAACTTACCAAGGCAGGGTGAAGGATGGGACAGGGGTGACAGTGGGGGACGGGACAGATCAATCCAGTCTATCAGTTTAGGTCTGAGTAAATAGCCCAGGAAGTTTCTATGCAAAGGCTTCAGGGGAGAAACGCCTTGTGAAGTCCACATTGCTCTGCAGGAAGTGAAGGACCTGTCCCTGTTCTCGGGCATTCGGGTCAGAGTGTCACTTGGTTCTTTCAGGGTGTATGTGAGCATGTCCTCGTCCAGGGTGCTGTGCTGGGGTTGTGGCAATCCAGAGCACTCAGATGGTCTTCCCCCTCAAGGAGTTTGCAAGTGACAAGTGGAAGCACACGGATCTTACGGGGAGAGGTGACTTCAGGGAGCCACATCTCACACGTGGCCAGCGCACTGCTAAGGATGGGATGCCCCACCACCTGGCTCTGCAGTGTTGGGCAGGCCTGCTGCTTCTGCTGAGGTCAAGGGCAAATGGGCCACAGCTCACCAAAGCGAGCACAGCGCAGTGGCTGGAAGTGAGCAGTGGACAGCTGAGGAATGCCAACACAGAGCAAAAGGTCCCTGTCAGCCTCCTCCGCTGAATCTAAAACCAACAGCCCGGATTCATGCTGTGTTCACAGAGAAGTGGTCTGTGAAGATCTGACCTTGGCTTTGACTTTCTGCCCCTTTTGCAGCAGATCAGAGCCACGGAGGCCTTAACTCTCCATCCACTAAACTGCTGCTTTAGGAAGCAAATAAATCCAGCTCCCCGTGGTGGCTGGGGAGGAGGAGCAGTGTGTTGCAGTGACCGTTGACTGAGCCATGTTTTCTCTGTGAGGTGGACAGTGATGCCACAGGATGGAGTCTCAGGGATTGGGGTTGGGGTTCAAGGGTAGAGCACTTGCCTGGCATATGTGAGACCCTGGCTTCAACCAGAAGCACTACAAAAAAAAAAAAAAAAAGAAAAAAAGGAAAAATGAGGTCTTTTATTATCCCCGTTTTACAGATAAGGAAACTGAGACTTAGCAAGGATTAGTAACCTATCCAACACTCATACAGCTAAACTGAAGCAGACGAGGGGTTTTCGCCAGAGCTGATTCAGCTCTTTGTAACCACTACTGCCTGCCAGTTCCTGATTCAGAGCTGTATTTTAGAAGCCCTTTCAGGACTCTAAGCTTTTCTTTTTGACTCCTTCTATGTTAGAATAGGACAACTATGATTTCTAGAAAAAAGGACTATGATTTTTATACAGCCAAGGACTGTATCTGGTGGGGTTATGTGTTTTATTTGGCTAAAATAATGTTTTTTGCAATTAAATTTTTTAATTTAAATGTTTTTAAAATTTAAAAAATTTGCCTCCCTGATATCCTGTTTTTTTTACATTTGGTTCTTTCCCTATTGAATTGCCTCCTTGTCCACGAAAGAATCTGGACTGTGGCCCCTGGTAGAACCCATGTCCCTGTCCCCTGTGACTTCAGGGTTGGTGCCCTGAGGTGCTGGGTTTTGAGAGGACTCCATCTGCTGTCCCTTGCGGGGGACTTCCGGGCCTCCTCACCTGCAGGGAGGATTCAGACCAAGGGCCCAGACAAACCAATGCCACTCGTACCCCACCTACTCCACAACTTCACCTCCCCTGTCTGCTCTCCAAAAGACTCCACAGTCCCAAACCAAAGAGCCTGTGTTCCCAAGGCCAAAAGTCCAGCATTAGCCATGGTCTTGGCCAGACCAACTAGCCCACAAGGCCTGGCACTGACCGAGACCGCTGAGCTCAAGCCTGGTTATCGCCATTGGGCCCAAAGAGGCTGCAAACCCAAGACAGTCCCATCCCAGCTCTGCCCTGCGTCAGCCAGAGCCCCCAGCAGCTGAGGCAGGGCTCCAAGTCCAAGAGAGATGACTGGCTGACGCCGAGTGTCCAAAGGTCGCAGGCAGCCCTTTGTTTACACGTTCCTGGACCAAATCTCTGAATCTCGGGGCAAACTCACCTCACAAAGCCAGGAAACAGCTTTCTGATGGAAAAATTACCATGGAGAGAGAGAGAGAGAGAGAGAGAGAGAGAGAGAGAGAGCATTGGAGTAAGAATCAAGGGAAAGAGAACACGAAGGCAAGGGAGAAATAAAAAACAAACCAGTTTAAAAGATGTGGTTTTCTTCTTGTGGCTAAAGGCAAGCCTTGGTGGTTTGAGTGAAGCTCTGAGCCCAGATTTGGGCGGTCACAGGCTGGGTGGGGCTGGGAGTCCTGAGAACAGAGCCAGCCTGTGGAGGGTGCCCTGCCCAGGGGAGAGGCAGCAGCAGGAGGGCGGGCATCTCCCTCACCTGGGTGGCTGCCCTTGGCTCGGGCTTCTGGTCTCCCTGGAAAAAAGCCTTCACAAGGGCAACTCACCCAGGAACTGGTCTCCATCTGGGGACGCAGCTGCCAGAGCCAATGCTGCGCAAGAGAAGTTCCAGATGCGATGTGAGCCTGTGCAAGAGCCAGAAGTGGGGTTCAGAGAACAAAGCTGCACAGGAAAAGCCCTGGGATGAGGAACGGGGCCAGGCCTCAGGGCCTGGACAGGTCATGCACAGCTCCAACCTGCTCGGTTCCAGACCCCTTCTCAAGGTTGCCTTTCTTCCTACTTCTTGGGCTCAGCAACATCAAAGTGTCTAAGAGATGGTATGATGATAATAGCCGAATCCATGTGACACTTAATTTTGCCAGACATGCGTCCACACTTTCTCGACCATCTTATTTCATCCCCACATATCTGTGAAGCAGTTTCTCTGACTACTGCTGTTTGCAGATGGAAAGGAAACAGACACAGAAGGCTGAGTGATGGGACAGACAGCCAGGGCAGCAGTGAGCTCTGTATGTTTATCCTTAGTGAGATGCGGCTCATTGCAGGAAGGAGAGGGCCCAGGACAAGACCAGTAGGAGATCCCTTCATATTCAGCCCCCAGCACACACACACACACACACACACACACACACACACACTCTCTCTCTCACACACACACACACACACACACACACACACACACACACATGCAGAGGATGAACCCCACTCCCCAGGAGGCCAATGCCCTGCCTTCCTGATCCAGAGGAGGGGAAGGGCAGGGGGGCCACCTGGCCCCTCTTCTCTGAAAGATAAGGCTCAGCACTGGCAGAACCAAGTCAGACCTACGGTGCAGAGCAGCCTTCGACTAAAACGCTCACTGTGATTATAGTACCCAGGAATTGGAATTTTCTGGTAAATCGCAATTTCAAACCTTAGTGCCTTTCATTATTGTTGCTGGAAACCTCCTTAAAATGGCTGCATGAGAAATAATCCCAGGGCTACTGTCAGCCCATCCAGGGTAGCTCCCCACCAGGTCCAGAAGGAGGCCACGGGGCTGAACACCAACGCTTCTTTATTGGATTTCTTTTCCCCCAGATCAGACACTATGGGAACTAAACTACGGGCCAGTTCCTGGCCCCTCACCCTTGCCTCCACTCCACGGGCCTCAAGCTTTCCCTCCTCTTAAATCACAGTGCCTGTGAGGCCAACAGAGACGTCAGAGACCACAGAAGATCCTGCAAAGCCACGCTGCTGGTGCAAAGAGAACTTGGGAATGCCAGAGACCATGATTTGAAGCCCTTAAGTTCTCTGAAATATATATATATATCCTCCTGTGAGGATTAGAAGGGAGTTCCACTCACGTGATCCTGGGCACAGTGTCCAGCCCAGAGAAGCTGCTCAGTAGGTGTTGACCATTATTTCCTAGACCAGCACCGAGTTTACAGATGAATAATAATGTGTGCCTGGCATTTCTTATTAGCACTTTACAGGTATTTCCTTATTTATTTTATGAAATCAGATGAAGAATCATTTGGGACCCAGAGAGATTAAGAAGGTCATCCAAGCTAGTGAGTGGCTAAGGTCAGAATCACTGGAAAATGGCCTGGAGGAGGTGGCCCAGAGATGGTCTCTGCCTGCCTGGCACCCAATAGACTCCAAAATGTGGTAAGTGGATGAAAGAAGGAGTGAACAGATGCATATGGAAGGTCCGAGTTCAGACGCACCGTCAAAATCTTATGGAAATAGTACCACTGATGAATCATCCCCTATCACCAAGGAGAATGGACGAAGGAAGGTCAAAGGAACTTCACCAACAAAGGAAGTGTTTCTGGAGGGAACAAGGGTGTTCGCACAGCGAAGACAACCTCCCCTGATACAATATACACTCAAGTCTGATATGTTGTGGCCAGACACAAAGTTCCCTCCAGCTTTCTGGCTATTCTGGGGACATAAGAAAAGACCACTAATCCTGTTTTTATGATCCAGCAAGGAGGAAAGGAAATGAAAGGAAAGGAGATAAGAATAAGCTCTGCACTTGGAGGAAGAGAAGGTTGTGCCTGTGCAGTGCCTGAGTGCTGAATGAGTAACAAGAGCCAGCAGAGGGAGATGGTTGGGTGGGAGTGGATTCCATAGCTGTCCTGCCCTTCCCATCTACTGAACAGCTCACTCCTCAGTGACTGGGACAAGGAGCTTCACTCATGGAGTGTCCAGCCCCAAGTGTCTCTCTACATCTTGCCTAAAATCTGAACCCCCAGTATAAAGATATGTTAGGCTCTGAGGCATGGGGCATTCCTGAAGTCTAAAGTTCAAGGGGGCCTGACAGCACCTGCCCAGTCTTCCCCGGTGAGATACCAGAAAGAGAGATTAGGAAGTAAAGTGATCAAAAAGAAAGGGACACTACAATGGCAAGACCACAAAGACAAGCAATGCAGAGAAGGCTGAAAAGCAGATATGAAAGCAACTGTTATGATTGGATCCTGAATTAAAAAAAAGAAAGAAAGAAAGAAAGAAAGAAAGAAAAGAAAAGAAAAAAGGAAGATGTCGGGGGAGGTTCTAAAGAACATACGAAGATTATAGAGAATTATTATAATTTCTTTTCCTAAGAAAAGAAATTTTGGTAGGTTTCATCAATGAACCTGCATGAGCCTGGTTCTTTCCATTTGGGAAGGTTATTAATTATTGATTCAATGTCTTTAATAGATAGAGGCTTATTCAAATTGTCTTTTTCTTGTATGAATTTTAACAGATTGACTCTTTCAAAGAATTGGTTCATTTCACTGAGGTCATAAAATGTTTGAAGATAGAGTTGTTCATAATATTCTTTTTTTTAATCCTTTTTGATGTCCATAGGATCTGTAGTGGTGTCCCCTCTTTCATATATGATAGTAGGAATTTGAGTCTTCTTTCTTTTTTCTTAGCCTAGATGGAGGCATATCAACTCTACTGATCTTTGAAAACAGACAGCTTTTTCTGTTGATTTTCTCTATTGATTTCCAGTTCTCAATTCCACAGATCTCCTCTATTATTTTCTTCTGCTCACTTTGGATTTGATTCTCTTTTTCTAATCTCCTAAGGTAAAAGTTTAAATTGTTAATTTTAATCTTTTTTATTTTTAATAGGATCATTCAATGCTATAAATTTTCCTCTTAGTACTGCTTTCATCGCATCCCACAAAGAAGCTGAGGTACTCAGACCAGAATGACAAAACCCTAGAGTGAAGATAAACAACTACATTCTAATCTGTGACAATATAGAAAACCATATTCCCTCTGACCTCTGCAATCCCCCACAGTCACCCAAAGATTAATTTTTTTAAAAAAACTGTCATTAAAAGGAGTGATATGGTTGCAAAAGTTACTATGAACACAGTAACTTCTGATCTGACCCCCAACCCTGCCTTCTATGACCTTGTCATCCGGATTTTCCAGGAAAGCTGCAGAGATAAGAGTATGAGTGATCTCAGAGACTTACTCATTAATATGACCTACTTTATTCTTCATTTGTTGGCAAATACAGAGCTTCTCTCAGACCGTCTGTAGAACCAGCTATACAAGAGGTAGGCCTATTTGTCCAAATAGAGACCTTTTTGTTCCAGAAATTTTCAGACTCTTTGGCCTTCTGGATGAGATAATGGCTCAGTCTCTAGACCAGATCATCTCCCATTTCTGCAGGACTATCTTCCACATCCTCCAAATCAGGCCTCACTCTGTCCTCTGCCCTCAAGGCCAGATCAAGCCCACATAGCACAAGCAGAGCATCTCGGCCAGTTTCCATCACCAAAAATTCTTCGACTTAAGACACATCATACCTGCCGTAAAAAAGAGATAGGCTATTCTTCTAGAATGAAATGCACCCTGTTCTGTCTCAACAAAGGTTTTTCACTCCTGTCTACATCTACCTTTCTTGTGCCTCCCAACCACTCCTTGTGACATATCCTGACTTTTAGACTGCAACTAAATGGATTAAAGCTTACCAAATGCCCACATTCATAAGCCATGGGTCTTTGCAAGACACCACAACGCTTCTCCCTCATTAACATGCTGGACCAGATAGGGGACAGGATTTTGTAATTACTTTCATTTATTTCAGTAATCAAAAAATTCAGGCATTTCCCACATTTCTGCCATCAAATAGTTACTAAAAACACGACTGTGTAAAGAGATATGATCTCTGCCTTCAAGAAAATCACAGACCAGCAGAGACTTAGCAACTGACAGAGTCCCACACAGTGTGGTTCAAGGAATCCTATTCCACCCCTGTGGTAGGCATCCAGAAAGTATGCATTTTTTTCACTAGAGAGAAGGCTGGAGAGGAAGGTAGATAGGAGCATACACACCTACATACACACAGAGTTGGATTTATGGATAAATGATCTTTTCTCTATTAAACCCATCAGGATCCCACACTTAAACCAAGGAGGCAGCTAGATAGGGCCTCAAAATTTGAATTCAGAAAGTATCCTCAAAGGATCAGCCCCAAAATATAAGCTATTTCTAACCATTACCTCCTAATGGGGCTATAGCATTAAAATTACATAGGGAGTTTTCAAAATTGCAAATTATTCTCGGGCTCCATCCTTAAAAGACTTTGATTCAGTAAGGGTGGTATAAGTCCTGGGTACCTGCACATTTTTTAAAGTTTTCAGGGTTGTCCTGATGCATCATTGAATTTGAGAGCCTCTGGGACAGAATCCCAGATGCAGGGGTCATTTCAGCAGGAGAGGGTCAGGTACTTACAATGGACCCAGGTAAAGGGAAAGCACCAGGAAAACAGTAAGCTTCTTGGCCCATCCAGGGCAGAAAATAAGACTCCTTGCACCCCTGGAACATGGGGCAGAATTCAATTGTGAAATGGACCTAAATCTGCTGGTGGGTGCTGAGAGGGTTGCACATGATTCTTATTAAAGTAATATGGCTCTTAGTGTGCTTAATGCCAACATCAAGATGCTCAGCTAGGTTTCCCAATTAAATCTCATGGCATAACTCTCTGCAAAGAAAAGAATCCATGGACAAAAGAGAAAGCATCTTAATATTTTCCCAGTATAAAGTATTTTTTCTACAATGGAAATGTGAACAGTGATTATCTCCTTCATTAAACCCTAAAAAGTCAACACTGTTGAGCTCAATCAGCTTAACTGAGCCTTATCTTGTCATCGGCATGTCCTGAGGCCACCAAAGAGTGGCTGATGAAGGCTTTACTCTTACTTCTTTACCATTCTTACTTCCTGGCTGAAGAGCTCCACAAACCCAGTCCAGAACTGCAATGCAGGAACCGTCTCATGAGACCAATACAAGCCTTTCAGCTTCACTTGAGAATGGACTCTATCTGGAAGCCACTGGCTTTATCCCTAGTGAGTAGAAATTCAATCTCGTCTAGGCAAACAATGAATTTGACATTGAGTTGTGTGAACCTTTAAGAAAATCTATTATGTTAACAGTAAATTCTCCTTAAGTGCTAAATTAGAAAATTATTGTTCGAAGAAATCCACACACTACAAAAGGGTTTTCTCCCAAGCTCCTGGAAACGTGGGACTCTTCCTTACTTTTCAGGACCAGAGCTATGGTGTGCAATGGGCACACCTGGATGCTTCCACAGACAACATTAGCAGACTCACTTCCTAATTTATAATAGGCAGAGCCCTTGGAAAACAGCAAAATTGCATCTGGCTACGTAGTCTCCAAGGTAAGAATTATTGAGCAACATGAACCTCATTTGTCCCTGTCATCCCAAAGCACAACATATCTGACACAGACTTTGGCCTCCTTGGATTACCATCCCTGGCTTCTTTCCCAAGTTTCTGCCTCTCTCCTGAACATGCTGCTAACCCTGCTTATAACTACCGCTGTAAGCTGGCCAGAATCCAAGTTAGGCCCAGGCCCTACATGACTTACTGTACTATGTACCCAACTGAGCTGTCCTGCATTCGTAGACTTGGCTAGAAAGCAATGTTCAGATCACACCAGGGAACATGGAGCCAGATCCTATAACACAGGGCAATCGCTCCCATGAGGAATTGAAGAAGAGAGGGGGTGAACAATAAATGTGTCCTCATTTCTCCTTTCTGAGGACTATTCTGAAAACAAGCTTCCTATCAAATTCTTCTGGAGGAAATCCAGTGTGCAGCTTGAACACACGTGTCAATGGCCATGCCTGTCTCTTCTCTTCATGGCTTATTGTGAAGTAATGCCCACACAGGGACCTATTACATTATTCCATATGTTTCTTTGCCTCCCTTCCCATTTTTTCTTGACCTTCATATTCCTGGTCTTACACCTTGCAAATATAATATCAGCACACTGGTCCCTGCTGAAAGCTCTGCTTTCTAGAAGACATGAGCTAAAGAATTTGTCCAAAGTGGCTCTAGAAAACCATTTTCAGGAGAAAATTGAGAAGCTAAATGACCCACCTTACTTAAAGTAATAGGTACTTTATTTCTGGTTGGACATGGATGGTAATCATCCTTTAGCATTTGGTAGACTTGTGATTCTTTCCATTTTCACTATAGTTAATTGGGATAATGTGCGGGTGGAGGAATTGGGAGTTCAGGTAACCATGGCCCTCAACCAGGATTGAGGCAATGTTACTTATGAGCATTGTGGATGAGAGCAGTTACTTATGACAGACTTGAAGAATTTATATAAATATCTGGGACCAGGAAGTTGACTTAAGGCTCTAAAAATCTGATTCTGTCTCCAGAAATATTAAAGAAGGATTTTTATTTCATGCAACCTCATGGAAAAGTGTGTTGAAAATGAGGTCCAGGATCTGATTGTAAGGGTTTCAGGGCGACCATGAAGATAAAATGCATAACCTTGGCAAATATTCTATGTGAAGAATTCAGAGTCCTGATAGGTAATATGTAGGAATCTGAGACTTGAAGAGGAGATACTAAGGTAGATGATGAATTTGAACATCTAGAAACTCCAAACTCCATTAAATGCCCATTTCACCTTTGCCAGAGAAGGCTGGACTCGACTCTGCCCAGAGAAAACATGAAAATCTCAACTGAAGCATTTGCTTCACGAGATGATGCTTGTCCTCCTCGAGACAAGGTAGCCTCCAGCAATCCTCATTCTCTCCAGAGTGGTAGCCAGGTCAGGTCTCAGCAACTCAGACCCCTGTTCCAAGAAGAAATGGCCCAAATAGATTATCTTGATTTTGAAAGTAACAGAAGTATAAACTTCCGTTTTATGTCTCTATTGCCCCAGAAAATCACCAGTTAATCCAAGTTGTGGTTCTAGGAACGTATTCTGTTTCTTGGTTCATGTGACTGACAGATCCCACGGTGGTGGAGGTATCTGTCATGCACAGGGATGTGGCCTATGAATGGGTACCACCTGCATGGATGGACCTTTGGGCTCACATTAGTGCTCACTGGATAGCCCTGTGCATTTGGGACTGGTCACCACCATGTAGACAGGATGACTTTGTCATTGAATCTCCCTCCTCTGATATCTCAGTATTTGTTCAATGTCTCCAAACAGATCACTCAAGGTGACAAGGTCACATAAAAGTCCTAAAATAAGGACTACCATTAATGTACTGAATGCTCAACCCACAAGTAAAACAAGATCAATGCTTTTTAAAAGTAATTTTAAAATTAAAGAATAAAAGGTCAAAAAATTACATTAAAAATATTTATTTAAAAGACCAGCGTGGAGTCCTCGAAACAGCATCATTCCCACATAGAGCAGCTAGTCACCTGCTGGCAGGTCAACTACAGAGGAGTACTTGCACTTCAGAGCAAGCAGCAACTCATCATTCCTAGAATTGACACCAACTCCCAGAAGAATTGGCACAATGACAATCCTGGAGCATTGTAACGATTTGTAGGAGAAGGAGTGAGGAGGGAATACATGAATGACACTAGTGAGTGTGTAAATCAGGGAGTGAAACCAGAGAGCAAAGGGCTTGTGGGTTCATGAGGGCACAAAGCCTCTCCAGCCTCCTTTCCCCAGTCCTCAACCCAGGCCAGAGGGCAGGCTCTTTCCTGAATAATCCCTATTTGACATTTGCACATCTGCATCTCTCTGACACTCCCCCTCCCCGTGCTTCAGATCTAAGCCCCCCAAATTTCTCTTATTGGTAAAGCAACCTAACCAAAATTGTTTTATAATTTGACCATAATAGTCCTGGGATCTCACAGGACAGAGATGTGTGCGAGAGACCAATGGCTCACCAGCATCCTTCTCCTCCTCTTCCTGGGCACATGGCTGACCATCATTGCCCAGCCCTCTGCAATTTGGTTAGGATCAGGTCACCTGGTTCAGACAAATGGAAAATGAAGCCTGCCCCTTCTGGATCCAGCACATGAATCTCTCATGTGTGACTCAATCTTATCTGACCTGTGAAGACCTTGGAGATCACACAATGGAGACAGCTGCTTCATAAGGTGGAAGGAGGCTGGAGCTCTGAATGACTGCCTGGAGCAGGGACTCCTGTCTGATTTGCATGGCACTTGGACATGAACTTGAAAGGTTTTTATCTTGGTAAACCACTGAGGGTTCATGATTATTTGTAACAACAGTTAGCCCAGTCTGAATAAAACAGGAAGACAGGTGTGCATTTGATTAAAAAGAAGGTACAAAGCCAATCAAAAGGAGAAAAAAGGCCAGGCATGGTGGCGCACGCCTGTAATCCAAGCTACTTGGGAGGCTGAGTCAGGAGGATCGAGAATTCAAAGCCAGCCTCAGCAACTTAGCGAGGCCCTAAGCAATTCAGTGAGACCCTGTCTCTAAATAAAATACAAAATAGGGCTGGGGATGTGGCTCAATGGCCAAGTGTCCCCGAGTTCAATCCCTGGTTCCAAAAAAAAAAAAAAAGGAGAAAAAAGTATAGGTAATGAAAAATCGCCTGGTTTAAAGTCAAACACATTAAGAGATTATTTCACAGATCAGTTGCGTGCTGGCTGTGGAACTCTAAACATGTCATTTAATATCTTTGAGCATCAATTTTTGCATCCGTTAAATGAAGGGGAAAAGAACTATCTTGCAAGTTGTCATGGGATGAAAGACCATCTCAGTGACAGGCCAGGCACAGATGTTGGCAGACGGTAGGTGCCAGCAAACATCCCCTCTCATCGTCATTAAGTCCTAGATTCACATGGGACGAAACTTCCAAGACTGTCAGAACCCGGCTCTCTGAAGGCTGGCCTAGGACAGCCTCTGCCACACATTCTGTTAGCCCCCAGCCCTGCTTTGTGTTGCTGCCACGTAGACACCTTTTCATTATTAAAAACCCTTGTAAGAATTGATGTTTCTGAAATCAAGACTGAAAACCTCTTCTGAGCACTTTTTGCCAGTATATCTTTTTTTTAATTTTAAAAATTTGTTTTAATTAGTTATACATAACAGTAGAATGCACTTTAATACATCTATATAATGGAGTATAATTTCTCATTTTTCTGGCTTGAACATGATGTAGAATCCCACCTGTCATGTAGTTATATATGTACACAGGGTAAAAATGTCTGATTCATTCTACTATCCTTCATATCCCCCCCCCCCCCCCCCCCCCTCATTCCCCTCTACCTAATCTAATATAACTCTATTCTTCCCTAGCCAACCCCCACTTATTGTGAATTAGCATCCACATGTCAGAGAAAACATTTGGCCTCTGACTTTCTGAGATTGGCTTATTTCACTTGACATGATAATCTCCAGTTCCATCCATTTACTGGCAAATGCCATAATTTCATTCTTCTTTAAGGCTGAGTAATATTCCGTTGTATATATATACCATATTTTATTTATCCATTCATCTTTTGAAGGGCATCTAGGTAGGTTCCATATTTTAGCAAATGTGAATTGAGCTGTTATAAGTATTGATGTGGCTGTGTCACTATAGTTTGCTGATTTTAATTCCTGTGGGTATAAACCAAGAAGTGGGATAGCTGGGTCAAATGGTGGTTCCACTCCAAGTTTTCTGAGGACTCGACATACGGCATTCCATAATGGTTGCACCCATTAAGAGCTGGAGTTGGGCCCCAGGCACAGTTGAGCCGATGTGGCCTGTTTTGTATCCCAGTAATCTACCGCACTTGGAATAAAGGTGCTGAAGAGGTCACACACAGTGACCAAAGCCAGTTGTCCACTCTGCAGTTTTCAGATTCAAACTTTGCCTATTTCCAAGACAGCAGGAGCTGGATACGACAGAATAAAACATTTCAGGAACGAGTTTTTGTGGTCTCCATTCAGGGCCCTTACTTGTAGCCTGCGTCTCGCCACGCCCTCTGGTGGCTGTGAATTTAATTGGGTTGGTTTGTTCCGAGATCCCAGGAAGGATGGGAAGGCTCGTGCTGGAGCATGGGACCTCCCCCTTGTGAAAGATGAATGGACTTTCTACCCACCAGCTCGGTAAGGAGGGTCAGGGAGGAGCCTGTGCAGCCTGAGGGCAGAGACCCATTTCAGGGCCTCCAGAAAGGTGCCCAAGAATGGAAAAGAGTGGCCACTACGCCACTCTTGTCTCAAAATACAGAGTACAAACTGGGCGTGGTGGCGCACACCTGTAATCCCAGCGGCTCAGGAGGCTGAGGCAGGAGGATCTCGAGTCCAAAGGCAGCTTCAGCAACAGTGAGGCACTTAGCAACTGGGTGAGACCATCTCTAATAAAATACAAAATAGGGCTGGGGATGTGGCTCAGGGATCACGTGCCCCTGAGTTCAATCCCCGGTACACACCACCACCCCACCACCATCCCCCCCCCCAAAAAAAAAGAAAGAAAAAGAAAAGACAATACAGAGTACAAACTGGGCAGTTTGGAGATAGCACCATCTCTTGTTCCCAAGCTGCCGTCGCACTCTTCCATCTTCATGCTACTCCTGGGGAGAGATGCGGGGGGAGATGAGGGTGCGAGGTTCACCAAACAAGGCCCAGGCAAAGGGAACGGTGCAGGCAGGACACCTGAACCCCTCTCCCACTGTCACAATGCCTGATTCCCTGTGCAGAGACTTGGCTCCTCAGTGGAAGTTTTTCTGGGCACCAGAGCAGGCTGCCTGGAGACCTAGAAAAAGGTAGCATCTTAATTAAAAAAAATGGAAAAACCAAATTAAGCAAAAATGAATAGCTTTCTATACTGCAGAACTTAGACTCATAAGAACACCAGTGTGCTATGAGAGTTAGCCGGGGGGATTACAGGATGGCACTTCCAAACCCGACTTGAACACTGTGACTTACAGAGGCTCCCCAGAACCCACTTGGTAAGCACTTCCTGAATCAATGGGTCACTCATGCCTGCTAAGTCCTGGCTGGCTGGGGCAGCCTTGGGGTAGGTATCTAGTACCAGCCATGCCCCTGGGATCTTCCTTTCTGCCTGTTCCTTCAGCTCATTCCTTTCCTAGCTTTGGGTTCCACTGCCTTCTCTACCAAGTGAGGACATTGGAGAGATCGCTGGCTTCCAAACTGTCTCAGGACCTGGGCCTCCACAGAGGTACCCCACTGATTCCACGACAGTCATCTAATGTCTGTAAATTAAGGAAATGTGACCATCTGATCCATTAATTCCTATATGCCTGTTTTATATTAAAAATTTACTAAAGATTTCATTTGAATGGAAGATTTTGGCTAAATCTGGCTCAAAACCTCTAGAGTCTTTGATCTCTCTGGACACCTTTCCAGGCATCTGTGGTTCCAAGTGTATGAACTAGAATCCAGAGAGAGCAACCTGGAATCACAGGAATCACCAACATGGACAGTTACTAGCCACGTGCTGTGACCAAATCACAAGACGTCAGGGGAATGTTTGGACGCATAATAGTTAACCGTTCAGAATAACAAGAGAGAACGGTGTGCCTGCCCTGGAAACTGTTACAGGATGCATTTGGGGGGCACAGGACAGGAGAAAGTGTCACCTGAGAAGTGACTGTGAAAGGAAGAAGAGGTTAATCCCCATGCCCAGGTCAGGACTCCGAGGGAGGGTGACACAGCCATTTTTTGTGCAACGATTCATGCTCAGGATGGACGAAACAAAAAGCCCAGGCTGTGCCAGCTCCGATGAGTTCAGCTGTGTCCCCCTGAGAGCCCCATCCCCCCAAGTTCATGTGTTCAAGTCCAGGTCCCAGAACCTCAAAATATGACCTTGTTTGGAGACGGGGTCTTTACAGAGGAAATCATGTTTAAATGAGATTTATTATGGTGGACCCTACCCAATATGACCTGTGTCCTTGTAAAAAGGGAAGATTTAGATACAGACACAGAGAGAGAAGATGATGAGAAGACACAGAGAGCACAGCCATCCACAGGCCGAGGAGAGAAGCCAGGAAGAGCGTCCCTCTGCCCCCGAGGAGGAAAAATCCTGCCAACTCCTGATTTCCGACTTCATGCTGTGTAAGCCATCCAGCTTGTGGTACTTTGTCATGATGGTCCTAAATCAGCCCTGGGGGCAGTGGGAGGCAGGGCTATGCTTGACTGACAGCAGGGAGTTCGACTGGCACCAGGACAGAGGCCAGAAGCTGAGGTCAATCGTCCTTGGGTTACACATAGCTTCCTCCTTTCCTGCAGGTCCACTCTCTCCTCTTGCCCCATTCATAGTATCATCAGATAAACTTCCTCAAATAGCCTTTCCTAGGCAGGCATGGTAGTGCATGCCTGTAATCCCAGCAGCTTGGGAGGCCAAGGCAGGAGGATCGAAAGTTTGAGGTTAGCCTCAGCAATTTAGTGAAGTCCTAAGCAACTTAGTAAGATCCTGTCTCAAAATAAAAAAATTGAAAGGGCTGGGGATGTGGCTCACCCTGGGTTCAATCCCCAGTACCCCACCACAGTGTCAAAAAAAAAAAAAAAAAAAAAAGCCCTTTCCTTGCTCCCTGGAGGCCCAGGGACCTACAAGAATCTTTGTCACCTGTACAGAAGTTCAACCTGTCCAGAAGTTCCCAGAAGGCCACAGCAATCTCCAGGACTAGTTCTGGAAAGAAAAAGAAAAAAAAGCAAAATGAATCGACTTCAGTCTTTCTGACTCTCCCAGGAGCTATTCTGGCTGCACCACCTCCTGTATTCCAGCTCCTCCACTGATTGCCCAGCCTTACCCAGGTCTGTCAAAGCAGGACCTCCCAGGAGGGGCATCAGGACCTCCCAAGAGGGGCGCCAAGACCAGCATGCCCAGCCAATCTTCAGAGCTCCCTCCCCCACCAAGGATCCTCAAGAATCATCAGCGTAAGGAACACTTCTAGACTCTACCAGTCCTCCCGTCAGCTCTCCCTGGCTGTGACCCGTGCTCCAGAGATATTTCTTTTTCACAGGCATCTAAACTTCCATTCTTTCTGTGAAGTTAAGTTTAGCTAAAAGGAAGGAGAACTGATTAACGAATGCACACGGAGGCTTATAACATACTGTCCCAACTGACCTTCTGGGGGACACTTACCATTGAAAGAGATAATGCTTAGCCAAATTAATCTCGCATAGGTTCTTATTTTCAAATAAATACAGCTAAATACTGTCTCTCTCCTTCTCCGTCTCATTTGTATGCCTGAGCAGATGGAGAAAAGGAATTTATAACTCTATTTTCATTCCCCTTCAATAATAACAACAAAAAAATCAAGCATTTTTCACGTTGCTGACACTAAACAGTAACAAAGACCCAAACTTGTAGAGATGTGGTTTTTACTCCAAGGAAATGACAAACCAGGGTTTGAAAAGAGGTGGCATGGGTAACCCAAACTGAAATCACCCCTTCTTTAAAAATAAACAGCATAAGAACCTTATGGATCAAAATCTGTGGGCTTCAACCAAAGCAGAATTTGGAGGAAAATTCTTAACTTTAAAATTCAAATATTAGGGAATCAGAAGGGAAATGTGTTAACTAAGAAAGTAACTCAAGAGCAATTGGTCAGTGTACTTCACCAATCTCTCTGTACCCTCTTCGGGCAACCAAGTAGACCAGATAGGATATCTTTCACCAAAATAAACAAATACATAAATAAAATAAGAACAACAAAAAAATAACCCTAACTTCTTCAGCCACTTTAGGTGACACAAAACCCATCACACCCTAAGATATGAGACAAACACATTTAACCAGCAAACAACAGGGCTTGGTCACAAAAATGAGAAAGTCCCCAGAAATCCTCACCCCCAAAATGAGATGGCACCCTGAGCAGTCGCCTGCGCCAGCCCATCCCAGAGCATCCTGCGCGGGGTGTGAAGTCCCCGAGCTGGACAGTGGGCGGCGGCAAAAATAAGCCAGCTAGGATGTAGGCGGGGGCAAAGAGGGTGGAGCAATTTAAGTCCGGGGAGGCTCAGAAATAGCCTGAGAAGGACGCGTTCCAGGTGGAAGGAGCCCCACTCGGGGGAAGATCATTGGAAAGAGAAACCGAGTCGGGCCGGGCAGGAGCGCTAGGAAAAGTGGAAGGGCTGGGATGGGGCGGGAGGAGGAGCAGAGGGAGAAGGTCTTTGAAATTACCACACCGCCAAAGTTCACCCCTTGACGTCCCAGGCCTGCAGTCCCAGCCTCTAGGGAGGCTGAAGCAGGAAGATCGCAAGTTCATGGCCAACCTGGGCAACATGAGGAGACCCCGCCCCAAATAAAAACTAAAAAGTGCTGGGGGTGTAGCTCAGTGGTAGAGCCCTTGCCTCCAATGCCAGAAGGCGAGACCCACAGACCCAGAGACTCAAAGACAGGGTGGAAGGGGGAAGTCCGAGGCAGAAAACCTCCCTGAACCAAACTATGTTAGGAGGTAATGAGGCGGCTACAGCGAGAGGCAGCCCTGATTTCCAGTCATGGGTGGTACCCACCTGGGAGGTGGCTTGAGCTGTGAACCTGGGAAGGCTGCCCCAGCCCATCTTCTCCATACTTGGAGGGAGAAGGAGCCTTCCCAGAAGGAGCCTTCTCTAAAGCCTCCTTTTCAAATGAGGGAAAAGAAATTCCACTTGCTTTCTGACACAGTGGCGCATGTCTGTAAACCCAGCAGCTTGGGAGGCGGAGGCAGGAGGATTGCAAATTTGAGGCCAGCCGCAGCAACTGATGCCCTATATCAAAATAAAAAACTGAGGCCCTATCGCAAAATAAAAAATAAAAAGGGCTGGGAATGTGGCTCAGTGGGAAGGTGCCCCTGGGTTCAATCCCTGTACTAAGAAAGAAAGAAGGGAGGGAGAGGGAAGAAGGAAGGAGGGAAATTCCCTCTGCTTCGTAGATCTTGAAGAGAAAGAGTGGCAAGTCTGGTTGGCTGTGTTTTAACTCCCAGCACAGTGAAAGCAAGAAGACCCCAGGGCATGTCAGTGACCCTCATGCCCTGAGGCTGGAGGGAGCGCTGGCAGAGGCTGGGAGCACTGGCGGAGGCCTGGAGCACTGGCGGAGGCCGGGTAAAGGTTCAGAGCTGCACAGTTGCTTAATCAAAGTCCTGTTTGTTAGCACTACAGCTCTGGTGGGAAAGGAGCTAGGTGGGGAGCCTGGGGTGGGGGGCACTGTGGAGATCCCCCGGGAAGCTCTGAGCCGGCACCAGTGGCCTCCCCGCTTGCTGGAGGTCAGCAGGCTTCCCTTGCTCAGAGGCTATTCAAGGATGGAACCTGAAATGGCAGCCTCATGAGATGAGGTGCGTCCTGCCCAAGACCTGCCTCGTGGCCCCCGTTGGTTCCAGGACAGTAATGAAGTTCGACTGCCTCAGGCTTGAGTGGGTGTCCAGATGTGTGGACAACTGCACGTCTGGGGGCGTTTCTGGATGAGACTGACAGTTGAAGACGTAGACAGGGGAAGGCTGATTGGTCTCCCTGAGGTGGGTGGACCTCACCCAACAGGACACCAAGGCTGGGTAAGAGAGAGCTCTGCCCGCCGGGCCCTACTCGCTGGGCATCCGTCTTTCCTGCCTTCAGACTCTCCTCAGGTTCCAAATGCACAGATTTTGAACTGACGCTGCAACGTGGCTCCCCGGGAATTTGCCGAGACTGCAGATCCTGGGACGCGGCGGTCTCCATAACCCTGGGAGTCTACTCCGTGCGCTTTCTCTCTACAGACACGACCACCTCTGTTTCTCTGGAACCCTGACTGTCCAGGGAGTATAAGGATAAATGGAGGAAGGATGCACTCACTTGGGACTTAATGGCCAGGCAGGGACACCTAGAACAGGTTCTGCTGTGTGGCTGCAAAGGCTCCTTGGAGCTTGGACACAATAGTGGCAGACGAGATGAAGACACTGGAGCTGCCTTGTCAGGCCAGAACGTGAGAATGGATTTATTATGTGAGACCAGAGACAGATGGCCAGGCAGCAGGAGCCCTGCAGCCAGGAGAAGCAGATCACACCCAGAGAGGCATCCCCTCCAGGGAGCCCCAGCTCCACCCCTCCATGGCAGAAGATGTCCAATAGGAGGCCGATTGGCTTTGTTGGGGAGTTGGATCACATTGGGGCTTGGTGTGTGTCTCTGCTGTTGGCAAATTAAGCACTCAGTAGGAGCCACTGCCAGGCCAGCCTTGACGAGGGAGGGAAATTCATAATCCTCAGTGTGCATAGGAAGCCTCCTTCTACACCGTTGTGGCCATTCTTTTCATGACTCCATTCATGGGTGGCTGGGGAAAGGTGGTGACTGACATTCAGAGCGTATGGTTTAGTTCCCCTATGAAGAGCCTCCTCTGCTAAGGATGCTGTCTGAAGAGCAACCACGTGGAACATGAGCATCCTGTCTACGCCTGTTCTGAAGGTCTATCTGTGTCACCTCTCAGACTTCCTTGTCCCCAATTCTTCAATCCTGTTCTTTCCAAGTCCTTGACATTTGACCAGACCATTTGCAACTGCTCAGGTGTTAGCACAGATCCGTATCATGGACTGAGTGTTTATTGCTCTCCCAAAGCTCATGTGTCAGAGACCTAACTTCCAGTGTGGCTGGGTTTGGAAATGGGACCTCTGAGGAAGTAATGAAGGGTGAATGACATCAGAAGGGTGGGACCCCCATCTGATAGAATTGCTGTCCTTTACAAAAAGGTCCCTAAAAAGAGCTCTCTCTCTCTCTCTCTCTCTCTCTCTCTCTCTCTCTCTCTTGTCCTCCCCCCCTTTCCATGAACACACACCAAGGAAAGTCCATGTGAGGACATAGGGAGAAGTGGCCATCTGCTAGACAGGAGGAGAGCCCTCACCAAAACCCAAGACAACTGGAACCTTGACCTTGGAGTTCAAGCCTGCAGAACTGTCAGAGAAGATACATTTCTGTTGTTTAAACTACTCGGGCTATGCCATTTTGTTATGGCAACCCAGGAGGAAAAATAGATACAAAATAGATGCACACCCTATGATATATTTATATAAAGGTTCAAAATATGCAGTTCTACCATATGTTGTTTAGAATACATGCATATGTAGCAATAATGTAAATGCATGCAGGAGGGATAAACACCAAATTGAGGACAGTGGTTCCTTTTGCTGGCTAGAGTGTGAGGGAAAAAGCAATTGGGGAAGAGCCAGAAAGCTTCCACTGTATTTGTTATTTTATTTCCTAAAGGGAATGCTAGGTTGTTTCTTAAAGATATTTTGGTATGTTTCACATATATCACACTGATTTATTTTTAAGGCGAGATGGGGGTCCTTGGGAATCAAGCCTGACCAAGGTATAGGAGCCATCCCACAGCCGTGATGGTGTCAGCCAGTTGGAGGATGACATCCTTGGGAGCCCAAGGCTCCCAAGGGATTCGTTCCCCTCTGTGCGGGCTCATCTAACCTCTGTGGCCTGGCTTAGCTTCTATAAGCTTTGATGGCTTCTGCCTGGTCCAGAGTTTGTCCCCTAATTTCTTCATGTGCCTTTATCCACCATAAAAGAATACCTGCGATTGCAATGGCCACCATTCCTTGGGTGCCTTCTGCGTGCTGACACGGTGTTTCTCTTTCTACCTCCATCATGCCGCATCATCATCGCTATTACTAACTCCGTTTTGCAAACTAAGAAACTGGAGCTCAGAGATGCTGAATGACTCATTCGAGATCACACAGCAGAAAAGAACTTGTCCCATCCACTTCCTCAAAGGCAGGGCCCTGTCTACACTCCTGGATCTCCCATGGCAACCTGAGCACCAACGGTGTGAGATGAGGTCATGGCAGACCCTCTGCCCTGGGCTGTGTGGTTTGGAATAGAGCCTTCCATGACAAGGTCTAGCTGCAGGGTGGCTGAATGGGACATTCCGCTGGTGATGACTGCATTGACATGGCTCCCGAGAGCCTGGTGGGCCCCCGTGGACACCCCAGGCAAGCAGTGTGGGCTCCATCTGTTCTTAGCCCAGGGGCATGGACGCCTGAACACTTACTACCATCTTCCACTAGGTGTCAGTGTTGCTTTACTTTTCTGGTGCTTGATGGTGAACCAAGGCCACTTAAAACTATTCAAAGCCAAATAAGTGGGCTGCCTAGAATTTTGTGGTGACCTCAGAAAAACAACAGACTCCTGCCACCAAGCCTGGGCATGAGATAATAACTTACATCCAACGTAGCCTTCTGCATCTCTGCCAGTTTGTATGCCATTAATAATACCCAGTGAGCCGGGAGCAGTGACGCACGCCTGTAATCCCAGCGGCTCGGGAGGCTGAGGCAGGAGGATCGCAAGTTCAAAGCCAGCCTCCGCAACCTAGCAAGGCCCTAAGCAAGTCAGTGAGACCCTGTCTCTGAATAAAATAAAAATTTAAAAAAGGGCTGGGGATGTGGCTCAGTGTTTAAGCACCCCTGAGTTCATTCCCCAGTGCCCACCCCCCAAAAAGCCAATGGTAACACAGCATGCACAAGGCAGTATTGTACTCTATTTACAAATGTTAACTCACTTATGCCTCATACCAAACTGTGAGATGAATACAGAAACACAGAAAGGTTAAGTAGGTTATCCAAAGTCACACAGCTAGTGAAAGGTGTGATCATGTTCTATCTTTCAGTCTGATTGCCATCCCTATTTTGCAGACATGGAAACCAGACCCAGAACTAGACAGTGACAGAAGTAGGATTCAAACCTCCATCTACTTGACTTTATGTGTCCTTTCTTCGAGATGTTGAGAAGACGAGCTGGAAGGTGGGGTCCCGTGTCCTTGGCCTCATGGGGGTTACCTGTGCAGCCTCCCAGGCACCATAAAGGTGTGTGCCGCCTGCCCTTCACAGTAGGCAGGGCTGAGCTGTCCTGAATGCTTTCTGCATTTGCTTCAAAGGAAAGAGAGGAGCAGCTAAATCTGTCACTCTTGCACTCAACCCTTCCCCTGGAGTGGACGATGATGTGTAAGTGGCAGTGACATGGGTCATGTCCTGCTGCATGTGTGGGGAGCCAGTGTGCAATTCTTCACGTGTTCTCTGTTCTCTCTCCTACGGACACCATCAGCTTCTGCATCCTGCCACGTTTACCAGTTGGGTCCCAGGTAAAGATGCCCTGCTTCATGACCATGAGATGTAAGTGGGAGATTTTAGGTCCCCACAATATTGGTGCTATTTGTAATGATGGCATGAGCTAACCCACCCTGTCACATACAGCACCAAGATGCATGGGTCTGTTCATTGGTCTTTAACATCTTGGTGTGATCTTGCACACAGCCAGGATTTGGGAAAAAAACGGAGCTTTCCTGGGGTTGGGAGAAGGGGCAATCCATAATAGTTAACCTCTGAAGATGGTCCTAAGAATCCCTCCCCTCCTTGTGCGTATATGTTGCTCCTCAGAGCAGAAGGTGAAGTCTCGTTTTCTCTACTTGAATCAGAGCTGACATTAGTAACTTGTCTGGCCAACAGAGTAGGGCGAAATGACATTCCAGGACTTCCACGACTAAGTCGAAGCCTCGACCTCTTGGAATGATCACTGTCATACCTGAGAAGCCCAAGCTGCCACAGAGCCCTGGGCCTTGATTTGCAGGGGAGGGGAATATGGGTCCCTTTGAGAATTTAATGAGAATTCTGCACATTCCCATATTGTTTTGCGACGATTTTCGGGGTTATGGACGTCCTGAAGCCCTCCCATGGCCTCCTGAGAATCTCTGCCTTAGACTGAGCTGGCCTTGACCTCAGGAGGCCTTCAGTTGGGCAAATAAATGAATGACATATGATGTTGCACCTGAGGGCAGTGAGTCATGAAGGAATGTTGAAGTGTCTTAGACTTGGGCATGGCGCAAACAAATGTTCAGTTTATAAAGATGACAGCGACTGTGAAGAGGAGAATGGGTGAGAGCGTTGGGAGACCACCGGGAAAGGACTGTGGCCATCCAGGGAGGGGTGGAGAGGCCCTCGGGCTTAGCATATCCATCCATTCATTCATTCATTCATTCATTCATTCAACAAACGTTGATCAAGCCCTGAATATGGGTCAGGCAATGTTTTAAGCCTCAGAAATTATTACCAAGAACACAGGGGTGTCAAACATATTGTTTTGTTATTTAACTGTTCTAATTAATTCAAACGGAGGCCATATTAGGATTTTCCTTTACATTTTGTTCCACAAACAGGAACTGAATTAAATCCAAATAATACAAGGATTCTGATAAATTCCATCACTCCCCAGATAGATGGCTAGGCCTTGGATGGAAGAAATAGATACCAGATGTCACAAAGGGCAACATGAAAACTCCCATATCCCAGCTCCTGTGAGGGAAGGGATCCTGACAGGTATAATTCCCAAGTGCTTTATGCATTGTCACACCACCTGTCTTCTCCCTTGGGAACTCCAGGCACATGCCCGTCCTGCAGGGGGACTTTCTGGGTCCCCACGTTGTCACACCAGCAATCTACTCCCTACAGAAGCTCCCAGCAGCATTTAGGTGGAGATTTAGGTAGAGATTTCCAGAGAAGGTGGAGAAGAGAGGAAGCTTGGTTTAACACAAAGTGGAGAAAAGGAAGAGGAAGCTTTCTTCTTAGTGTTTCTAACACAACCCCAGCCAAAAGACCTCATTTGAAGTTATTCAAATATGAAAACAAAATAGAAGTCTTGTGTTGTTGTTATTCCCCAAGTTTATCCAAAGATGGAACATGTCACCTTGATTTGCATGGCATACAGACCTCTCCCTGTCCTGTGCTTGAAAAAGCTCTTCAGGACAGCGGCTGCCTTTGGTGGGGGAGTGAGTTACTTTGGGGATCTGTGCTTACCTGCAAGAGGAGTAATCAGAACAAAATGAGCAACATCAAAATGGCGGCACTTTGGTCAACTGTTTTGGCTTTTGCCTTCATTTCCATCTATAAGTGCCGGCTCTTCATCTCCACTTCCACAGAACATGGGGACTGGTCTCGGTTTCTACTGACCAGCTCTGGAACTTAGGCACTCAGCCTGTCTGGGTCTTGACTTCTTTACCTGCCAAACAGAAATTGCAGGCCTATTTCCCAAGTTGTAAGCATCTCAAATAAGAATAAGTTTGTAAATTTGAAAACTTAAAGGTATTTTTTATACACAGGATCTTTTCATGCTTCCCTTACTATCCACTCCTCTTGAAAATACGAATTGTTCCCCACCCTGACCCGGACCCAGCACATACAACTCATTCACTCTTTCAACAAATTCTTCTTTAGTATTCATTATGTGCAAGGAAGTATGGGAATACATCAGGAATAAAATGTTCCTCCTGGAGCTGTATATTTTAGTGGGAGAAGGCAAATAGATAGAAAAGATGTCAGGAAGTAAGTAATAGAGAAAAAAATAAGTAGACAATGAAATATGAAGTCTGGTGAGAGATAGATGGGGTGTGTGTGTGTGTGTGTGTGTGTTAAGCACACAGAGGGGAAAGAGTGGGGAGGCTGGAAGGGGAGGTGAATGTGCCACATAAGTATATGTGTATGTGTGTAATTCTGGCAGTAAGAGTTTAGATGGGATTGTTTTGACTTTTGGAAGAATAGAGTCTAAGACCTACTTATTCTGTGATTCATCGTCCTGGCTTTGCTCGGACTGGGGCAGGGAGAGTCTAGACAAGTTGTCCTGGGGGCCCAGTGGCAGATGACCCAATTTGGGGAAGCTGAATGAGACAGTGACTAGGGAATTGTACCTGTCAGGGTCCCTTCACTCTCAGCGAGGGCGAAAGGCACCTCTCTGGAATCCTCTGGTGGTCCTCCCTCTCCTGAGAGAATGCTGGCCCGGAGACTCCTGAGGCCCCATTCTGCCTGTCCTCCTACCGTGACCCTAGCCTGGCCTCTGCTCACCTGGGATCACCTGGGCTGTGCTGCACCACGGATCCTGTGACTCTGACTCTGGAAGATGCAGCTTCTGAAACCTTCAGGATGTAATGGACCTCCGTGTGTGGTGACCATTGTGTAGTTAGCTTTCTGAGGCTCATCTCCTCAGGTATAGAATGGGTATAATAGTTACAAACGTGTAAGATGGATCATGGTTTTCATTCCTAAACAGTACACTGCACACAGATTTACTGTGGCACCGTGCTGATCGCTTCATATGCATGATCCGCGAGTACTGTCATCATACCCATTTTATTTAGGCTATTTTCCGTTACTATAACAGAATACCAGAGGCTGGGTAATTTATAAAGGAAATAAGTTATTTAACTCAGAGTTATGAAGGCAGAAAGTGTATAATTGGGCAGCAGCAATAATTGGCAATGAGATCATGTTGTGTCCGTCGATGGTGGAAAAGCAGAAGGGTTAGGAGGTGCACACAGAAGACATGACCTTGCTTCATAGCAACCCACTCTAATAGTAACGAATCCAGTCCCATGAGAAAGTTATTAAACCCTCTTAATGACGTAATCACCTCCTAGTGGCCAGCTCCAAACACCATCACAATGGCAATCAGCCGTCAACAGGAGTTTCAGAGGGGACACTTCACATTCAAACCATGGCACCATTTTACAGATAAGAAGGCTAAAGCCACAGTTTTAAGAAATTGCCCATGCCAGGCTCGGTGGCTCACGCCTGCAATCCCAGCAACTCGGAAGGCTGAGGCAGGAGGATTGCAAGTTCAAAACCAGCCTCAGCAACAGTGAGCACTATGCAACTCAGTGAGACCCTGTCTCTAAATAAAATACAAAATAGGGCTGGGGATGTGGCTTGGTGGTCGATGCCCCTGAGTTCAATTCCTGGGACCAAAAACAAAAAAAGAAGAAGTTGCCCAAGATCCCATTTCCAGTATGCCATCCAGCCAGGACCTCAAATCAGCTCTGTCTCCAAAACCAGTGTGCTTAATTAATGTTTATAGGGTGCATCAGTTGTAACACGACTCTCAGTCAATAACTGCTAGGAAACAGACCTCCCCAAAACCTAGCAGCTTAAGACAATCACCAATTTTTCACCCACAATTCCACAGGTCAACAACAGGCTAGGCTCAGCTGGGCAGTCCTTCCAGTCTTTTCTGGAGCCCCTCGTGCATCTGTGGTCAGTGGAAGGGTGGCCAGGTGGCACTCCATGACTGGCTGTAGTCTGGGGCTCTCAGCTCTCCTCCACGTGGTGGCTCACCCTGCAGGCCAGCCAGGGCTTCCCCCATGGAAGTGACTTCAGCTTAAAACTTGTACATGGTGACTTTTGCTGAGTTCTGTTCAAAATAAGTCAGAAGCAGCCCAAATTGAAGAAGTGGGGAAACAGGCACCACTTCCCATTAGCAGATGCTGTGAAGGACATCCTCAGAGGACCAGATTCAGGGAGATGATTAGTGGAGCCATGGTTGAAATCAATCCACTGCAACAGGAATTTAATAAGTAGCAGGTGGTGTTTCGATTAGCTGTTTGCGGACAACGTCCACCACAGAAGCTTAGGTAGTGGGCTTGCCGAGTTCCCTAGAGAACATCTTCTAGTAATCAAGACCCTCAGCTCCAGGGGTCTGGAAACAGAGCTCACCAGGAACCTTTGTTGATCTTTGGTTTATATTTCTCAGAGATGACATCCTTGTCCCACATCCCCAGAAGGTGGCAAATGACTGCCAGCACCTTCAGGGTTCCACTCCCCTGAATCGGCTCCCCCAGCTTGAGGGGAAAGTCTCTATGCCACACATCTGGAAAGCCCTGGAACATTCCACCAGTTCAGGTGGCGTCTCCAGCCCCGTCCACAGGTCCTCACAGTCACTGATGGGCCAGGTCTGAGATAGGAGGGGCCTCTCCCCCAGGAAGCTGATGGTGCTGTGACCAAGAGGAGAGGAGAGGGCACTCAGAGAGCCACTCCAAAGATGTCAACTTGCCCACCTTTTCTCGCCCCCAGAGGAGCCCCTCCCTAATTCCCTGGAGCTCCTGCCTTAATTGATCTGAAATTTCTAGGCCAACATGTGCTGACCAGACTGAAGCACTTTACTGTGTTGAGGGTCAGGAGCACTTCTTTGAACTTGAGCAATATTACCTTTAAATGCCAATTGTGATATCCGAAATGAGGCTCTTGTGGAAGCCTCCAAAAGAGAGCTATGCCGATTAGAAAGTGCAGGGGATAAAAAATAAAAGAGAACAAAACAGGACAGACAGGAAGTCGGTAAGAAGAGAGGAGGACTTCTGCATACAGAATATACTGGGTGCTTGTTCCCAGGTCCGGGAACATCCGGGAATGGAGCCTGCACGGAGAAAGGAGAATTCCTGGCTCCCACCCGGGAGGATGTTCTTACTGTTAACCTCGTGATTCCCGAATTCTGAGTCAGAGCGACCTGAGACCTGCCTTTGTGTCCTGTTACGCCGACTTCCTAGCTGCGTGATCTTGGCAGGGAGACACACAAGTTACTGCCCAACCAGGAAGCTTCTGGAAGTGAGAGGGGATGCTAGTCGTGACTTCAGCCGGGAGCAGGTAGTGAAGCTAAAGTCTCTTCACGGTGTGGCCATTCTTTTTGTAACTATCACATGTCTTGAAGAAAACATGGGGGGAAAAAGCCCTGTGTGACAGAAGATTTCTTAGAACGTCAAAAGCAGAATTATAACAGAAAATTTTGGTAAATGAGACTTCAGCAAAAACTGGGAACTGCTCTTGAAAAGACCGGGGTAAGAGAATGAAAGCACAAGTCGCAGAGGGAGAGCTTGCACATCACATAATGCAAATCCAGTTTTGGTTATTTTGAATAAAGCTGCTGGGAGCATTTGGTGACAGGCATCTGTATAGAGTATGTGTTGTGTGTGGCCGTGTAACCCAGGGGCACTCAGCCACTGAGCCACATCAGCGGTGCCGGATATTTTCTATTTTTCAACAGGGTCTCACTAAGTTCCTTAGGGCCCCACTAAGCTGCTCAGGCTGGTCTCGAACCTGTGATCCTCTTGCCTTAGCCTCCCGAGTTCCTGACAGCCTTTTTAAACTTCAGACATCCTAGTGGGTGAGCACATCATGTTGTTCACTGTGACTTTATTTCCCATTTCTCTGATGACAAATGACGAACATTTTTCATGTGTTTATTGGCGGTTTATTTGTTGCGCTTTGTTGAAGCCTTTGCAATCTTGCTCGCCTTTATTGAATGTGCTAGTTTTTTTTTTTTGTATATTGTGAACACGAATCCTTTGTCCTTTGTTTAGAGAATATTTCCTCCCAGTATGTGACCTGTCCATTCTTTTTTTTTGTGGTGTTGGGGATTGGACCCAGGGACTGTGCTTGTGAGGCAGGCACTACCGACCAAGCTATATCCCCAGCCCTGTCCATTCACTTTCTTAATGGTGTCTTTTATTTTGATGGGTATAGGTGTTTAATTTTGATAAAGCCTAACTTATTCGTTTTCTACTTTTATGGTTATTACTTTCTGTGTCCCACTTAAGATTTTTTTTCTACCCACAAACAGCAAAAATATTCTCTTGTAGCAACTTTATGATTTTAGCTGCTATATTCATATCTATGATCCACCTTGAATTAATTCTTGAATATGGTGTGGGTAGGGCTGAAGTTCATATCTCCTATAGGAATATCCAGTACCATTTGTTGAAAACATTTTTTCCCCCCACTGAATTGCCTTGGTAAGTTACTTTAAAAATCACTGGACAATACAGGCTCAAGTATATTTCCGCCATCTATGTTTTATTTCATTGATCTGATTTGTCTCTGGGCTGAGATCACGCTATCCTTCAGTATTGCAGCTTTTTAAGGAATACCTAAAAATCAGGTAGTTTAAGTATTCTACCTTCAGTCTTCTTTTTCAGATTATTTAAGCTATTCTGTGTTCTTTGTGTTTCTATACAATTTTAGAATAAACTCGTCAATTTCTAACAAAAATCCTGTTGCGATTTTGTGATGGTGTTCAGACTACAGATCAACTTGGGGAAATGGATATCTTCACAACATTGAGTTCCCCAATATATTTATTTAGGTCTTCCTTAATACATCTCAACAATATTTCATAATTTTTAGAATAGAGGTCTTCTCTATCTTTCACTATAATGTTTTAAGTTTAAAAAATGATATCTGACCTTAAAAAACTATTTTAATTTTTTACTTGGGGTAAATTTCCAATCAAATAAAGGAATAAACCTCATTCATTCATTTTATCATCAAATAAATAACCACATAACCACATAGCAGTAAGGCTATGCTAACTGCTGTTTATCCAACAGGCAGATCAGATTAGCTCCTGATCAGAGAGCATCTCTTTGCCTGGGTTTGAACATCCCTTAACAGATTTCCACTCCCAGGTGGGACTCTCATAACATCTTTAAAAACTCATTAGATCTCTCAGCCAAATTTCACTTGTTCTCAGGACTCAGCTCAAGTTCATCTTCTCTAAGAAATTCTCTTTGATGACAGCCTGCAGCCTATGCCCAGGTAGTGCCATGCTGTCTCCCGTGGAACCCTGTGTTTACCTCTACCGTAACTTGTGATTAACTGGGCAGCGAGGAGTAGACTTCAAAGCACAGAGTTTACTCATTCATGGAAACAACTGTCTGGAAGTAGGTGGCCTGAGGCTGGCATGGCAGTTCCATAAGGTCACCAGGGACCTTTCCCTTCGCTTACTTCTTCAACATTCTCACTCAGGGATGCTCATCCTCAAGGTCACCCTATAATCCAAAATGGCAGCTGTAAATGCAGCCATCTGGTCCAAACTGCACACACCAGGAAGGGTAAAAGATTAAGACTCCCTTTAAGTGGTCTTCTAGATGTCCCACTGGCACTTCTGCTTAAATTGCCTTGACCAGAGCTAAGCAGGGGGCCACATCTAGGTAAGAACCCCAGGGCTGTCACCTCTATCTGGGTAGCAGCTAAGCCTCCCAGCTAAGCCTTGGTCTTCTGTTACTCCTGAAGGAGGAGTTGGTACAGACAGGCAACCCGTACTTCCTGATGAGACGCCCTTAAGACACCATGGTTTAGCTGCCCGACTGTCTGTGTTATAAGGTGTGTTCTCTGCATGCCTAGTGCAGTGCCAGGTGTTCAGTGGGGACTCCCAAAATTTAATCTTTCTTGTTGAGCTTCATTACACACATATGAATGTGCTAATCCTAAGTATCCATCCTGATGAATCTCTGCATATAAATATATCTATATGACCATTACCCACATCAAGATGGAGAACATTTCTAGAAGGTTCCTTCGCGTCCCTTCCCAGCCAATTCCTCTCAGAGGTAACCACTTTTCTGATTTCTCTTGCCTCAGTTCCTTTGGCCTGTTCTTGAACTTCATTTGAAAGAAACCACTCCACATTTTAGCTTAAATTAATGGCCTCTAGGATCAGGGACCATTCTTTGGAGATTTTCTGCATTAGTTTTCACTTCAAATAGGTTGTCATGTAAGCTTCCGTGTAGAACACAGGCGTGTGCCACGTGAGGGTGTATTTGTCAATGACGGCCCACACGTACGGCGGTGCTCCCGTAAGCTCACGTCACCTGATGATGTCATTGTTCCTTGGTTTGTGGAGTTACACTCTACGACATGCACACAACGATGCTGCCTAGGGATGCCTTTCTCAGAACGTGTCCCCATGGTTGAGAAATGCACGAATGTCATGGGTTCCTAGTTGACCTTCTGGAACAGTCAGCAGATACTCTGTCCGGTTTCCCCTCCTCAGAAGCACTTTCCACACACTGTTCTCTCATCTGTCCTCCTTTTCAAAAGAAATGTGCCTTCAACCACCCCCTCCATCCAGCCGTCTGCTGCGGCTCTCGGTGTGCCAGGGCACTCAACGTGCCGTGCACGGGGTAGTGAGGGCGGTGGAGCATAAACAAAGCTGGCGGTGGGGATGAGCAGCCTCGAGGCCGGCCATCTGGAACACCTGCCGCTGGCCCAGTGTGTCGCTGTGTGCCAGTCCAAACTGCCCAGCTGGTGGATTCCCGCCTCTGCCACCCCACCGTTGGCAAGGAAGCATTGCCCTCCGCACCAGCAAGGCAGCTCCTTCTCTATTGGCCAGAAGCAGAGAAGTGAGCCCTGCTGTGTCGATCCTGTGTGACAGGATGTGGCAAAAGCTTGGCAGAGTGCGGGCTGCAGACAAAAGGCTGTCGGAGCGGGTCTGGCGGGAGGGGTTGTTCCTGCAGCGGAAGCCACGCATGTCCCTCCCCGGTGAGCATGAACCTGTTCTTCCCGGGAACCACCCCAGAAGGTCTGTCCTGCCACGTGTCAGGCTTTGGTCACGGTCAGGAAGGTGACAGGCACACGAAGGAGGCAAGGGAGGGGTGCAGGGAGAGACAGACGGCAATGAGCTCCCACTCCCGGGGAAAGGCAGACCCGTGGGAATGGTGGCATTGGAGCCAGTGCTGTCTTCCCTCTCCCCTCGCCTTGAGGCACATCACCATGTCCAACAGGTCCCCCGGGACTAGAGCTTAAGGCCAATGCCAGAGGGTCCAGGTGATTGTTGGACATCTGAAAATGTCCCCTACAAGCCCACTCAGAATGTCCTAGCCCACACACCCCCATCCAAACAGCAGGTCCCTGTAAGAAACGACTCCCACTGTGAGACCTCGCTTGGATCTGGGAGAGGGACCCGTGTGTGTGGACAGAAGTCTCCGGGTGAATGGGGTTTATAGCTTCCAAGTTGAAAATCACACAGTTCAGAACAGTTAAGCTCTTGGTATATACTTATTTGTCGTCTATTCTTTTTGTCTGGGCCTACCAGTCCTTTGTGTCTCCCTGTTCAAGTCCTAGTGCCCAAAGAGCAGAGCCAAGGACCAACGCTCATGTGCAAGTACCCTACTGGAAGACATGATGTCAGGAAGTGAAAGCTGGGACGGGGAGAAAAGACGAGCCAGAGGAAGCATCAGCACTGGATTTGGTTATTTTTGTGGGCAATTGCTTGGCTGGCCCCACAGGTCCACTTGGGATCCTATGAACACATCCAGGATCCTCCCTCTGGGAGAGAGGGGGACAGCATCCACCTACTGGCATCTGGAGCTCCTTGGGGAGGGTGTTTGCTCACCTGCACTTCCCAACAGTACATGCAGGATGGTGCTGAGTGAGCTGCCCCCCACCCCACAGGCAGCACCAAGCAACCTCAGGACAGGACCTGAGAGGGACAAGCAGGACTGTCCCCCGGAGCCCCATCGTTATACACAATTTCACTTAAAAATGTATTACGATTTCACAGTCTCCAGGAGACACAGCGATCATCAATGACATTTTAGAGCAGACAATAGGTAAGTACCTATTGGCCTATCGACACGTGGAATTTTTGCAGTGTCTTCCGGTTCATTCCTGTTGAACCCCCATTCCTGACTAATCATCTCTCTCACTGAGCCAAGGTAACAGTGTTCTTATCACTCACAACGCCGCAGCCTTTGGACCCGTGTGTGCCGGCACTCGATAGACACGGCACCAGCACTTAACGCAGTGACGTCCTAACTCAGGCACCATGTCATTTGTCCAGCCGCCTGCGAGTCTTGGCTCCCAGTGGTTCTCTCAGAAGCTGTTAGTGGCTTCGCGGACGATGACTGCAAACGCGAGTCTTGGCAGGGTGTGTAGGAGACTGTGGTGGGTGATTCCTTTTCAGGACACACGTGTGAAACTCACCTTCTGAACTGTACAAACAGCGCGTCCTCCAGCCAGGTGTCCCTGGCACTCTCGGGCTGTAGTCGCTGTATCTAGAATGTGGTCTCTCCCAGTGTGGGTTTCACCCTGCCTGCCACGTCCAGCCATCAAAATGGCCAGTAGGTGAGAGGCCTGCGGGGAGAGCCAGAGAGCAGAAGTTTCCACACGGAGACAGGGACAGGGAGACCATGATGTCCCCACCTGGATCTGAAGGGCCTGCTGGTGTTGGGAAGTAAGGGTCTGGTCATCTGTGGATGGGATGGAGAGGGCCACCTCCACAGGGCTGCCTGGGAATCGATGGACGTGGGCCCTGGGTCAATCACACAGGCTCCAGAGCTGGAGCTCCTTCCGAGTCCAGTTGGCCCTTTGCATGTTGTGTGTGGGTGTGCATGTGCGTGCGTGTGCACACATGTGTGTACACCTTGGGTGAAACTGGGCCCCAGGTCCACACAGCTCATAGTTCATGCCTAGCAGCGCTTAGAAACTTTCAGAGGAGTAGGGAGGGGTTGGCAAATCCCGAGAACCAGCTCAGCAGCATGGGTCCCACTTGCTTTGACCCAGGGCCCTGGGTTTTTGGTTCAGGTCTGAGGTGACACACTGTTGGGAGGGCCCTATCACAAGCTGGTTGAGCCCCTTTCTGGTCACCTCAGAAGTGGCTAGAAGTGAGGCTTGGAAGACCTGCAGTGGCCGTAGAAGGTCTGACACACTCTCCAAAAAGGCTGTGGACTTGGGCTGGGGCTGTGGCTCCGTGGTAGAGCGCTTGCCTGGCATGTGTGAGGCACTGGGTTCGATTCTCAGCACCACATAGAAATAAATGAATAAAATAAAGGTTCATTGACAACTGGTAAAAAAAGACTATGGACTCCCTGAGGATAGGGCCTCGACAGCACTTTGTCTATTGTGCTTTGAGCTCGCAGCACCGGCTGAGAGGACTGAATAAGCACTTGCCCAAAGTGCTAAACGCCTTCCTCCCTACCTCTGCTGTGACTGGGAACTTTCTCCCATATTTTTTATTGGTGCATTGTAGTCATACATATGGTGAATCTGCCGTTGCACATTTGAACATGCACACAATGTAACAGGACCATGTGGCCGGTGTCATTCCCCAGTCTTTCCCCTTTCCCTCCCCTCCTCCTGCTCCCGTCCCTTTTCTCTGCTCTACTGAGCTCCCTTCAACTCACGAGATCCCCCACCTCCACCACATACCTTTCTTCTCCTTTTTACTCTCCAGCTTCCACATATGAGAGAAAACCACAACCTCCTCCTTCTGAGTTTGGCTTATTTCGCTTAACATCATGTTCTCAAGTCCCATCCATTTTCCTTCAAATGACATAATTTTATTCTTCTTGGTGACTGAATAATGCTCCATTGTGTACTTTCACTGCATTTTCTTGACTCACTTGTTCATTGACGGACACCTAGGCTGGTTCCATAGTGTGGCTGTTGTGTATTGTGCTAGTGAAAACGTGTGTGCATGTGCCGCGGAGGATGATGACTTCAATTCTTCAGGACAAGTGCTGGGGAGTGGGATAGTGGGTCATTATATGGTCTTGGGACTTCTATAGTAAGTGGGGCTGATGGTAGTTAGAGTGCTCTGAAAGGGCCACTCAGGATATCACACTTCCTGACAGCCCCTAGAAAGCCCCTTCACAAAAATAACAGTACTTTTCCCCATGTTTACAAGAAAAGAAAATCAGTAAGTTGATTTCACCAACTGAAGTAAGATATAAAATGCCAATATTACCAATAAGGCTAATGCAGAGAGAGGTCTCTAATCTAAGAATCATCCATAATCACAATGTCAGAAATCTCCAACTCTGAGGGTCTCGAGCCCAGCTTCATATTAGGAGCTCAGAGTATTTGACTCTGCCCTCAAACTCTCTGATTTAACTGGTCTCTGTTGGATCTTGGACACTGGTATTTTTTAAGCTCCCCAGATGAATCCAGGGTGCGATGGGGGCTGAGGACCACTGATCTAATCACTCCTTGCTCTTCTCCTGACTTTATTCATGAGAAGATGAGAGCTAGGGAGGGAAGAGAAGAGTTCCCAGGGTCCCAAGGCCAGGTGGCGGCCAAGCCAGCCTGATAGCCTCAGCTCCCAACTCCTGTTCGGACGGTTTCTTCTTCTCCACAGATGTGAGCGCGGGCAGCAAGGCTCTTCCTGGGCGTAGCTTCTGCTAGAGGGTTAGGGTGGAGAAAAACCAAGGTTGCTGGATGGCGAGGGAAGGAAGAGGAAGAACGCAGCAGGGGCAGAGGCCACAGTCAAGTGTGCCCCACTTTACAGAGCAGAAGGCAACCACATTACCATGTGCACAGCTTCCACCGAGGAAGAAGAAGTGGCTTAGTCCTAAGGTTACACTCTGTGGCCATTGTTGCGGCCTCCCCTGTTACCAGCTTTGTGTCACTGTGAATGTTACCACAGTCCCCAAACCCAGGTATGATTCCCAGCTCTGAAAGGCCTGCACTGGGCTTGACCTGCTCCTTTCCCCTGCCCAGGGAAAATTGCAGCCGACACAAAAACAGCCACTCCCGGGGGGACAGTCATGCTGAAAGGGCCCTGTGTCTCCGAGGCTGCACATAATACCCAATTATCCCCTGACTCCCCCAGGGAGAGAATGGAGAGGTGAGGGCTTTGAAAAGCCAGCACCCCTCCAGGCTCCATTATGGACAGCCGCACACAGGCCCCTTTCTCCAGACAGCCCGGAAGGTCACAGGGACATGGGGACACGGAGGCAGCTCTCTGGCAGCCTCCCTTCCTGTCCCAGCCCAACCAGGGAACCCCAGCTTTCATTCTTAGCTACAGAAAGGAAGACAGAGGAAGCCAAGGTAGAAACTGAGCATCACAGGTGATTTCCAGCCCACTTCCTGGCTTTGGACCAACCCACCGGAAGTCCACGCCAGGAAGTCCTGCTCTCACCCAAGCTTGCTCTGTGCTCTGTGAACCCCTTTCAATGGCTCCTGCCCCGCGGTCCCACTTGGTGTCTTCTCGGCATGCTGACCATCTTCCCCTCTCCATCTGGGGCTGTCCTCTCTGCCACCTTACTATGTCACATTAGCAAGTCCTCAAGGACAGAAGCACACCATCTTCGTGACTAGGTTCAGGCCCCCATAGCTGTTATCACTGCTTTACTCACAAGAAATCCAACTCGATCAATGTTTGCAGAGTTGATTAGCAGATATCAGGAGATAAGACATTTCCTCGTCTCCAAAGTTGAATCTCTGGGCTTTATTTTAACCCCCTCTTTTTCACGCCTGGAAATATTTGTTTTAACGTTGAATGTACAGCTCATACAAAGCATTTATTCCTAAATTCCACAACCATTTCCAGGAAGGAGCATCGTCCAGGAGTTAAGTGTGTGGAGTCCTGAGGTCTGCACGTGGAACTCCATCTTCAGCAATTCCTCCTGGGTTACACTGGATAAGTCTGCAGGATAGAGATAACATTAGTGCCTAGATCCTCAATCTGTTGTGACAATAAAATGACCCAATGCTAGTAATATTCTTAATATGCTGATGGCACATAGTAAGTGCTAGATAAAAGTGATAGATTATTATTTATTGAGCCCCTACATCTTTAGGCCCAGGTTCTGGACATATGGAAAAGAATAAAGTAAATGTACATAGTTTTAAGATTTGTAATCTATGGGGAGCAGTCTCCTAGAGCCCTCAAACTTCAGGGTCCCAACTGCAATACACAGGGTATTTTAGAGAGTGCAGAGCAAGAAACCCAATCAGGCTTCCAGGAGGAGGTGACAGCTGAGAGGTTGTACAGAGGGTTAGAGGTGGGGTGGAGGTGGCAGTCCAGACAAAGGAAACTGAAGGACCAGGGGAAAGAAACCTATCAAGTGCATGTGTGGGGTTGGGGAATTGGCGGTTTGGTATTACTGGAAGAAACAGAAGGAGGAAGCATGACACTGGGCAGTTCTCTTCTGTCCCTTCCCTCTGGCTTTGGTCAACAGAGATGCCTCTGAGAGAGATGCAGGATGGAATACCACCTCTGTGTCTGCCACCCATTTCCTCTGGGAAGCACATACCGGAAGGATGAGGAAGAACCCACAGATGGAATCTATCTGGGACCTGAGACCAAGCACTTGGCACTGTGTTCCATGCAAGCCTTGCACCAGGGTGAAGCCTGCAGGACACAATGGAGGTCCTTGGCTCACGGCTCCTTGCCTGGGATTGCCACCCCCACCAAGGAAACCTGCTGGCCAAAGGCATGGTAGAGGATCCATGCCTAAGGTGAGCCTCCTGTCTCTCTACCTGCTCAGAGACCAGCACCTGCAATGCAATGGTCACCTATCCTGGTCACTGCAGACCTCTCCGCACACCACACCGAGGGATGAATTCACCAAGCTGCAGGACCCACACTGTAAGAGTGCCCTTTTATAGGGGGCGGGGCCATGCCTGCAAGCCAGGATCTGCCCTCATTACCACATAAGGAAATGATCCGGCACCCAGGTCTTATGGTTCCCAGTCCTATCACGCACTGCATCATGGGGCCTGCCACTGCCAACAGGAGGGATGGATACACAGAGGTGGTAAAGGAAAACCACAGGCCTTCATCCTCTAGCATCAGACAGTCCTGAGTCAGAATTCAGGCTCCATCTCTTACAAAGTCCACAACTTTATGATCTCTCCAAGCCTTGGTTTCCTCCTTTATAAAATGGAAATGACAAGAATCACAATCACATAGGAGTCTTATGAGGATTTCATGAAATCATGCATGTAAACAATTTGGCATATATTATATACTCAAGAAAGGTTAACTGCTAGTATTGATAATATTAGTGCTATTACAAGGATCAGTGTTTTAGTCCAATTCATGAGTTTCATTTTGTACCAGGCACTTCGGCAGATATTAGAGGTACTAACGAAATCAGCCAGGGCACTTATCCTCAGGGGTATATAGTCTGCAGTGGAAGGAGATAAATAAATGAAAAGATATCACAAATCCAGGCATAAGTACCACAGTGGAGGAAGCACAGGAGACTTCAGAACTCAGAAGGGAGCAGAAACCAAGTTGGGATAGGGAAGAGGCAGGCAGTTAACGGATATGGCTTGTAAACTGAGTCCTAAAGGGTGCAGAGTATAAGTCCAGGAAAGGGCTGGGCATGGTGGCACAAGCCTGTAATCCCAGCAACTTGGGAGGCTGAGGCAGGAGGATCGAGTTCAAAACCAGCCTCAGCAATTTGGTGAGGTCCTAAGCAATTTAGTGAGACCCCATTTCTAAATACAATATAAAAAGGGCTGGGGACGTGGCTCAGTGGTTAGGTGGCCCTGGATTCAACTTCTAGTACCAAAAAAAAAAAAAAAAAAAAAAAAAAACAACTAAGGAAAAATGAACAACGGCTCCAGGAGACTGTTCTAGGGTATGATTTAATCTCCTGGCAAGTCCACCTCACAGACGATCCTTTGAATAAAAGGAAAATGTGGTTTGGTGGGTGGGGGGGCTTCTGATTCAAAGACAGCGCCAGAGAGTGTGCATGGCAGAGCGAGCCGATGGCCCTCCAGACATCGCGCTCTCCTTCTTCCTCACTAACAGGACTCTGGGGGCCTGAGCATGAAAAATGACCAGGTAAAACTCCACTCCCGGCCTCCCTTGCAAATGGGGAGGGCAAATGAACTGTGGTGTGGATTCTTTTTTGACTTCAAAATACACAATTCTAACCTGTACAAATGTAAGGAACCAGTGTAAGGAGCTCCGCGTACCCTCACATGGTTCTGATAGCTACCCACACGGCCATTCTTGTTTCATCTGTCCTTCCACCTGAGTTTTTTTTCTCCCCCTTCCAGACTGATTTAAAGCAAAGGCCAGATGTTATATTATTTTATTATTTCTACTCATAAATAATTCAGTATGTCTCTCCAAGAGATAAAAAACTCTCTTTATAATATAACCACAATACCAATATCATACCCAACAGAATCAACAACTGCTTAGAATCCTCTAATATGCAGTCTGTATTCAGTGGTGAAGTCTCCTTAATGGCTTGGCATTAATGGCTTGGACTGGCTTGGCAGGGGACCAGGTGTCCCTTTGCCCTTCCTTCTAACCCTCTACTGCTAGGTGATATTCCAAGGGCAGAGCCCAAGTCATCCTGGATGACCATGAGCCCAGTTTAAGGGCAGAAGCCATGCACTGGGGAAACTGAAGCAGGAAGACAGCAGGGGCTGGACCCTGACCCCACGTGAGGCCACGGGCTACATTCTCTCTTTCTCTTTTACAAAGAAAAATGAACAGATTTTATTTTTGAACACTTTTATATTTACAGGAAAATTGAGCAGAAAGTACAGAGAGTTCCCAAATTCCCCTTCGCCAGCCCTTGGGTTTTCCCTGGTATTGCATCATGCATCTGTGTGGGACATTGGCTGTGATTGATGGGCCAATACTGATGTGTTACTATTAACTAATATCCCTTGTTCTCCTTAGGGTTCACTCTTGACGTTGCACATTCTCTGGGTTTTGACAAACGAATGACAGCATGTACCCACTGTTACAGTCTCAGACAGAGTACTCCAGTGCCCTAAAGATCCTCTGGACTCTGCCTATTTGTCCCACACACCTCTTGACTCCTGGCAACCATATATACCTGTGTGTATAAGAGAGAGAGAGAGAGAGAGAGAGAGAGAGAGAGAGAGAGTGTGTGTGTGTGTGTGTGTGTGTGTGTGTGTGGTGTTGGGAGTCAAACACAACCATTGACATTTTTACTAATTTTATAGTTTTGCCTTTTCCAGAATGTGGTATTCCAGAATTATATAGTATGTAGCTTTTTCAGATTGGCTTCTTTCACTTAGCAATATACATTTTAATTTTAGGCCTTTTGTCTTTTTGTGACTTGTTTTTTTTTTTTTTTTTCTTTGCAATGCTAGGGATTAAACCCAGGGCTTTGTGCTTGTGAGGTAAGCACTCTACCAACTGAGCTATATCCCCAGCCCCTCTTTTTGTGACTTGTTAACTCTTTTTTTTGTTGTTGTTGAATAATGTTCAATTGTCTGGATGTGCTACAGTTTGTTTATCCATTCACCTACTGAGAGACATCTTGATTGCTTCCAAGTTTTGGCAATTACTCTATAAATATTTGCTTGCAGGTTTTTCTGTGAACCTGTTTTCAACTCACTTGAGCATCGACCAAGGAGCCTGATTACTGGATTGTAAGGTGAAAGTCTGTTTGGTTCCATAAGGAGCTGCCAAACTTGTTTTGTGCACATGAGAAGAAATTTTTTTATCTTTTTAAAAGCCACTGTAATTTGGATCTCTGTTATTAGCAGCAAAGTAACAATTCCTAACTGGTATGGTGGGAATGTGCCTACTGTGTGCCTATTAACTGGACAGAAACCTTCCACCAATACACCACAGGTTTATCATCTCAACCAAACAGCCAAAAGAAAGTGCCCCTGTAGTTATGTTATTATCCACTGGCATTTCTTCTATCTTGTAGGATCAGGAGAGACTGTCAGATGCATGACAGATCTATGGCTCTCTCCTAGTCTAGCTCGCTGTCTTTTACCATTCACAAGACAAGGGAGGTTTGCCTGGTTTTGTTATTTATGCCTTGTTGAGGAGTCTTCATCAATTACTTCTTGCAAACCTTTGTTGAATAATCTGTTCCACCTGCCTTGGCATTTCTCTGGTCTTTATAATTTCACCAAGATTGAGTACAGTGGTTTGATAGTTGACCCTGCAAAGCCTTTCCTGGTTGGAATTCTTGAATGCCGAAGTGAGCAGATATTCCCCACTATCATTACCAGTAATCAAAATCATTTTAGCAACTTGATTTGGCCTCATGCTGAGCAATAGATGTGTTCTGGGAGAGCTATGTATATATCATATTGTTATAAATTAATTCCTATTTTAAATGAATGGGGAAGCTCATCACAGAAGAGGATAATCCAGTGAATCCTTTTATAAAGCAAATAATTCCATTATATGAATAATCACCCTCTAATTTAGTTCTCTATGAATAGGAAACATTCAAATATTGATGGTTTTAGTTTTTTTTTCTTACATATGGAAGTTATAACTGAATGTTTGGTTTCCTCGGTTCCTTTCTTCTTCCTAACATCAACTTTAACCTCTTCTTCTCCTTTTCCTTCTCCTTCTCCTTCTCCTTCTTCCTCGTCCTCCCCTTCTTCTCCCTCTCCTTCTTCTTCACTGAGGCTTTCTGTGACTACCAGGAAAGTCATGAAATTTTAAACATAGAGAACCGCATAGTGAGAGGCTGTCCACTCCGTCCATGAGGGCGCCTTTTTCTGTGTTTGAGGAGTCTATAGTTTCCCCAGTGTCCGCCTTCAGTGGCATATAATGATCACCTTGTTATGGGATCTTGGCAACTCACCAATTACATAAACTCTGAGTGTCAGTTTATTCATCTGTAAAGTGGGAATGATGATGTGTATTACTCATAGGGTTGCTCTGATGATCAAATGAGATAACATAGAGTACCATGTGCTCAATTTATGTCAGCTACTGCGATTGCTCTTAGTATAGTGTTATCAATAGTTGGTGGGCTTAGAAGACCCTCCCCTTAAAAAACAACAAATGCCTCACCAGCATCCTAATGGTGGAACAAACAAATGGAAAATAACAATGTTGGCAAGAATGTGGATATACTGGGACACTTTTGCACGGTTGTAGGAATGTGAAATGGGGTAGCCACTATGGAAAACAGGAGGTGGTTTCCTCAAAAAGCTAAAAATAGAATGACCACATAATCCAGCTATTCCATTTCTGAGCACATACCCAGAAGAACTGACAACAGGAGATGTTTCTACACCCATGTTCACAATAGCCTTGTTCACAATCTCCAATAGCTGGAAACAACCCAAGTGCCCATCAATGCGTAAGTGGATAAACAAAGTGTGCTACATACATACTCTGGAATATTACTCAACCTTACAAAAGGAAATTCCGACACATGCTAAAACATGGGTGAAACTTGAGAAAATTATGTAAAGTGAAATAAAACAGGTATAAAAGGACAGACTCTGTATGGCTCGACTTCTGTGAGGCTCTGGGTGTAGTGAACCTGGCAAAGTCAGGAAGCAGCATGGCCCTGACCAGGGGCTGAGGGAGGGGAGACTGGGGGATTCCTGTTTCATGGACACAGTTTCAATTTTATAAAAGGAAGAGTTCAGGAGATGGATGGTGGTGACAGTAGCACAACAGTGTGGAAGAAATGAAGCCACTGAATTGCACACTTAAAATGGTTAAGATGGCCAATTTGTATGCTATGCAAAATCGAGCACAGTTTTTTGTTTTTTGTTTTTTACAAAAGTAACTGTTATTCCACAATAAGGAATTTTTTCTATACCTAGGAAATGGGAATGTTCCCAGTGGAAGGAGATAGTAGGGAAGGGAGAGTGACAGTGTGGACCCGCTGGAATGTTCCCGAGAGGAAATGAATTTTATCTCGCTTCCCCACCACTGATGGGTGGACTGCTCAGACAGGGCTTGCATTTCGCAAGAATCCCTCCAGCTAATTCCATGGCGGGGTGGCTTCCTGAAGCACACGTAGGTGAAGACCCGCGTCGGGATAACCACAGCTTCCAGAGATGGGCCCTGTCCAAGAAGCTGGTATTCAAAAATTATAACCCAGTTGATGGCAGGAGACGAGTTCACTGGTGCCAGCTTAGTAATTAAATTACAAGGTGATCATTAGTCTGCTCAGGCAAGAAGATCACATCAGAGTACCCTAAGTCGCCTAAGACTAAAACTCCTCCCAGAAAAAAGAATTTACCTGTAACTAAATTAATAGCATTTTCTACCAATTATACATGCCCTCTAGTGACCAGAAGGTTGCCATGGTGACATGCCCACTGAGAGGGGATGTTGATAGGACCTGCAGTAAAGGAGATCAGAAAGGGCCTGTTTCACATCTTATCTCTGGGTCAAACCAAAACTGTTTTCTAGGGGTGGGGAGGGGATAGGAGAACTGTCTCTAGCCTGCTTCCCCTTTCTTCTGCAGCCCTATCAGAGGTTCTGGGCTGGTGGCCCACTTCTGCCACTGCCCTACAAGGAGATTGGCAGCCCTGGCGTTTCCCCTCCATTGCTCCTTCCCCTGGGATGGGCTCCCACTCCACGTCAGTCAAAAGGCTTCTTTCCTTGTTTTTCTGCAAACTTCTCTGCCTCCTCCTCCAAGCCATCTCCCTTGACCAACTGGTGGCTCCCTGCTCTCGGAGACCAGATTCCATTCCATCATTTTCATCAGCACAAAAATACATGCAAAGGCTTCTGAACACACCCTTCATTCAGTAGATCAGCAACTCCTGCCAGGTGACAGTGGCGAGAACACCTGAGCCGCGCCAGCACTGCAGGGGTGTTCCAGAAAGAATGCTGGGGAAGCAAAACTTCGGGGAGATCTGAAGTCGCTCACACCAGATGAGCTGCTATTTAAAGAAACCATGCTTACTCCTTCCTAAAGGAATAGCCCTCTCCAAGTGACCCCAGGGCCAACCTCAGTCTTCCTGTGGTAGGTGCATTTTAGGACTGGAAACCTACCTGCAGTCCTTTCTGGAATAAGCAGAGTATAAACAAATCTGATAATCAGCAAGGTCAAACCAGAAGCAGAGTTGGGGTATTCCTGTGTTCTGCACATGGGAGGGGAAGCGAAAGGTCAGCTCCTCAGTTACTGAACCCCCAGAGGTCCAGCTGAGAGTGAGGAAGGGGGGCACTGGGATCTCTGCTGAGGCCAGGAGGGGATCACGTGACTGGGTCACACTGCACCGTTTGTCAGAATGACCACTTACCAGCAAACTGACTTCACCTCCTGAGGTCATAGAATAGAGCCCAAACTAGTCAGATTTTGTTTTTTATCCGCCTTCCCACGCAGTCTGGGCCTGGGTGTAACAACAAAAATAACCAAAAGATAAAACCTAGCCTGACTATGTGCTAAGTGCTTCATACTCTCTCCTTCAATCCTCCGAGCAACCTGCTGTGATATGCTCTTCTATTTCCCAAGTTCATAAAGCAAACAGAAACAGGGTGATCAGGTTGCCCAAGGTCAAGTGGTTATAAAGAGGAAGGCAAGATTCAACTCCTGGGCTGCTGTCGTGAGCAGTCCAGTCTTGAGTCAGTGGCACTCACGAACTTTCTGGCCTGCCGACTCCTCTTCCCCCTGGCCTGCTAGTCCCCCTCTCAGCCCTGGCTCACCCCAGAAAGTTCCACGGCCAAAGCTTAGCTCAGCCGGCTTGTCTTGTGGCTCTGCCCCTGTCACAGTAGCTTTCTAGGGTTGCCTTTCCCTGAATAATCACGGTCTGTATTATATATCTGGCTTGTTCTGCATTAGAATCTTGTACTGACATTTCTGTTTAAAATGCATCTGTCATTTGGGTGTGGTGGCACAAACCGGCAATCCCAGCTGCTCAGGAGGCCAATTCAAGGAGACCTTATCTCATAAAATTTAAAAAGGCCTGGGAATGTAACTTAGTGGTAGAGTGCCTCTTGTTTCCATCCACCGTCCCACAGAATAGTAACAATAAATGATAACATGATAAAATACCTCTGTCTTCTGGACTAACCTGTGACGTTCTGTAAGTGTGGATTGATGCCCATTTTCCTATGTATTGACCATTCATGAACTCTTAAAAGTAAATGCACTGTCTGCCCTTCATAAGTACTATGGCTAAAAAAAGTTAAGTGATTTTTCAAATGTCTATAAAGATCTTTCAATAACACAGAAATAATGTGTTTTGTTTTGTTTTGTTTTGTTTTCTGGTACTGGGGATTGAACCCAGGGGCACTCCACCACTGAGCCACATCCCCAGCCCTATTTTGTATTTTACTTAGAGACAGGGTCTCACTGAGTTGCTTAGGGCCTCGCTAAGTTGCTGAGACTGGCTTTGAACTCGCGATCCTCCTGCCTCAGCCTCCCAAGTGCTGGGATTACAGGCGTGCGCCACCACGCCCGGCAATAATGTGTTTTTAATTTTATTCAGTAGGATGCAAAATGCATAAGCAATGCTGTCTATAACAATCACACATAATAAGTCACTTGTTTAAAGTTTTTTAAAGTTAAAAATACTAGGGTAATAAGTCAAAAATGACATAAAAACTTACTCAGATTCAACTGGCTTGATCTTCAATATTTCCTGCAATCATTCTCATTCTAAAAAAATTAGGGACTATGACAAACATTTAAATTTCAGAGTGTGGTATGTGGGCCCCAGATGTGTACGCTGTCAAATGAGTCATGGGCAGGGGTGAGGGGCTGGGGGAAGGGGCAGAAAAGAACATTGTGATATTTACTTTTATGTTAAAAATAGACAAAAGTAAACTTCCCTAAGACCAAAAAGGATGTTTGACTCACTAATCTGCAAAAGAAAATTTAAAAATTTTAAGAACACTTATTTCATCGTAGAATGCATCTTTTGGTGAACATACTAAATAAACAAACAAACAAACAAACAGATAAGCAAGACTATTTTGTGGCTGTGGGATTAAGTCCTTTTTTGGCTGATAAGGTAGATGAACAGGATCACCGTTCTATGGCAGAGAATCATCAGAGGCATCAAATATGCATAAACTTGTGCTTACACACACACACACACACACACACACACGCATTTGAAACTTCATTTTAAAAGAAAAAGACACCTTATTATTAATGCACTAGTGAGGAAGAACAATGTCCCCAATGCTTCTTACAGCTGAGGGAGAGGTGTTTGCTGGGAGGTCAGAGAAGGTGTGTCCTGATGTTTGAGGTGAGGGGTGTGGCTAAGCTTGCTGGCTCTGAGCCCACACCACCTACCTACTCGCTGTGTGCCTTGAAGCAAATTCTTTACGCTTCCTAGCCTTGGCTTTCCCCCTAGTGTTAACTAAATTAGAAAAAGCACAAAAAGTGTTTCACTTGATTCCTGGCAAATAGTAATTGCTCAATTAATATATTTGCTATTTTTCTTTGAAAGGGGATCTAGAGGTTGCAGATGGTTCAAGGTCAAATTATTTTGCAGACATTTCAGAATAAGACCTTAGCTGGCAGAAATTATAAACTGGTTGAAGAGGGAGACATCTGGAATAGAAAAGGGAAGACATTTTCGGAGAAAGAGATTCCCACCTGGAGGGTTTACAAAGGCCTGACTCCTCTCCCTGTGCTTGGTCTCTTTCAGGCAGTTCTAGATGTGGATTTTTGAATGATAAAGATCAGAAACCATTCAGCCTAGCACAGATTAAAGGCAAAGACGAAGTTATAAGGACACAGGATGACCAGGGATCGCAGAGGAGCAGTCAAGTAGCCAGTGACTGAGAATTGGAAAAGTTAGGAACCAAGCTACCCTAGACAATCTTTCCCCACCTCGCATCCTTCTGCCTCCAGCCCTCTCCACTGCTTCTTTCTTTTGCACCTGCACTATCTTGTCCAAAAGCCTAGATCCATCACCAGTGAGCAGAAGTTTGTCAGTCTGTTTCTTCAGATTGTTGCCAGAATAAATCTGATTGGCTCGGTTCCTCCAATGGAGCCAGGCCAGCCTAGCCAATGGGTCCTAGGATCAAGGTTGCAGCTCAGGTCAACTGGCCTCCGTTGCCCCTCCTGGGGTGAGGGATTCCAACTTTCTGGAGTATGGCCTGGCAGATGAGGACCCTTGTGTCTTTGACAGATGTGGAATGTATCTTTTACCAGGCCCTCATCAGGGACAAGGCTATGGAAGGCGCTCATGCCACTGGCCTGTGAGGTCTGACCTCTAACTCTGAGGGACCTGAGGAATGTCTGATGACTCATGGCCTTCAGACTTACTGTCCTTGAGTGTTGCAAGTCAAGATCTGCTTGCTTTATGTTCGTGGACTCCAGGACTTGGTTTAATGAATATCACAGACCCGGCACTGCTGGAATCAAACAGCTGAAAATTCATCCTTGGGGTTTCTCAATGTCACAGCTTCTTTTGCCAATGAGATTGTGAACTTCTGGAAGGGAGAATTTCAGATTTGGAGATAATCTTAGAGATCAGAGTCCAGCTGTCTCATTTTACAGGTGTGGAAGCTGAGGCCAGAGGGAGGAAATGCAACCCAGCAGGATAGGGGCAGGTGGGACCTGGGACCCCTTAGATGGCTGGCCACACTCATGCATAGCATGCTCTCCATGAATGTCCCTTGGTTTATTTCTCATTTCAGTTTTGCTTTTCTCATGCTTATCCTTCTCTGTCCATGGCCCTTCCTCCACCAACGATGTCATCTTACACAATCACTTTGCATCTGCCTTTCAGGCAATGGTCTTTGGGTTGTAGGGTGGAAGCCGAGATGAGGCATGGTGAAATTTAACCTGGTCCTATGGAGCCGTTATCTCTCCAGGTCAACACCACAGTAGCAGCCCAAACACCAGACGGGCAACTTCCTCCTCCGACGAGGTCATCAGTTGCCAAACTGCACAGTGAAGCCATTCTTGCTCCCACCAAAACTCACTCTCTCTGCAGTAGTGAGTTCCAGGCCATTGCAGGGACTTGGGCCTGCTGACCTCCTCCCAATGGGAAGATACAAGAACCTTCCAGAAGCCTTCTCTGAACACGGCAGCCTTCAGTTTCCCTTTAAGTCACCCTCATGCAGTGGGGCAATTCACCTGTCTCCTACCATCTCCTGGGTATCAGCTTGGTCTCTCAGCTCCTGCAGACAGGTGGCTTTTCTCTCCCAGCACTCTGGAGGGTGCCACTAGGCCTTCAATCAAGGTGAGGGGCATGGCACAGCTCAGAGATACAGCATGTGCTTGGCAAGGCCCTGGGTTCCATCTCCAGCACAAAAAATAAACAACAAATAAATGTGAGGACTGATGGCAATAACTTCTCCCTGGAAAGGTCCTGGAGGGAACAGAGATACCAAATGGAAGAAAGGAGAAATATTTCCTTTTGCCTCTGTCTTAGGCAAGTGTGGATTAGGAAAAGCAACTGCTTAAAACAGAAGAAATGTTCTGGTCTTCATTTCCAGGATATGTGTGACAGGTCAGACAACTCCTGGCCATCAAAGCTCCAGTTGCCCAATGCCAGGGTCATTTCCCCAGAGACCCCTACTGCCTTCACTCTACAACCAGCAGTTTCTCTGCCTCCAGCTTGCAGGTTGGGTAAAGAGCCATTACAAAGCAGGGAGGCTGGGCCTCAGATGAGAGCCACCTAAGCCGAGGCCTCCTACTTGGGCAATTCAGTTTGGGGATCCACAGAGCCTTCTTCTCAAAGTCCCCATTCCAGCCAGAAACACCCACCATCAGAGGCCACTCTGGAGAGTTTTCAATAAGAGACAACAATGTCAAGGGCGGAGCAGAGAATGAATAGAGGACCTTAGGAGGGATCATGAAGGCTTAATAGATTGGAGGTAAAGCAGAGGGCCCGGCTCTGAGAATGTTGCTGTCCAATTTGATGGACAGCAACGTGGGATTTCAGGGCACTGTCCACAGAAGGCAGTCTTCGGTAGGTGACTCAGTATGGGGGTCTTTGGAAAGCAGAGTGGGGAAGGGAAAATATAAATCAGTCAGCTGATGAGGGGGTGGTCGTAAGCAAAGACTAGAACTGGGCCAAGGTTCCTGAGGACAAACCTAACTTCTTTCCCACATTAGCATGAGGACATGCCCCGCCCCTTAGGACTCCTTCCTGGGACATGGGCTCTGCTGGTCTGAGTCTATAGAAAGGAAAATTCAGGGATCATTCTTATTGGCCCAAAAGACCTTGGGACAGGAAAGAGACTCGACCATTACTGAGCACTTTCCATGTGACAGACCCAGTTTAAATACATTATCATCACTGCTTCTCACAAGGTCAAAAAAGCTGTTGAGCAAGATGCCCAAGGTCACCCCATCTGGAGGTTAAGTTGGCTTCCTAAGGTCTCTGAAGCAGGAAGGATTATGCTGGGAATGCACACTGAGAGGCCAGGCTAACTTGAGCGCCCATGTCCCCACTGCCTAGTTCACCCCAGCTCCACGCCCCGCTGCGGGGCCTGCCCTCCCACAGACACTTCACATTCTGCACATTGCTCAGCCTCTGCTCACCTCTGGGGGTGTGGTTTCAAGCCAGAGCAAAGCCAAGACCCAGACAATCCCATTCTTGTTTCCTTTGCAGATGGCGTGCCTGTCACACAATGTGCAGAACTGCACTGACAACAAGGTAAGGAAATGGGAATTTGCTGAAAGGGGAGAATCCAGTACTATTAGTTAATATTTGGTAAACCCAGGAAATTGTCCAGATGTTAAAGCATAAAAATAACTCACTGCCGAGCCAATGAGGCATAAAGGCTAAGAGGCACAAACCAGCAGGAGGAGTCAGGTGTGCTTAAATGTGTTCCTTTGGTGGTGGGGGAGGGCTGGGCCTGGCAAGTGGACAACTGGCTTTTACCAGCTCTTGGCTGTGGAGGAAGCCCTGCTGAAGTCTCTGGACCAGCTGCCTTCCTCCAGCTGGGGTGGGGAGCTGGGGGTGAGACACTCACCATGACCTTTAGTCCAAGAATCAAATGACCCTCTATAGGATGTGGATGTGTGAGCTGCTCTGCTTTCCACCGATGACTTGGTGAGTTCGGGATCTCAAGCCTAGAAGACAAGCTCTCCATACTAAACACAATCCCACCCATCCTTCCACCCAGGCCAAGCCCCACCTCCTCTGGGCAGCTGTCCCAGGCTCCTTCTGCCCTCCACATTCACCCTCTAGACAAGCCCCCTCTGACTGCGCTGACCTCTCCCCCAACAACCTGCACCCTTCTCTGTCCTGCCAAATCTCCAGGACCTTCAGAATTAGCTTTCTTCCCTCAAATTTGGAGGCTTTATGTCCCATGGCCTTAGTCAGATGCCTGACCCTTCCTTTATTTTTGTCAAAAGTCTTAGCAATTCTTTGCTCAAGTACCACCTCCCCCAGGAAGGCTTCCCAGAGCCATTTCCACCCCATCCACCCTCCATCCTGGTTGGCTGCTCCTCCGGGGGTTCCAGGGCACTTCGTGTTTATCCCTATGTTAAGCTTTGACTATCCCCTATACTTTCGCGGACTGTAGCTCTTATCCTAGACTGAACTTGAGGGCACACATTGAGGATCTTACCTTTTTGGTATTCCCAGGTGTGCCTACTCTGTGGGGAGTGTTCACCAAATGTTACGAGAATTAATCAGTAAATGGATTTCTGTATGTTCTGTGTACCCCAGTTCCTCCAGTGCCTTCCTGACCCTTGTTTGGTGAAGCTACAATATCATATTTCTCCTGAAGGCCGTGCCAAGTTCAGTTTTAACCAAAACTGTGGTGATTTGGTTAAGTGATGACTGAACTATCCACTGCATCAAATTCTCGCAGCTACCATGTCCCAGTCTTTAGCATGGCCAATGGAAAATTAATTGGTTGCAAAGTGCATATCTAATTACAACATCCCGCCCCTGCCATAGAGATGCTCAAATGTTAATTATAACATATGCATCTCAATAACCGACGGTGGCACTTAATGCAGCATTAATAACGCCACTTGGGCCCCCCGGTGCTTACACAAAGCTCTCTTTTATCTGCCATTAGAACAGGCTTTGCACTTTACGCGCGGAAGTCCTCATCCTTAAAGCTTTCCTGACTCTAAAATGAAGCGTTTCCCTGCTAGCCTGGACCGCGCCTCGGCCCCCAGTTCTTCCACTGCAGAGGTCCCCACCCAAGGCCGCGCCAGCACCAGGGGTCGTTGGGTGGCATATTTCGGTGTATTTAGATTGGGCTGTCTCGGGAACTCCGCGGCATCCCCAGCGTCCCGGCGACACCCGGCTTTCCAGGGCCCGCCATCCCGGGAAAGAAAGGCGAACTACATTACCCAGCAGGCCTCCCGTCGCCCTCTTTCCTTTCAAGTCTTCGCACGTGGCCGGAGGGGGAGGCGGGGCCTGGACGTCACTCTTACATTCTCTTTCCCTGTGTCAGAACCGGATCATTTTTTTTCCTTCCTCTATTCCCTCCCCCCTACCCGCCCCTCCCTCCCTCTTTCCCTTCCCTCCCTCCCTCCCCTTTCGGCTGGATCGGTGCGCTGGGGCGCCCTATCCCCTCCGCAGCTGGGACGCGCCGAACTCCAGGCAGGAGTAGGCTCTCCGGAGCCTGGTCCCTCCCTTCCCCTTCCCTGTCCCCTTCCCCCACCCCCGACGCGAGCTTGGCGCGGCGACCAGAGGAAACCCGAGGTGAGCATCCCTCGTTCGTCCTCCTTTAGTCGTTCCAGCTTGCTGATCGATTCGGGGACCCGGGAGGAGGGCTGCGTGACGTGCGCGTGCTTATAGATAAATCCTGGAAAACCGCCCCAAACAATTAGACCCCTTCCCCCTCCCTGCGCCTCAGCGAGCCGGGTGTCCGCACCCATCCACCGTCCCTCTCCTCCCTCTCTCTGTAGGGGACTGCACCCTAAGATCTCGCCCCGTCTCTGGGTTTGTCCCATTCCCTACCCTTTTCCCCGCCCGGTAGGGAGCCGTGGCCCTGGAGCTCCGGAGCTGAGGGGGGTTATTGGGGGACGGTCGGTTGGAACGGACTCGCGTTCGAGCCGCACAGTAGAGCTGCTGTCATGTGCCGGGTTCCGACCCGGGGGGAGGAAGCGTGCGAGCGTGATTCCTCTCCCTTTTGTTTTGAAGCCCGCATTTGCTGCATCGAGCAGTTGGTTTAGTACCAGGCAAACTTGCAGCTGTTCTGACCGCGCTTCGCCGAGGTAGGGAGCGAGGTTTGGGATGGTGGCTCGGGGCCACCGACTGCCGCACTCGGAGCTGCCGGAGGGACCCCACGAGTGTGTCCCCACACCTCCCCTCCCTGCGGTGGTGACGGATTGTGTCTGTGGCAGCGACTGTGTGTGAGTGTGCGCGCCGGTCCCCGCGTGCTCGGGAATGTCTGTGGATGGCCGTCGTCTAGACAGGCAGCAGTGCTATCCCTCCCTCCGTCCCCAGCCAGCCCGCGGGCCGTGGGGGCCGCGGGGGATGGGAGCAGAGAAGGAAACCGAATTGGTGGATCTGTTGCGGTCGCAGCTTTGGCCATTTCCCACAGTTGTGATTCTGCTGGCTTTTATAATCATTATTTCTGTCGCCACGGTGCAATCGGACCTGGAGAATAGATAAGCCAGGTCCGAGGCCGTGCGGGGGGTTAAGTTGACAGATTTTGAAAAGCCAGCTCTTGGAAGAGAGTGACCCGAGAGGCTGCGGAGTGGGCTTGGCTCCGGTTCTTCAGGACAAGGAGCAGGTGACTGTCTCGCCGCCTGGGGAATGGCGGGCGCGGGGGGGGGGGGGCGCGGGCGGTGGCTGTGGCTTCTGCTGCAGCGGAGGTCTGGGGTCCCCCGAGGTGGTGTGCGGGTGCCTCCTGGAGGCACCGGTAGGGGCGACCCCCGGACCGCGCATCGGAACTGGATGTTTCTCTCGGTTGACGTTAAAATACACTCTGGGATCCAAGTCCCTTGTCTGCAGCGTTGGCTGCCGGGCTTCGCGGAGTTTTCGGGGTTGGGGCTGGGTGTGTGTGAGCTAGGAAGGGGGCGCGGCGGATGGAGGGGAAGGACGGCTGGCGGCGCGGTGTGCGTCCCTACCCGGGAGCGAGGCGTCGCCTCCCCCGCCCAGCTGTTTGTGTGTGTACACACTGTTCAGGCGTGGTGTGGGGGGCGGGGCACACCGCGGCGTAGTGGGGACCCGCGTGGTCCGGATCCTGCGCGGGATCGGTCCAGCCAGCCGCGGGTGGTTCGAGTTGGGCTTGCTGTCAGATTGTCCACGCGCGTGCGCGCGCTCCCGGGTTACTTGGAGAGGAAATCTGAGACTCTGGGCCGGGGGCACCCTGGGGTCGACTGTGCTCGTTAGAGCTGCGGGAGTCCCCTGCGCGCTGTATGGCCTCTCCCTCGGTGTCCCCTACCCCGCTGACCCCGCCAACTGTCTTCCAACCTCAGGCGCGGTAGGCGGGTCTGGAGGGGCGGGGAGAGGCCGCGGGCGCGCGCGTCGCCGCCCCCACCCCCTGACACGCTAGTTGACCCTTGCACCGGGACGCCCTGTGGGTGCGCGTGCCCGTCGCTGTCTTAGAAGACCTTGGAGAGAATCCGCGCGCTCTACGCCCTCCCGCCCCCCGACAATTCTTCAGTCTGGGGACCGTGGGGACCAAAGTCTGCCAGGTCGCCGCAGCCCGGGCCCAGCCGGCCGCAGCCCGCTGCCCAGCCGGCCGCGCGCCGCAGCCCGCCATTCCCGCGCGCGCTGCGCTCCATCTCTGCCGCCCGGGATCATCTCCTCTCCTAGGGGTCCGCTCCACCCGGGAGGAAGCCGCGGGAGCTGCAGACTCAGCGCCGGCTGGAGCCTCGGCGGGGTGAAAGTGACACAGCACGAGTGTTGCCGTGCGGAGCTGGAGAGGAAGGAGCCGCCCAGAGTGCGGGGAGGGGCGCCAGGCTGACCGCCCGGGTTCCTGCTGCCCAGTGCTGGGACTGGGCCGAAAGCCTCTGGAATCTCGGCTCCAGCAGGCCCCGTCTGTGCGAGGAAATTGCTTGAATTTCAAGACATCCCAATTATACAGGAACCGAATGCCTCCCCCCTACCCCAACAGACGCTAGAAGGTGGCCAGGACAGTCTGGTCTCTGGTTTCCCTGACCCCAGGAAACTCCCTCTGAGTGAAACAGGATTCCAGTTTCGTGCAGACCACCTCATCTGTTGTGTCAAGTGTCCGTAGTAGCTCAAAGGCAGTAATTTTGTAATGCGTTCTGGGGTACAATACCATTCGTGATTAACAGATTGCTAGAATTACAATATGTCTCTATGACTTTCCTTGGCAGCCACCCCCCCTTAACCCTTAATGCACTTATTGAGAAGATCTTGAGGGAGGGGAGGGAACCCCATTTTACAGATGAGGGCACTGAGGCTCAGCAAGTGATGTGACTTGCCTAAGGCTTAAGTAGAGGAAGGACAACTTTCCTCCTCTCCTCTGTGATTTCTCTGCTCAGCCTAGCTTGTTATTTAAATTGGGACTACTTTTTTTGTTGTTGTTTTTGTTTGTTTGTTTTTGAGTGGGCTCTTGATACCAGTACCCCAGGAGCTACTGAACCTGAGCAAGGGGTCAGTTAACACTTTTGACTTGCTAGCAGTTCCAAATGAAAATAGCCATTAAAGATCAGAAGTGTTATCACTTGTCTAAGAATTTGCTGTTGACGAGGGCACACAGCTGTGGCATATCCAGGACATGCCAGCATATAACAAATACATGTGATGCACATGTTTGTGCAATGTGTGTCCATGTTCATTTGGGTGTGATCATGGAGTCCTTATTGAATACAAGTTTTCTTTTTTAATACTGGTTTCAAAGCCAACAAATTTAAAATGTAGATTTCCTGAGGAACCTTCCCAGGTTATCCCCCTCCACCTCCAGGGATGGAGAAGCCCAGAAAACAGCAAAGAGCTCAAACTTGCCTGAGTGAATATCTCAGTTCTTGTATGTGAAGTGTCCGGAGACATAGCTTGCAGGGTTTGGGCCAATTAATCAGCTGATCAACCATTCATTCACAAATATGTACTGGAAACCTACAACTTTGTGTGTCTAGAGAGGCATACGAGAAAATTTATCACATGGTCTCTTCTGTGTGTTAAATTTCAAAAATGCATTCTAGCTATAGAGATAAATGAAAGTTTAAGTCTAGCAAATGTTTATTAAACATCTGTTTAGGCTAGATAATTTGTTGTTTGGGGCACACAAAGGTTGTATACACAGAAATAGTTGTTACAATCCAATAACAGAGCCCGCAGGAGGGAACAAGTCATAAATATTTTAGCGCTTTCACCCTGGGATGTAGTTGGTTTCACACATGGTGGTTGCAGAGGGCCTGTCCTGCTACTTCTTATCTTAGAGCAAATGCAGAAGGAAGCCATGGGGGTGGGGGAGGCCCTTATGTCCCTGCTCTTCTGGACTCCAGGCTATTTGGAATCTCGAGGGTGGGACCACAGGTATGTCCTTCTGCAGACAGTAGTCAGCTGCTGGGAACTTATGGTGAAGCCAACCAACAGGTTCTTCTGAGCCATGAGGAGCTGTTGAAATGTTCTCCACGGTTCCTCCCCAGCTCGGATGTGCTGTGACTCAGAGGCTGAGGTCAAGGTCTCCCTCAAGCCCTATCTGGTTTGGTGCTTTCTCTTACAGGTCTGCATAGATGTTTTAGTGCGGGGCTGCCTTTTGTTCTATTCCAGATTCACTTCTGCAGTCTGTGACATTGTTCTTCACTTTTACTTCAGTTTGAGGGTCCACTGCCTTTGTTTTAAGGTTATATTGTCTGCTGCTGTGATCATGAAGGAAGAAGCAGTGGTTAGGATGGAGAGAGAATCCTGCGTGCAGAGAGACCCTGAGGTGCATATAGGCAAATTGCAGGGGTTTTTTTTGGTATTGGGGATTAAACCTAGGGGTAGTTTATTGCTGAGCCACATCCTAGTCCTCAGTGAGGCAAGGTCTCACTAAGGTGTTGAGGCTGGCCTCCAATTTGTGATCCTCTTGTCTTATCCTCCTGATTCGCTGGAGATTGCAGGCACGTGCAAATTGCACTTTTTGAGGATTCTCCAAACTTGATGGCAGTTCTGATAACTTACCTGATCACCTGGTAGCTGCTTTTGAAGTTTGGGGAGAGGGGCTTCTCCTTCACCCCTACTCACTCGTGGGTGCCTGAAACTGCTCACTTTCAGGCTTGGGTGTTCTTTTGGATTATGCCCAGGCTGATCTGTGGTTTTGAACAGGATAAGAACACACCCAGCCCTGGATCCCCAGGCACCCAGCGCTGGGCAGGGCCTTACAGATGACTTAATATCCATGTGAGGACCTCAAGGCCCAGAGAAGTGAAATGACTTGCCCAAGGTAATAGTGAGCCTCTGGCGGAATGGGGAAAGAGAGCCTGGGTTTTCATATCTCATCCGATCTTTTTATCTCTAAGCCTGATGCTTACTGGAAAGACTTTGGGTCTTTATTTCTCAAAGAGTGAGAACTCTCCATCTTCATATTTTCCTTGGGTCCTGGGAAGGCTCTGGAATTCATTTTTTAAACTTGAGATTGCTTTCCTTCAAGATTGGCCTTTCCTGCCTTCTATTCCATCTTTGGAACCCAGGAATGAATGAGCATGCATCTGGGAGAGGCGAAGGGCCTGGGGCTTCCCAGTGCTCTCGTTTGGTCTGTGACTTTCCCTGTGGCAGTGCCCTCAGAATCTCCTGAACGGTCTGTCAGGGTGTCATGTGCATTTTTCTAGGAGGAGGATCCATCGGTGTCACTTGATTCTCAACTGACTTAAGTAAGGACAAACCACAGGCGAGGAGGAGGACTGGGGTGGGTTGGGCTTGGTGGGCACGGAGGACGAATATACCCTGCACTTGACTTGGCTTTACAGTTTGCACGGTGTTCGCTTGAATCGCCCCATCTGCCTTTGACCATGGCTGTTATCATTACCTGCCCAGGAGATGGTCACCTTCTGCATTTTGTAGATGAGGAAACCAAATCTCTGTGGTGACCTCCCCACATCACAAATAAAAAGTAGAGCAGGGATCTGAACCCTGGTCTTCAGACTTCAAACTCCATGCCCAGAGCCTGGGTGGCTCACCTCTGACACTGTCATTATGGTTTTGTGAGTGGAGGGTCTTGAACCTTTCAGAGTGTCTTCTTGCCTATGATTGACACATCCAGCCACAGAGCTACTGTGACTTACCCAGGGGTAAGATGCATGAAGGATGGGAGGCAGTTACCATAGCGATGATTTGTGGAGTGGGGCCAGTTTGGGATGATTTCATGGAGGAGGTGAATTGGGAAATAAGTCTGGTTTTGTGGTGTAAGAAGTTTTGAGCTGGGACAATGGCCTGAAAGTGGCGAAGGGGAAACTGTGTGATGGGGGGACAGAGCAGACCGAGGAGCTTTGGCTGGTCATCCTGTAGGCAGCAGGAGTGTCTCAGTAGTTATTGGGCGCTGGTTCTCCCCCGGCTCTGTGCTAGGTTCCTGGCTTCCACAGGGCCCAGCCCTGCCTCCGAGATCCCACTGTCCAGTGCAGGGGTACACTTTTAACTGTTCAGTTCGGTGTGAGCCGAGTGGTAGAGGAAAGCCCAGGACTCCTACCGCAGCAGAGGAGGGGCACCTGCAATCACAGAGGGCTTCCTGAAGGAGACAACTCGGGAGAAGGAACTAGCCAGGGGAAGGACATTCATGGAGGAGGCTCAGCATGCACAGAGGTGCAGAGGCCTCAGGCTGCCTGGCTTTGGGAAGGAGCCACGTGCAGTGAGGTCAAACGCAAGGGCGGCCGGGCAGACAGCCTCAGAGCAGAGGAGCTGCATGAGCTTGGCTGCCGGCTCTGAGCAGAGCAGAGATGTGAGCCATGGATCCAAGAGGAGCATCCCCAGGAGCTGGGCAGCCGCTGGGCTGATGCGGATCCACACGGTGGCCAGGTCACGCCTAGGGGTGGGCCAAAGGCATATGGCGAACATATTTGCAGAGTCAAGACTGTAGTGATTGCTTAGATTTGGGGGACGAAGGAGGCGCCCCGAGACGCCGCACCGACTGCGCGGGTGGCAACTGAGGCGCAGAGCGGGTCTGCTGGTTGGGGTGAGGGGAGGATGGTGGCGAGGCCGAGTCTGAGCACGGAGCTGGAAGCTGACAATCCAGCAGTCCAGGGAGAACCCGAGGAGGACGTGTGGGCAGGAGCCAGGTGCAGAGTGGGGCGCCTGCCTGTGTGGAGTGCGACAGGAGGGGGCTGCGGTGACAATGAGAGCAGACCTCTTCCTCCCATTGTCAGAGAATCCTTTGTCACGAAGGGGCTGGCGTCAGGGGAGCCGGGCGGGATGCTGTGTCATGCTGGAGGCCCAGCTGGCAGGATCTGGCGGCAGCCGAGAGCCAGCCTCAGCTGTGAGCACTGGAGTGAGTCCGGCAGCCTCGGTCCGTTTTTTTCTTTTTTTTTGACATCCACAGGGAGCAGGGCTGGGCGCTTGCCACTGGGGCATGAGTCCAGGTGGGGAGGGGAGCTGGCTTCCTCGAGTTGGGGATACAAGATGTGGGCATCCAAAGCCCGGAAAAGCTTGAACAAGCTGGGCAGAGAGAAGATGGCAAACGGAGCAAGAGCCCCGCTCCAGCTGCCATGGCTCAGGGCTGCCACCTTTGGGACGCAGGCCCAGTCTTTTCATGTTTGATCCCCAGGACCTGAAACAGCGCCCGGCACACAGTAGGTGCTCGGTGCCCTGGCGCGGCTCTGCAGGGTGCCCAGTTAGCTGTCTGGATTTGAGTCCGAGGGGAGGCTTTCCCAGAGCAAGTCCATGGGGCTTCCCGACACTGACCTGGAGCACTCGGTACCATGGTGGATGACAGTGGAGGGCGCATGGAAATGCTGCAGAAGGTACAGCGAGGACCTCCTGATGAGGAGCAGGGTCACAGATGCAAGGGCAGCCCGGCCCTCCAAAGGAGAGCTGGGGCAGCTTCGCCCAGGCCTGGGCAGGGGTGGTGTTGGGGTGACTAGGGTCTCAGAACCCCAGAGCTGAGTCACCTCCAGGACTGGATGGAGACCAGGAATGGAATGAAGACCCTGGCCTCAAAAGGACACAGAGAGGTTCCCAGGCTGGACGTTTGACTGCTGGTCCAGTGGGGTGATTTACTGCCCTGACCTGGATTTGAGGAGGGGGAAAAAGTCTTCCCTGGAAATTAGAAACCTCAGGCCTGTTATTGCTTTGGACGTCCACTAGCTGTGTCATTGGGAGCGCCCCCTGAGGAGAAGCTGGGTCTCCCTGATCTTGGGCCAGGGTCCTCCTCACTGTGGGCTTGAGGACCTCAGTAGACTGGGGAGATTCTGGGGCTCTTTGCCCTTCACTGACTTAACCCTCCCACTGGAGAGATGCCCAGGCCCGGGCAGCGTGAATGAGTGAGTGAGGGCAGAGAAGAGGAGGAGGCCCCGCTGGCCCCAGCAGGGCTTTGGAAATGGGCCTTGGAGACTACTGCACAGAGGGCCAGGGAGTGGGTGGGGAGCCAGGTCCTGCCCTGGCCTTGGCCATGAGGACAGGCCAGCAAGTGAGCCCTGTCCAGGAAGATGGGAACCTCTTCTGCTGCTTGCTCAGTCCAGGTCCTCACAGGTGAGGTGTCCCTTTAAGTCTCCTGTCAGGGTGCCCTATTTGGATCCTGATGGCCACTGGTCCTCCAGACCCTGTGCCACTGTACCTTCCCCACCTCTTCAGGTCTTACGGTTTCAACTTGGGAGATGTCATAGAGGTCACCTGGGAGGCAGCACCCTGGCCCTTACGTTGAGCCTCAGCCACTTCCCTGCTCCTCCCCAGGTGGCCCCCAATGCCATGGTGAGACACGGCTTCTGGGCCCACCCCATCTTTCTGTTGCTGCCAGGGGGGCCTCAGTTAGTCAATCTAAGACTTCGAGAACCCAGCCAGGTTCTGCCCCAACTTGCTTAGCAGAGGGAGCCTGTGAGGACACCGTCCTCTAGGTTGTTCCCGGCAGCTTTGGCTTCGAGCTTTGATCAGAGGTGCCGCGGCCTGTGCGGATTCCTTCTTCAGCCTCCAGAACACACTTCAGCCTGTCAGTCAGGGCGCGGGAACCCCGTTCAGCAGCTGAGGTTTCATGAGGGTCTGTTTTGTGCCTGGCTCGGCGCGGAGCACTCTCTGTAGGCCTTGCTGAATCAAAGTAACTTCCGGGAGGGAGACAGGGGCAGACACGTGGAAATGCCTGTCTATGGTGGTGACAGTTGAACCCAAAAGTTATTCAGAAAGAATGTGTGGTTCATTCAGAGGGGGCGGGGCTGCGTGTTGCCCAACCGTTGCCTCACAGGGCCTTCCCTTGGGCTAGCCAGGTCCTGATGTCATCGCCAGCGGGACCCGCAAGCCTCTGCTGCTCGCTTGGGGCCTGGGCTGAGAGCTGAGTTGACATCATGAGATCGAGAAAGCGGCTTGCTGTGGGATCCACACGTGGGTCTGCCCTGACCCAGGTCACATGGTGACCTGTCTCTCGGTGGCTGGCTGCAGTGCCCTGGGCTTTCTGCAGCCCTCTGCGTCTGCAGGCTGGTGGGCACCTTGTGGCTCACGTCCACCAGGTGCATGTGGATTATGCAGGGCACCAGCTGCCTGGGCACCCAGGTTGCCTCAGGCAGCTTGACGTCTGGGTCTCTTCTGCCACTTCCTGCGGGACCCTGTCCGGATGGGGCTGGTGGTGAGGGTCAGGGATTCTGGAAAGGCACCCAGTCTCCCCTTTTCTCCCTCCAAAATCTGTTCCTCTGTCCCATTCTCCTGCCTGCCTCAATCCTCTGAGCCTAAGCCTTTTACCCTGTTAGCGCTCGGTTCAGGTGCGCCGGCAGCCGCGTGGCTCAGCTCTGTCAACAAGGGGCGGCAACTGGCATGGACGGGCAGGATCCCTGCCTCTCGCCTCCCGTCTCCTCTGGGAGCACAGAATAGCCTCATGTTAGTACCACGTGGTAGGTGCTGGGGAAGGGGTGGCAGGATGCTGAGCCACCAGGAGGGTGGCTGGACCTTTTTTGTTTTTCTAATCCAAATGGACAGTAAATGTTGGGGTGCAGATGCAGACTGAGACTCCCCTGAGAAAAGGGGATTTATACACCCCATACTACAGTTGGTCATTTCTACTGCAGGGTTTGCAGAGGGTTGGCGGGGAGGGGCTCACGCCCAGGAGACCAGCATCTGCTTCTCTGGTTTGCTTAGGAGGCTAGAGAGGGAAGTGTTACCTGTGGGGACCATGGACTCAAAATTCAGACGTGACTCAGTTTACAGCCACAAGATTCCATCTTATATCTCCCTGTGATCTCAGTCGTGGGGTTAGGGTAGAAGTAGGGAGAGATTAAAACACCTGGCTTGTGGGAGGTAATTGACTAAAGGTAAAAGAGCACTGGACTAATTATGGGTTTAAAAACAGTGCATTTGAACTCATACAGCCAGAAGTCTAAAGGTGGGGCTCTAGGGTTGCTTACTTCAGTTGGTCAGTGAAACATTCCAGGACTCTTCCTAACCTTCTAGGCTACCATCTTTAGCATCTTTGTCCTCAAGTTCGTTTCCTCCTGGTCATAGAATGGCTGCCACTGCTCCAGTCATCATGTTTTCATGTAACTCTGTCCAGGCAGGAAGGTGAGTTTCTCCTTAGGTGTCTTAATGCTTCAGGGGGAGAAACCTTTCTAGAATCCCCCTGCTAGTCCCATTCAAGTCTCCACTTGGCCACGAGGGTCAGGTGGAGATCACCATCTAGAGGGCAGGAGGACATGTGGCCTGGGTGACAGGAGTGGAGAGACCTGTGGGCTGCTGATGGAAGACAGCAGTCCCCTTGGCAGGTGGCTGTGAGGAACCGCTTCCTGGCTGGCTGTGGCTGGGGTACCTGCAGAGGGAGTGCCCACTGGGGAAGGTGGTGAGGGAGGCCACTGTCCATCCCTAAACCGCTGCCCTTCCTGCGTAGACAAAGTATTGTCAGGGGGCACTCCTCCTGAAGCCCTGGGCAAATCCAGTGAGCACTTTAAACCCCAGTTTGTTTACTATCATGATATTAAAGTGCTAAATTATCTTAATTAGCCCTTCTCAGCCTCTATTTTATAGATGAAAAAATGGTGGCACCGAGAGGTTAAGTAATTTACTCAAGGTCACACAGCTAAGAAGTGACACTGCCAACCTTGGTCAAGCTTTGCCTCCTAACCCCCATGGACATGGATTGGCAGGTTATGCTCAGGTCCCCCCTTGTGATGTTCTGAAAAGGTCCCTGGTCTTAGGTCTGCCCCTGGTGACTTAGGTGGTCTCAGGCAAGCCACTTCACATCTGGATGTTTTTGTCTCAGTAACATCAGGGCCTGGGTCACACAAGATCTAAGGTCCTTGCTTCTCTAAATCTGAGTTCCCAGCACCCAGTGCTCTAACACAGGATCATCTTCAACTTGGACTGACTTGGGGGAGAGTCCCCGGCTGCCTCCTGCATTTGCCCGCACGCAGGGCAGCAGCCCCAGAGCTGGGTACGTGGCAGGCTGGGTTGGCAGTCCCCTCCTTCCCTGTACAGTCCTGAAGGTAGAAGTCACCCCACCTGTACCTGCTGTGCTGGGTCTCCAGGAGAGGGCCTGTGTGGGGCAGGGTGACCAGGCGTTCTCTCCCTCTGGGTGTGACCCTGAGGTTGACTGCGACCCTGGAGGCAGAGGGAGGCCAGCCTCAGGAGCAGCACCCCTGGAGGCCCAGGTGGAGCCACAGGCCTGTGTATCCTTGGTGACATCCTGTTTCTGTTGCCCCCAGACCCAGGTGAGAGCGAGGCTGGGGAGAGGGTGGACCGGCTCCGGGGTGGGACTGAGAGGGGCCATGGGCAGGGAGGGGACACTCGCCTCCAGCGGCAGCTCCGGGCTGCCCAGGGCTCTCCTGGTTTAATTTACCTCATTAGAGCCAAGTTTGCTTAATGGGTCTCTAATAGATTCTCGGCCTTGGGAAGCAGTGGAGTGCCTTCCAAAGTCCGCAGCTCCCAGCGGCCTGCCGTGACCTCTGAGCTCCAGGACCCCACTTGGGAGGAGGCCTTTGGATGGGTGGGCCTTGTTGCACCTGCCTGCTGCCCAGGGCGGCGGGGTCGGGGGGACCCTCTGCTGTAAAGAGCGGAGTCTCCTCCTCTCTGGCTGCCACCAGGGGCCGTGGCTCCGCGTTCCTGGGGGGCTGGGCAGCCTGCAGGCTCATGCAGTGATTCCAATGGGTCATGCAGGAAGAAAACCCGGGGAACTTACCAAGGTCACCTACGGACTTGCCAGGGGACGAATGAATTGAGACCCACCTTTCTGAGCTGAGCCCTCTGTTCCTCTGGAAGGAAGTGAGTCTGGGTCCAGCTTCCAGGTGGCTGCCCTTGTCCTCAGGAGCTGGCTCCATGGCTGCTGTGTCCAGCATGCATCTGGTGGCCTCCCAGGCCAAGGCGGGCACAGGGACAGCATTGGCCTTACCTCGTGCATTGACCTTCAGTGAGTGGTCAGGTCGGGAAGGAGAAGGACAGCGCCTGCGAGTTCTCCTCCCCAGTGTCACTCTGGTGCCACTGAGAGATACTCCCCTGGATTTCTGAGGACAGCTCACCCCCTGCAACCTGGGAGATGGAAGGTACTAGAAATTTGACCTAATTCCACATCTACCAGCTGGGAGGGACCCGAGGGTCTAGCCTCCTGCAGGGTCTTCTCTGTAGCCTCTCGAGAATGGAGGTCTCTGCCTTGCACCCCAGAGCCTGGGGACAGGTCCTTAGACCAAGGCGCACCTCAGAGCCACATGACTGCACGTCCCTCCCTTCTTCCAGGGCCACTGAGTATTCAGAACCTCAAGTGTTGACTTTGAGTGAGCGCCGTTGCCTCTAGGTTTCCCAAGGCCTCCTGAACCTATCCTGGACCCCTGGACTCCCTTTTCTACAGTTCTTACCAAAAGTCCTCCCTGCATGGAACACGGTGCTTGAGGTGTGGCCTGGGAATATAAGAAACGTGCCACTGTCACCTCCCTCCATCAGAGCATTGTGCTTCTGTTAATGTGGCTCATGACTTTTGTCTTTTCCAGGAGTAGCTTCTAGATGAGGGATTCCCTTTCTTTCACAGCCTCTGCCAAAATACAGCCTCTGTGGCAAAGCTGTTTCCCGGCCAGGACTCTTCCCAGCCCTGGTGAGCAGCCTAGACCACCTCTGCCGAGACTCGTGAGTGGTCCAGGAAGCTGAGGGTCAGTGTCCAGAGGCAGTGAGGTTGTGGAGGGCTGGCTCCCTGGGCCTGAGAGAGGTGGGACGGATCATGCAGGCGTTCACCCGAGGACCCGTGGCTGTTAGACCTGGCCCCGGTGCCATTTCTGTGGTCTCTCGGCCGCTGGCATCACCTCTCTCTGCTTGGGAAGCGGAGGTGAGATTTGGCTTCTCACCTTGCTCAGTCTGCAGGGACCCTGGGACGGCAGGTGTTGGTGGTTTCCCAGTGAAGACCCCCCTGTGGTCTTTAGGAAGTGCCTGGAGTGTGAGAGAGGCAGGGCTCAGCTGGGGCTGTGGGGAAGGGGCTCGTGGGGAAGGGGCTCGGGGACTAAGGAAGGGAGGCCTCATTCCTGTTCCCAGGAGGCTTTAGCCCCTGGGGATGAGAAGCCTGGACGTGGGACAGTGAGGAGCCCTGGCGAGGGGAGCGAGGGGATGTGGCTGTGGCTGCCTCGCCCCAGGAGGAGGAGCCCTAGGACTCAGCCCTCCAGGTAGCCACTTATGGAGGCGCCTGGGTTTGAGCTTCTCTCTGCTCTGAGCTTGCAGCCCGAGGTGGTGACCCCTGAGCCGCCATTGGTCTTGGCTGTCCTTAGCTGCCCGGGCACCGTCTGGCCACAGAGGCTGGGTGGGGAAGTGGGCAGCGCTCACCCTGCATCGCCTCAGCAACAGTTCTGACATGGACAGGCCTCAGTTGACCCTCGGGAAGGAGGATGCCAAGGGGGACTGGTGTCAGCAGAGGGATGACAGTGGAGGGCAGAGGCCTGGAGAGACGGGGCCTCAGGGCCTCCACAAACTCCCCGGAGGCCTGGAGTTTCACCAGTCCTGCTGACCGTGGAGGGTGAAGGGACGCAGGCTGGTGTGAAGGGTTGACTGTCCCCTCACCACAGCCATAGCTGTTGGGTGAGGGCTGGCCCGTGACTGAGCCAGGCCAACTGGTGGCCTTCCCTGGGATTTGTGAACTGGAACCCAGAGGGAGAGTTTCTTCCCTTTCCGAGGACAGAGCAGGAAGATGGAGCCTGCGGCTTCGGCCACATTCCCTGCTTGGGGACAGAGTGGCAGGCCAGCATGTGAAGAGGAGCAGAGCTGGACCCAGAGGACGGCCACTGCTGCCGCTCTCGTCTTCTTCCAGTTTGGTGTTGAATTTGTGTTAGTTTTTTTTTGGCGGGGGGACTGGGGATTGAACCCAGGGGCACTCCACCACTGAGCCACATTCCCAGTCCATTGTGTATTTTATTTAGAGACAGGGCCTCACTGAGTTGCTTAGGGCCTTGCTAGGTTGCTGAGGCTGGCTTTGAACTTGAGATCCTCCTGCCTCAGCCTCCCGAGCTGCTGGGATCACAGGCGTGCATTTCTGTCGTCCGCTCAGGCTGCCTAGTGAAATACCAAGGACCGGGTCGTGGCTGGACCAACAGACATTTATTTCTTCACAGTTCTGGAGGCTGAAGTCCTCAGGATGAAGGTGCTCGCAGCTTCGGCTTCTGGTGGGGCTCCCTTCCTGGTGTGCAGTGGCTGCTTCTTGCTGCCCAGGGCTCCCCGTGTGTCCCTATCCGGGCCCCAGCCCTTGCGCCCGCGTACCCCCTACCATTGCCCTAACGGCCCGTCTCCACGTGCATCAGCAGTGGCAGACAGGACTCAGCACCTGCACTGGAGGGCACGGTGCATCCGTGACAGCCTCCCTTCTGTGCCTAAGGAATGTCGCTCATGCTGCTGGTGGGACATAGGGTGATCTTCAGTTGAATATTTAGGATCATGCAAAGAAATTTCAAGCTATGTATTTGTTTAAATGTGCATTAAAGGAAAAAAAAACCCCACAACCAGTCCATGGAACTCGTGATGTCGTCATTGCTTAGCAGGAAGCTGAGTCTGTAAGGAGCCCACACGCTGATCACAGTGTCACGGCCGGTCCACAGATGCGGCCGACACTCCGGGTCGTGAGCTGAGGAGAACGCTGCAGGAGCCACTGCAGGCTGGGTCGATGTCACCTGTGACACCTGTGCTGTGTCGATGTCGCCTGGCACAGGTAGAGTTTTGAACCAGGCATGTCCAATTTCAGCCCGTGCGATTTGTTTGCATGGAAAAAACCGTGGGTTCCTAAAGATTTATTCCTATAAGAGTTCTATACACGTGATTGTGAACTTGATTGAATTCAGACAAGGTGACCGTTACCTAAAGACAACTTGGGCAAATATTTTCGCACAGAATCCTCTTATGTAGGGTCCAGTGTTTCCGAGACACCTGATTTGCAAATTGAAGTTTTCAAATAGCAGCTTGTTGTCTAAGAGTTGGATCATCGGAAGTTCCTCAGTGGGTCCCTGAGTCTCTTCAGCGCAGTGACAGTTGACAGGCTTAATTGTCAGAATGACCGACTTAGCATCAGACATGCTGCCCTGGTCAGTGTTGATGTCCGTTCTCCAAATGATAATCAACACACTCATCCTGAAGTCAGCCTCAGGGTGCGTCGGGAGCCAACTCATCCTGTGATGAAGACCTGCTGGTTCAGATGCCCCGGGGAGAGAAACGCTGGAATGCGGGACTTGACATTTTTTGAACCTACTGTCCTCTTCCATCTTGTGCATGAGGGTGACCGTGTTTTCTGAATTAAAAAGCAGGATACATATTTGACTATTTGAACTGGGAACTCCTCCTGGCTGTTAGCTGTGATCTAGCTTGCGACTCTGGGATCCCAATCTCAGATTTGTTGCTGTGCTCATACAAATTTAAAAAAAAAAATTAAAATAAAAGTATTAGCCCAACCTCAAGACCCTCCTGAGACCTTCTTTCCTTCTTATCATTATTCCCTAAATACTCCAGCTACGATTTACATTGTAGTAGGTACCCTAAGTCGTCTGGAGATGATTTCAAGTGTGGGAGGGTGCACGTAGGTCATAGGCTAACATGGGACTGTTTATATGGTCGCTTCAGCATCTGTGGATTTTGGAATCCACTGGGGTCCTGAATCTATTCATCCTGACACTAGTCCCCCCCAAGGCCTGTCATGGTTTTCAACTTCATTTTAGCCACAGAATTCTTCAAATGTCTTCTTTTTATTTTTAATAATAAAATAAAAAATATAATACAGTACTTCTTACATAAATACGGTACTAAAAAAAATACGGTGCTTAAAATATAGTGCTTATCATGTGTACTATTTCTTTTTGTTTGTTTGTTTGTTTTTGGAACCAGGGATTGAACTCAGGGACACTCCACCACTGAGCCACATCCCCAGCCCTATTTTGTATTTTATTTAGAGACAGGGTCTCACTGAGTTGCTTAGGGCCTCGCTAAGTTGCTGAGGCTGACTTTGAACTTGTGATCCTCCTGCCTCAGCCTCCCAAGTCGCTTGGATTACAGGCATGCGCCACCACGCCCGGCTCATATGTACTATTTCAAGAACTTTAAAAAGTACCTAATCTAATCTTTAAAAAAAATCATGGGATAGCTGGTGGTACCATCATTCACATTCTAGGGAGAAAACTGAGGCAGAGTTTACAGAGAGGTTAAGTAACTTACCTAAGGTCACACAGCTAATAAGTGACAAAGCCAAAATTCAAATTTAGCAGTCTGGTTCCAGAGCCCCTGTCCTTACCTGCTGTACCCTGCTGCCTCTCTGTGGAGCAAAGACTGGCTGAGTAGAAGGGAGGTGGGCTTGGCCAGCATCTTCCCTCTCCCCCTCGTGTCTTCTCTCAGCAGCCCCCAAGGGCTTCAGGGCTATAGGAACAAGCCCTGGAGGCAGGAAGTTCTAGCAAATAAGCGTCGTCTGAGCCCACGTTGTTGCTGTCACAGAATCCCACAGCCTGGGTAATTCATGAACAATGGATGTTCATTGAGCTCACTGTTCCGGAGGCTGGAAGTCTAAGATCACAGGCGGCATCTGGTGAGGGCCTTCTTGCTGCATCCTAACATGGCGGAAGGCATCCCGTGGGCAACAGAGAGGAAGAGACTGACCTGGCAGACTCAACCCATTATAATCAGCATGATCTCATAACGGTGGAGCGTGTGTGGCCTAAAGTCCTCCCAACACTGCTGCATTGGGGAGGCTTTTCGGGGCATCTTCAGATCATAGCAAGCTCCTGAACTCACAGAGGGGACATGTGTTGGGTTTGTCCTTTACCAAAGGAATCTATCCTGGTTATTGGGCACCCTGGCAGGCCTAGAACCGTAGAAATGAGGACAACAGACAAATAGCCTTTCTACGTGGTTATCTTTATGCCCAATAAAGATGAGCGTTAGAGACCAAGGTCCACATTTCTCAACAGTACCTTGAAGAAAGGCATATCTCAATTAATTGCAATGCCCCAAACAAATATAAACCAATCAATCTACTTGGAGCCAGTTCCCTGGGCATTGGGATAGCCCCAGAGCAGCAGCAGAGCAAGGCAAGGGGGACTCATACCTGGGATGTCACTCTCCCAGCTCCCCCCAACGGCAGCCCTAAGTCAGCCGGGGAGTTTGAGATGGAGGGATGTACGAGGGGCGCGTGGACCTCTCTGGCTGCAGAAGGGCCCTGAGGTCCTGCCTAGAAGCAGGGTAGGGTCTTGATTGAGCTGCTTCCCCATGATGGGGAGTCTGCAGCCTCTCCTGCCCTTGAGCATGAACTGTCCCAGGAGCGGAGGAGGTGAGGGGGACTCCTGTGTTTTTTTCTTTTACTGCCAGTGGAAAGTTGACCTTGAACTTGGTAGTGGTCTGAAGGTGACTTGGGTTCATCTCTTTGGGATCTTGGGGGCGGTTTGTTCTTTGGTGTTTTCTCAGTGACACTACCTGTTCCCCGCAGGGATTCCCACGGGACCCTCCCTTGGCCCAGAGCTCTCTGTCCTGTCCAGGGACCTCCTGCCTAAGAGTTTTGCTGTCCCTGCTACTCTGGGGCCTGGGACCCTGAGGTTTGAGGGGTGGGCTCTTCCTAGGTGCTGCCTCCTGCTGAGGCCGCTGGCCCTGTCCCTCCCACAGCCATTGGCCCCCGGATGAAGGACTCTTCTGACAACCAGGGACTCCTGTTCCTCCTTGGCAGGGATTTGGGGAAAGGCTCTTAAGAGCTTCTCTTTGGCCCTTGCAGGCCACTCTTGGGATTATTATCCAAATAGAGGTCTTCCTTGATTTCAGGAGCCAGCTCTTCCCAAGTGTGCCTCCTGGCAGCCATTAGGCCCGTGGTCCTGCTGGTCTGAGGTGGGACCAGGGCTGGTCACTGGTGCCCTCGAGGCCAGACAGCCGCTCGCTGTGCAGGGAGCTTTGGTGGCAGTGGGTGGAGCCCGTCCCTCCCACACTCTGCTGCCCTGTGGAACGCAGGCGGGGCCCTGGCCGGCCTGGAGGGTGGTCGCCACCTGTGGCCGAGGGCCTGCTGGGCCAGGGGCGGGTGGGATACAGTTTGGTGCCACAGGTCCTGGGACAGCTCCATATGCTGGGGACAGCCCACCTAGGCCTCCGTCGCAGTCCCCCAAGCCTGGCTGTCCTGTAGCTTATCCTGGGAGATCATTGACCCCATTAACCGAATAATTAACTATTGACAAAAAAAGCAGATACGCGGGTAAAACCAAAGCTGTTGAGTTCGGGGCTATTTTGAAGAATAGAAATTTGTTTCACGTTGAAGTGACCTCGTTAGAGTGTGTGGTGACCTCGGTGGGGTTCCAACAACTCTAAAAGTGACTGAAAAGAGGGTGTCCCCTCTGCGTCCAAGGACATTTTGAGGCAGGAATCGTCTCCCGTCACCAAGAGGACTGTTGGTCTTGGTGGATTGTAGATGCTCCCCTTTGGTGGCCTTGGGCTGCTGAGTCACATGGAACACCTATGTGTCCTTCACTGGCTGGGGTCTGGGTTTGTTTCCTGTCCTGGTGATTGCCCATGTCACCACCTGCGTGCCTCTGTCATCTGTTTCCTGCAGATGACCAGCCCCGCAGCGGGGGTGCCGCTGCCCCCCTCGGCGACCTTCGGGGCGGAGGGCATCTGGTTTTAGGTGGTGCTCCGGCTGTGGGGGCTCTGCCTGCCCCGCCTGCAGGAGACAACTGACAGGTGGCAGGATGGCTGAGGTCCCCCCAGCTGCCCCCGCGTGTGGTCCTTTAGGCCCTCGCCCGGTGGGCGGGCCGCTGTGGTCAGCATCCCGTTCACCAAGGCCCTGGGCGCCTCAGTCTCCTGCAGGCCCCCACAGCTGGCACAGGCCACGGGCACACCCTCTGTTCCTTCTGCCACACTGGAGTGGGTCCCAGAGCCCAGGGGCCCTCTGTGCTTTAGTCCCTTTGTCTGTGACGTGGGGTAACAGTAGCGCTAGGGCCACTGTGAGGTTCAGATGAGCCGCTTCCTGCTCAGGACGGTGGCTGACACCTGGCCACCACACGCAGGCACTCTCAGAATGTGACAGAGAGACTCCCTCCTGCTGTGTGCCAGGTACTGGGGGGACAGAGGGGCCACGTGGCTCGGGCCCCATCCTGAAATGCAGGTAAAACCTGCACCCAGGTAACTGTCACCCTGGCATGGCTGTCCTGCACTGGGCACCTCAAGGTCCAGCCTCCTGGGGTGGCAGCTCCA
>JAJEJO010002049.1:404672-437626 GCA_020662805.1 Glaucomys volans
GACAGTGTTGCCAGCCCAGGCAGCCCTTGGCCGTGCTGGCTCCTGGTGCTGCCCGGCTTGCTGGGCTTCCAGGGAATGAACTGGGCGGGTGTGTGCGGGCGTCAGGGACGGAGGGACGCTCCTGCCTCAGTCTCCAGCCAGCATTCCTCACCAGCGGCCAAGCCCCATCCTAGTTGCCGGGACGCAGCAGTGACCAGGACAGGGCTCCTGCCTTCGCAGAGTCCACAGACCCAAGGGGAGGACTAGTGTCTGCCGTGAAGAAGGCTCGTCAAGGGCACAGGGCACGGGCAGGGGCAGGAGAGGCTGGGAGGGAGGGAGCCTCCGCAGGGGAGGGCAGCCTCGCAGGGAGTGGGGAGGAGACGGGAAGGGCGGCACGCCTGCTGAGGAGCCCAGGAGGCCACTGGCCAGAGGGCCAGGTCTCCAGGGTCGTGTGGCCTGAGTGAGGATGTGGATGGGGCTGCCCGGTATAGTGAGATGCCCTTGGAGGCTGGGGATGGGGGCTCGGCTGCCCCTGGGGAAGGGGAGGTTCAGCCTCCCACCAGGGCTGGGCCCAGAGCTCCGGCAGGCTTCGAAACTCTGGCTTATCCAGGAGCCTCAGCCTCAGACGCCTCCTGTACCCTGCCTCCTGGGACATTCCCGAGATCTCCTGGAGCCCCTGATCCCCCACCCTGTGCTAGGACTCTGTGCCTCAGTCCCATCACACACAGGGCTGCCAGGTTCCGTTCTGGCTGAGACCCTCCTCCCGACGGTGACTTCTCCCTCCGTTCATCTTTGTATCCACTCCGTGAGCCATGGGACACCCCAGAGGTGGTGTCGAAGTGACGGGAGGCAGAATCTAAAATAGGACTTGGGACTGGCCAGCCCCTCAGGAAGGCATTCAGAGGGGGAGGAGCTGAGATTTTCGAGGCAAAGGTAGGCCCGTGACATGTGGGGACTGCCCTCTTCTGGGGCCATGTCCTTACTTAGGGTCATGCTCCATCGCTGGCAAATCCAGGCCAAAGAGCCAGGGTGCACGCAGGGGAGGGGCCAGTTCCAGAGGTGACCGCTAGGACGGCCCCTGCTGCCTCCAGGGCCGGCCTATTCCTTGGAGTTCTCTCCCAGAGGCAGTTCCCTTTGAGGTGGGACTATAGTGCTTCGTCTCATCCAGAAGGTTGTGAAAGGGTTAATAGTCTTCCCTACTCAACACGTTTATTCAGTAGGTATTTTCGAGCAGCAGCTGTGTACTAGGCTTTCTGTCCAGGAGTTGGGGATTTATGAAGTGCACCAGAGACAAAAACTCTTGCCCTCGTGGTCTAGTCTTGTAGCAGGAGAAACCTTTCAAGAAACACTCCAGAATCTTCTCGCGGTGACTCCTGGTCCACGCAGGGTCTTTAGTTGCGGGACGTCCAGGGATAGAAGGAAGCAGAGGCAGGAGCCCAGGCAGAGGCCAACACTGTCCTTGTGGGGCAGAAACCAGGGAAATACAATTCTGCTTGAGAAGCTGAGCTTGTAAGTTGCTGTATTTGAAGATGTTTGCTATATTGGGCTTACTCACCTGGCTGGCCTTTCAATAAAGCAAAAAATACTACCGAGTCTTCTCTTTGTGGCTGGGTACGTGGTGCCTGTTGGACAATGTGGTCCTCACCCTAGAGACTAAGGTCAGACGAAACCAAGTGGGCTTGTTGACAGCCAGCTTACATGCCTGGGCCTGGGCACTCCATGGGAAGAATCCATCCAAAGTCAGAGGGGGCTTGTGGGAGGAAGTAGCTCCCAGCAAGTCAGGAAGAGGTGAGGGAGGTGTTCCCGGAGAAGCTGAGATGTGACATGGCTTGCACCCCTGGGATAGTATGACCCATCTGTCACAATGGAGGCAGTGACGGGAGGTGTGTTTGTTTTGCATTACTATAATGAAATACCTGAGGTTACTTTACGAAGAAAAGAGGTTTATTTAGCTCACAGTTCTGGAAGCTCAAGGGCATGGTACCGGCATCAACTTGGCTCTGGCTAGGCCCTCGTGGCAAATGACAGAATGATAGGAGTATGTGTGAGATGGTGATCACCGTTGGCAAATAGGAAGCCAGAGACAGAGTGGGGACCTGCAGTCCCTTCCGAGGCCACGCCTCCCTTTAGGCCACGCCTCCCTTTAGGCCACGCCTCCCAAAGTTCCCGCCTCCCAATTGCTGTGCAAAGGACCAAGCTCCCAACATACACATCTTTGTGGGAATAAACTCAAACCGCGTCCAGACCATGGCAAGAGGCTAGAGGTGAGAGGGCAAGGGCGGTGTAGGCCTGGGGGGCTTGAAATGGCCTGCATCTGGGAGCCACCGAAGGCTCAGGACCCTGGTCATGGCAGTGTTGTGATTGCCAGGACGTCAGTGGTGGACGTGAGCAGGGCCGCAGGGGGAGGGGAGGGGGCGCGGAATGTGGCCCTGGAGGAGCCCCAGGACCGCGAACACAGACTCACTCGCTCTGAGCCTCAGTTTACCTCATCTGCAAGATGAAAGTGAGGGTTCTAATCCTGGCCCCGGCGTCGATTTGTTCACTTTACCAAGTTGAGTCTTAATGTTAAAAATGTATGCGACATTGCTTAAAAAAAAAGTGAAGCATTAATTTAAGAAAAATCCAGACTGTGGGTGTGAGGATCCCCCTCTCACGCCTGCAATGTGTACCTAGGAGACAGAGAAGTCGCCTGCTCTGTGGGCAAAGGGCAGGCTCCAACCTCAGAGGACCAGTGGGAGGACAGCGAGCGCCCTCCTGGCCGCCCTCGGGTGCTCCAGCAGCCTCAGAAGCCGGGACCTGCCCTGGGAACCGAGCCTGGAGCCACAGTCCTGCCCAAGGTCATGGCTGTTGGTGCAGCCAGGCTGGACAGCCAGAGCCTGGACTCCTGTGTTCTCACGCTCCGGCTGCCTAACAAGGACCCCAGACCTGTGGGGTCCTCCCAGCAGACGTTGGTCCTCCTGCCCGGAGGCTGGAGGTCCCAGACCAGGGGTCCGGCAGGGTTGGTTTCTTCGGAGGCCTCTGTAGCCTGCCGATGGCATCTTCTCTGTCCTCACGTGGTCCTCCCTTCATGCATCTCACACCGGGAGGCTGTCACCCTGCACTGACCCGCCCGAGGGACTGCGTTTTACCCCAAGTACCTCTTTGAAGGCACTTTCTATAAACCCAGTCACATGCTGGAGTGCTGGGGGTTAGACTCAGCGCAGGAGTTGGGGACGGGGACACAATTCAGCCTGTAACTCATTCTTTCAGAATTTCCCTGATGTGCTGTTTTGAGAGGGAAGGCATGTCCCAGGAAGAGGGGACACTGTGACATCCCAGGGATGGGGGGGAGGTGCGCACTGCCGAGACCCATGACCAGGGATGGGGTGAGTGAGTGACTTGGGGCACCCGGCACACTTGCATTAGATTCACTTAAATAAATTCCCCAAATGAAAAACAAACAAAACCCTCTGGATTTTTTTTTTTTTTAAAGACGAATTAACTTGCTTGATCAAAGATTTCATAGCAGGTTCCCTTTAAATGCCCAGCCTGGCCAGCAGACTTGGGTGATCTGGCTTAATACCATGTGATCAAAGTCCTGCGTTTTCCGAGCCTGGCATTAAAGCAGAAGAGGCGGCCTGTGATTAAAATGCTGCCCAAGGTCCTCCTCCTTTTAAAGATCAGCTCCGTGCACAGCGTGGACAGGTGGGCAGTCTGGGCACTTGAGCTGCGTCCCTCGCCCCTTAGCTCTGATCGGTCTCCAGGAGGACAGCACAGGCCACCTGGCCCTGCCTGGGGCTGGGCGTCCTTCCTGTCCACCCAGGAGCCAGCACTGGCTTCGATCTGTGCCGGCCCCAACCAAACCTTGTCCTCCCTTGCCTCTGTCTCTGGGGTCAGTGACTGTGGTCCCCCAGTTGGTGGGCAAGGGGACCTGGACAAATGCATCCTGCGTGTCTTCTGCATCTCACATTAGCGATTCCAAGGGCGGCAAGCATCTTACTTCCTCACCAGAGCCACAAACATGTGTCACATTGATGGATTAACGTCTGGTCCTCTCTGCAAGGAAGGGCGGTGCCCGTGGCCTGGCACCGTGGAGGAGGCAGAGATCCAAAGGAGGCCCTTGCAATACAAGGTGGAAGTCCCCACACCCAGGGCCCAGCAGGGCTAAGGGGAGGACGCGTCCACCAGGGAAGAGCCCCGTGGCCATCTGTTTGCAGGGGAGAGTGTCGCGCCTCCCAGAGTGTCAGAGCTGATAGTGATCGGAAGCACCCTTGTCTTCTGGGGCCCAGGAAACAGGCCTGACGGAGCCAGTGGCTGTTGGGTGTTAGATTCTGAGCCAGTCTTTCCATCATCAATATTCATGAACCTTCCACGGGCCAGGAGCTGTGTGCTCAGGAGCTCAACGCCATCTCCTGCGGCCAGAGGGAGCCTCTGGAGGGGAGGACTTAGTTCTGCCCTGGCGGGTCCCACACCCTAGCAGAGGAGGCGTCCACAGGCAGTGAAGTGGACCTGCAGGGGAAAGAGGCACAGGGCGCGGGGGGTGGGTGCCTGGGAGCCCCGTCCACCCCGGGGAGTCAGCCAGGGTTCTTATGGAAGTACTGAGGAAGTCGAGAGCAGACCACCGGCCTCAGGGGAGCTGGACTGGCCAAGAGGTGGGCAGAGGAGGGGGTGCAGGCAGATGGGACATTCTAGATCAGGCCTGGAGGTGGGAGTGACTCCGGTGGTTACGAGGATGCAGACCAAGGGGAGGCCAGAGGGAGGTGGGGACCCGGCTAGAGTGTGAGAAGCCACACGTGGCGGTGAGCAGGCCAGACCTTGTCCCAGGATTTGGGGCGAGAACCCTGTGGTAGTTGCCTGGCCCCGAGAGACCACGGCCCCTTCCCTTAGTGGTGCTGTGAGCCTGGCTTGGCTGCCTTAAGGGCTCGTTCAGGTCCCTGACGGCGTCGGGGATGCGAGATTTGTTCTTAGATTCCAATAGAAGGTTTGGACGGCCCCCATCCCTCCCGCCACACTGCTGGCCATTTTCTGGACAGTGGCTGTCTCCGTGGCCCTTCAGGACAACACAGGTCTCTTCAGAGCCCAGAAGCCTTTGCCGTTCAGGGTGTGTGAACTCAAAGGAACCAAGCCACCTGCGTTTGTTAGTATTTTAACCCGATTTTTTGCTGACAAGAACAATTTTGGAGGAGGAAAAGTTGATTTGGTGCTCAGTTTCAGAAGTCTCAGTCCATCGACGGCCGTCCCTATTGCTCTGGGCCTGAGCTGAGGCAGACCATCATGGCGGAAGGGCAAGGTGGAGGAAAGCAGCTCAGGACATGACCCCAGGAAGCAGAGAGAGAGCTGTGCTCACCAGGGGCAAATATGAACCTCAAAGGCAGGTCCCGTGACCCACCTCCTCCAGCCACACCCTGCCTGCCCGCAGTTCCCACCCAGTTAATCCTTTCAAGCACATTAATGCACTGATGGGGAAGGCTCTCATGACCCAGTCGGTTCACCTCTGACGTTATTTGCACCCTCTCGCACTTGAGTTTCTGGGGGACTCTGCATGTCTACACCATCACAGTAACACACACCAGAAATAATGAAGGTTTAAATAACAGATTATTTTCCCACCTGGAGGTCAACTGGCCAAGCTGGTGTGCTGGTTTGAAGGGACCAGGGGCCTAGGCTGCTTCCTTCTGTTTGCTCCGATCTGCCATACTCTGTAGGTGGCCACTTTACTCAAGGTCGCCTCATTGTCCAATATGGTTGCTGGAGTTCTAACCATCACACCTACATTCTGGGTAAGAAGGAGGAACTGGGATGAACTGGTCACCCCTATCTGCAAACAAGGCTGGGAAATGTAGTTTTCCCCTAAGCGCGTTGCCTGAGGTCCTGTTAGGAAGGAAGGATGGGCGGTGAGTGCTGGGCAGGCAACTCCAGCCTCTGCCACACGTGCTACGAAGGTGGCCACGGAGGCCCAATGGCTCCCGGAGGGCCTGCCTCCGTGTCCATGTCTTACCTGCAGGGCTCAGCACCATGTGACACGCGGAGGATGCTGCATGTGAGACAGCGACCCAGGAAACTGCAATGGGTTCAATATGGTTTGTTCCCTGAAGGTTCACGTGCCAGAAGCTTGGTCCCCAGCGTGACAGGGTTGAGGTGGTGGGACGTTGAGAGGGAGAGGCTTAGTTCATGGGTAGTTCATGGGCTCAGCTGGACTCATGCCCCTCCTGAGGGACTGGTTAGGTATCATGGACTAGGTTAGTTCTTGTGAGAGTGGGTTGTTATGAAGTGAGACCACCCTTTCGACATCTCTGCCATGTTGACACAGGGGGAGAGGGACTGTCACTTGACATCAGTCTCCATACTCTTTGAACTTGTCAGCCATCAGAATCTTGAGCCAAACAAACCTCTTTTCTCTATATCTTACTCAGCCTCAGGTATTATATTATAGCAACATCACGTGGACAAACATCAATTCTGATTAGTGACCAGGGGTGCATCTTAGTGGACAGCAGGACTGTGCAGGGGCTGAGCTCCTGGCCTCACCTCTTACTTATCTTTTCCTCATCTTGTGTGACCCTCAATCTCTCCCTCTTTAAAAAGAGACCAATACTACCACTGTGGATTGGAACCCAGGATCAATGAGATAACAGACAGAACAGAGCTATATAGATGTAAGATGTGGTGGTGCTTTGTAGCTCGTCTTGCCTCTTGGACTCTTCCTCCTCCCTTACAGGAAGTCGAGAAGGTCAGTCTTCCTTTTCGAGCTCAGTTGCTTACATTTTGTCCTCTCGTAGGTGTGATTCCCTAACCCCCGGGCTGCAGGAGTCCTAAGACCCCAGTGTTTACAGGATCTGCCTTCAGAGGAGTCCAGAGCCTGCATCCTCCCTGGACCATCTAATGCTCCAAGAGGGAGGAGCAGGAGTTGGTCTCCATCTGGAAAATGGGCTGGTGACTCACCCAGGGCTGGAGCTGCAGTTGAGTGGGGTCTCCTGGCTGTAGGCACAGAGGTTTCTCTCCTGAAAGAATGTTTATGGAATTTCTTTCTTTCTTTGGTCCTGGGGATTGAACCCGGGGGAGCTTTACCATTGAGCCATATCCCCAGCCCTTTTTATCTTTTGTTTTGAGTCAGGGTCTTACTAAGTTGCTTCTGGCCTCACTAAGTTGCTGAGGCTATCTTGAACTTGTGGTCCTCCTGCTTCAGCCTCCCTAGTTGCTGGGATTAAGGTGTGCACCACCGCTCCCAGCCTAATGCTCCAGGATTTTGAGGGCTCTTGGTATGCACAGGAAGTAGAAGCCTCAATCTGGACCTTAGGGACTTGGCACAGTTGAGGAGATGAGAACTTGGGGACCATCTGAGGTCAGCATGTGACAATGATGGATGTCACCACTCCTGGCTCCAGCCCGGGCAGCAATCCCCCAGCCTGGCACGTCTCTAGAGCCTGCTCTGATGCTGACCACTCTCCCAGAGCCCCGCCCACACAGCTTCTCCACTTACTAAGAGGGCGTGGACTCTACGTGGTCCTGATACAAGTATTTTAATTTATTATCCACCGTCCTTTTTATAGTTTAATGCTTTGTCACTCACTTGTCCAGCCTTCTTAACTTTTCAGTGAATCTGCCCGTGTCCCCATCCTGCCTTCCCTGAGATCCGTGTCTACTAGTAGAAACAATTTTTAAAATTGGTTTAAAGAGACATTGTATGCCACTTTCGAAGACAAAACCAAAGTGAAAAAAGATGTGCTCTGGGGACGACCCGATTTCCATCCACTAATGAGCGGGTCAACCAGATGTGGTCTATCCACACAACAGAATATTATTCAGCCATGAACATGCTACAGCACGGAGGAAGGCAGGCAGGTCGCGTGAGGTGAAAGAAGCCAGACACGCAGCGCACGGGTGCAGCTCCGTGAAACACCCAGCGCAGGGAGATCCCGGCAAGGCGGGTGGGTCAGGGCCCACGCAGGGCTCGGGGGCTTAACGAAGTGCGGCTGAGGAAGGTGTGATGGGAACGCTCTGCAGCCGGGTGGCCGTGTGCACGCACTGGATGCTACCGGGGAGCACACGCATGCGCTGTAAGATGCCTGTGCCGGTCAATGTCAGTGGTACAAATTCCACCTGTTGAATTATTTTAAACGGCCAGGTGCGGTGGCCACGCCTGTAATCCCAGCAGCTTGGGCGGCTGAGGCAGGAGGGTTGCCAGCTCTCGTCCCCCCGGGAAGCTTAGCAAGCCTCTGTCTCAAAAATAAATACGCAAAAATGAGTTGATGAATTAATTGAATAGAAGATCACCCGCTTCCTTCCTGCCCTTCTCCCTTCTGGAGGTAATTCAGAAAAAAAAAATTATGATTGATCATTTCCAGGGATATAAAGAGGACAGGATGGTAAGTGAAGCTCTGAGTGCTTGTCACCTGGCTTACTCAGGGTCCCCGGCATGTGCAGCTCCATTCTTTCCTGTTGTCTGCGCCCTCGCTCCTGGGTTAGTTGAGGACAATTGCTGACATCATGTTTTAATCATCAATAATTCAGTGTATGTCATCATAGGACGGGAGCTTTCTCTACAACACCTAACCACACAGCACTTAGGCAATTAGGTATCACCACGTAGGTGGTGTGTGTGTGTGTGTGTGTGTGTGTGTGGTGCTGGGGACTGAACCCTGGATGCCTTACCACTGAGCTACTTCCCCATCCATTTTTTAACATTTTGAGACAGGGTGTAGCTACGTTGTGGAGGCTGGCCTCAAACTTGGAGTCCTCCTGCCTCAGCCTCCTGAGTCGCTAGGACCACAGGCATGCTGCACTGTGTCCCGCAGGTTACACTTTTATAATAATATTTTGTTTCTCCTTTCAGTGTTTCTTCAGTTACTGCAAGGAATGTATCATTCCCCCCTTTCTTACGGCAGAGAAAGTGATTTTCTGTTCCTTGGTTTTTTCACCCAGGAGACTATTTGGGTAGGTCTCTTCCATATCAGCACATGATGATCCTCCTTATTTTTCCCAGGTGTATAATATTCTGGACTGGGTCATAATTCATTCTCCCACCCCTTATTTCTGGATGTCCACGTGGCTTCTAGTCTTTTGCTTCTGTAGCCTGGGCTGGACTCTGCAGGCTGAGCTGTCAAAGAAGGCAAATCACTCTTGGCTGTGGGCCCCAAGGGGCCTGGACTAGTTGCAGCCTCCAGAGAAATGGAAGCATGGGAGTGAGAGCGAGGTGGGGAGGAGCGGGCTCACGTGACTGCAGAGTTGGCAAGTCTGAAGCTGCGGGGGTGCTGGCTGGCAGGCTGGAATGTGGGTAAAAGTTGATACAGCAGCCTTGAATCTGAAGTCCGTAGACTGTAGGCTGGAGGTCAGGCAGGATTTCTGAGTTTCAGACTTTATTTTTTTGGTACCAGGGATTGGACCGAGAGGGCTTTGCCACGTAGCCACATCCCCCAGCCCATTTTATTTTTTATTTTGAGGCAGGGTCTCACCAACTTGCTTGGGCCTCACTAAGGTGCTGAGGCTGGTTTCGACTTTGGATCCTCCTGCCTCAGCCTCTCCAGTCACGGGGATTACGGGTGTGGGCCACCGTGCCCGGCTGTTTCAGTCTTGAGACAGAATGCCTTCTTTGAGGGTCTGAGGTCATGGCTCAGTGGTGGAGCACTCACCTAGCACATGTGAGGCCCTGGGTTTGACCCCCAGCACCGCATTAAAATAAATAGAAGTATTGTGTCCATCTACAACTAAGAAATATTTTTAAAAAAGAATTCCTTCTTTGAGAAACCTGGCTTTACCTCTGGCTCTGGCTTTGCCTCTGGCTTTGGCTCTGGCTCTGGCTCTGGCTCTGCCCTCTGGCCTCTGGCTCTGGCCTCCGGCTGCATGGACGAGGCCCACCCACATTATGGATGGTGATCTTCTTGACGTGAAGTTGATCGACTGTAAATGTTCATTGTGTATGAAAATAACTTCACTAAATGAACTTGACCCAGTGGCTGGGCACCACAGCCTTGCCACATTGACATGTAAGATCAGCCATCACAGAGCCCCCAAAAAGAGGAAGTAAGAAGATGTAGAGAGCAGGAACCCAGGTCTCCTGTGTGGCTTTATGAGGTAAAGAAGAGTCCTTTCATTTTGTAACCAAGCAAATAGGCTCAGAGAGGTTCAGTAACTTGACCAAGGTTGCACAGCTCGCAGGTGGTAGAAAGTTCTGATCTAGGCTAATCCAGGACAGAACCCACTGTCCTAATTCTATTATTCTACTTCCCAGGGGGTGGACAGTTGTGTGTCACCCTGAAGAAGACATTGAACTGGTCTTGGAGGAGAGTGAGGTGTTGGCCAGGGGGATAAAGAAGGGGATTGGCACTTTTCAGCTCAGGGCGGTTAGGGACCCCCACCCCTTTCTGTGGTATGGCTACGTGGTTGGCTTGGGTTTCCTTTCCAACATGGTAGTCTTGGGGTGACTGGCTTAATTACCAGGTGCCTGCCTCCCCAGAACACAAAGCAAGGGCTCCCAGGTTTCCTTCAGGCCTCCGCCTGGAGCAGCACAGGGTCACTCATGTGCATTCCTGAGCATCAGCCACACACGGGAACGAGGGAACTGTCCTGCCCCAGGGGGTCCAGATGCTCAATATATATGATCTCCTTTATGAGACAATTAGACCCGGAAGAGCTGTCAGACTCCCTGTTCTTAAGGTGACATCCTGTGTGACCTAACCAAGACTCACTCCCTCTCTGGTTTTCCAAAACAGGAATAGTGCAAGGGCTGCCAGTCACCTGCCTGCCTCAGGGGGCTGCTCCGGGTCCAATGAGACCAGACATGGTGTGCGTGGGAGGCAGGGCTTTTGGTCCTTCCCTTCTCAGTGCCCCACCCGTCTGCCAGGACTCCTGGAACCGGGCCCTGGGTGCAGGGGGAGGTCCAGGCTCCCCTTCCTGGGTGGCAGGCCCCGCCGGGCGGCCAGGCCCAGGGAAGCCCACTTGTGTTGAGGGTCTGGAATCCACGGGGCTTCATCTTTCCCGTCTTTTCTCTCGAGCCCTCCACCTTCTGTGAGGGAGCTGATCCTTTTGCCCCGTTGACAGCTGTCCCCATGATGTCACCCCTGAATGACAGCCAGGACTCCAGCTTCGTTCCCACTCCTACCCTGTGTGTCCCCCCCACAAAGCTGGCTGGGAGACCCTGCCAAGCACCGGAATCTTCCCTGCCGCGAACGCTGTCCACTTTACCTCGATTCCTTTTGGCTTTTCTCCTGCCTCTGGTGGTCTGAGATCACACTGGCAGAGCCGCGGGACGGTGTGGGGAGCAGCCACCAAGGGTGTTTGTGCGTCCCTGTGCCCCCAAGAGACTGGGTGGTTGGGGGACCCTGCGTCTGGCTGCTCTGCTGTCCTGGGGGGTCCCTGCCCTCGGTCAGGCCTGTCCCTACCGCTCCTGCCCGGCCTGCAGCCTTATGCTGGGGGCCTCGTGCGCATGACGCCTGTGTCCCCGTGCAGAGTGGCGTTAGCCACAGACCTGGCCTCTTTCCACTGCGCTGCTATGTGAGGGCCTCCACTGGAGGCAGGCCTCGGTCGGGGAGCCTCCCCACCCCAGACCTGTGTGGGGGCCTGGCCTGTGTGGGGTCCACGCCGTGGAACCATCGCCTCAGAGAGGACTCGCTGAGAACGGCACCGTGTGTGGACGGCTCGTGCCTGACCTGGGACGCCAGCCCGCCACAGGGCGCCCAGGGCGCTGACACCCTGGCAGGACAGCGGGGAGCGTGGGCCTGCCTCCCCAGGGCCTGTGGCCATGCGCACAGCTGACCTTTGGATGTGTGCACGGTGGCCCTTCGGGCTCTGCCCAGGCCGGCTGCCAGGTCTTGGGGCAGCGGCGTTCCCGTCCACTGCAGAGTCAGGCCGTCGGGGCGCTAGGGTCCAGGCACCGGTGCAGGAAGCCCTTTCCCGAGGCGGCCTCTGTCCCTCTGGGGAGCCCCTGCCTGTGGGTCCTCGCTCTCCGCGGGCTCTGCTCCAGCCAGTCCAGACGCCAGGGACTAGGGGGTGAAAAGCCACCTCGCTCAGGAGGGTCCCCCCCTCCAGGTCACTGTGCCAGCCAGGGTGTGACAGCTCAGTAAGACCAAATGGGACAGGGTCCCCGGGGTCCCAAGGACGGGGCTTGTGGGGGACCCGAAGGAAGCAGAGCAGATGGACACAGGTGGGGCTGGGCTGCTCGGATGTCCCTTGAGGCTGGGCCTCCTGTGCTGCTTCCCAAGCCCCGTGCTTTGGAGGCTCAGGGCTCGGCTTCTGTGTGATTGGGTTGTCTTCTTTTCTGGTTTCATTCATTGAGGGGAGAATATTCTAGAAGGTTGTAATTGCTAAAATATGAGGGTCGTTTAGGTGGCACGTGTGACGTGAAGGCACTTCACATGGCAAGCCACAGTCCTGCGGGCACATGGGGAGCCCAGGACGGGAGCCCAGGGACAGTGTCCTGAGGGGATCCCTGAAGGGGAGGCATCAGGCCTGCTCAGGAAATGCCCTCCAGCATGAGTCCCGTCAGAGGGACATCTGTTTAGCCCAGGCCGAGGTCACTCGCAGTCGTGAGGTGACATGGAGCTTAACCCACTGGCCTGGGGAAGCAGATGGACTCCTGGGGACAAGGGGGGAAACACAGGCAGACATGGTAGCCGTGGACGAGCACTGCCTGGCCCCCTCAGCGGGGAGCTGGGTCGAAGGGTCCCTCTGTGTCCCTGCCTGGGACCAGCGGTGGTGACGGAGCTCCAGTTTTGAGGCAGCAGGTGAGGTCAAATCCAGGTCCAGAAGGAGGAGGCCCTGCTGGGGCCTGTGCTGGCCCCTCCAGACGCCGACAGGGACAGAGCAGAGGAGCCGCTGCGGGGGATGGGAACAGGACCGGTGTAACGCCATGTGAGGTGCCACTTCAAGGCTGGGATCCTAACTGAATGGTTAATGCTCCTCGTGTGCATAACACGTCAAAACACACTCTACTGTTATGTGTATCTAAAAAGAACAAATTAAAAAAAAACACACTCAGGCCCTGTTCATCCAAGGCCACTGGCCACTTATGTATCTCTGAAGAAACGCCTATCAAATTGTTTGCCCAACATTAAATTTGGTTACTTATCTTTTGATCGTTGATATAATATGGATGATGTGATTGTTAACACAGTCTGGACGCTAACGCCTTATCAGATATATTATTGGCAAGTATTTTCTTCCTTTCCACGGATCGTCTTTTCCTTTTCTTGATGGTTTACTTTTAAACACGAATTTTTTTACTTGCGATGTAGTCCGATTTATGATCTTTCTTTCTTTCCTCACCTACTTATTTTCAGGACCTGGACTTGAACGCGGGGGCTCACATAGGCTGGGCCTGGGCCCTGCTATTGAGCTCCACCCCCAGCCCCGGCCCCTTGACCACAGGCCTGGATCCAAACTTTTGGTCCTCCTGCCTGGGCCTCCCTGGTAGCCGGAGCTCGGGTGTGTGCCACCCGCTGGTTGCTTTGTTCTCCTGCCCTGTGCTTTTGGCATCAGAGCTGAGAGCTGTTCCACCACCCAGGTGGCAACTCTGACTCTGATGTTTCCTTCTAGAGGGTTCGTGGTTTTCAGTGCTCTCACCTGGAGCTCCCTGATCCTTTTCGAGCTCGTTTCCATGCAGTGTGAGCGAGGCGAGGTGAGGTCCACTTCTGCCTGTGGCCATCCAGGCGTTCCAGCATGGTTTGTTGGGAAGACTTGTTTCCCTGCTGAATGGCCTTTTTTCTTTCTTTTTGAGGAATGCCTTTGTAGTATTTATTTTTGGTTTTTATGTGTCACTGAGATGGAACCAGTGCCTCCCATGTTCGAGGCCAGGGCTCCACCGTTGAGCCACAACCCGGCCCTGCCCTTTTTCTGGAATGACTGTTTCCTGCCGAAACACGACTCTGGTTCCCCCTCCCACACCCGCCTGTCCACCTCTCACACACACCTGCCACCTGCCTCAAAGTCGTGGGCACACCTGCTGCTGGAGGAAGGCCCCCACCAGCTGGCCCGTCCCTGGCTCCAGGGACCACGCTATGCTCTGGGTACCCCTGCCTTGGTTCAGCCCCTCCCGGAAGCAAGGGGAAGGGTCTGCATGGGATGGAGCCCCCCACGGATGTGTCACCATTCTACACCTTAGTCTGGCTCCCAATCCAGATGCCCGCTGGCCTCTGGAGCCCTGGTCCTTGCACAGTGTCCTCTGGTTGGATAGTTACATGGGGGAGCCATGAGGTCTGATGACAACGGCTCACTAAAGTGTCCATCCACCCATCCATCCACCCATCCATCCGTCCACCCATCATCCATCTGTCCATCCATCCATCTGTCCATCCACCCTCATCTCTCTGCCTGTTGACTGAGAAAGGAAAGGGCTGGTTGCGTGTCCTCCGCTGGCTGGGCTGGAGTGGTGCCCACACACACAATGGCGTTATGAGCTCAGGTTTGGTTGACCGCTGGATGAGGAGCCAAATGAGCCCGAGTTTGGGGTCACCTTGGCTGCTGTCATCAGCAGGGCCTTGGTGCGTTTGGGGTGGGTGGGGCTCCTCACGAGGCCAGTGACACTCTTCTAACTAGCAGGCAAGAGCCAGAGCCAAGGGACAGGGCATCTCCGAGGTCCCCTTCCTCTGGCCCAGGGTGTTTCTGTCAGGGCTCTGATCTCTGCTCCTTGGGATTTGTGTCTGAGCGTGGCTGCTGAGGGCAGTTCCCCCAGTGCCCTGTGCTGGCCGTCCTCCTCCAGCATGGTGTGCTTGGGTGGTCTGATGCTGACCACCTCACAGCAGGAGCATTCTGTGCCCCCTGGAACCGGGCACTGTCTGGACACCTGCGGGCCTGGGGACCCTGTGGCGGGAGCTTCTCCTGCTCCTTGGAGAGCTGGGCTTTGACCGTGCGTCCTCTCCCACTGTGGAGGTTCCTAGAACTTCCGTCCTGCAGTCTGGTCTCTGTCCACTCCCTGCCTCAGACTTCTGGTCTGCCCCCAGTGGAGGACGTGTCCCCTGGGAAGCTCTCAGTGGTACATAGATTCATGGGGGATGGGTGTCAACTGCCCTCTTGCTGGCGGTCAGCCCCGGTCAGCTGGGACACCCCTTCTGTGCACGCTGCTGTCCGGAGCTGGGACCCCTCTGCAGAGTGGCCCTGGACCAGCCTCTCCCCAGAAGCACACTGCCACCACCTCGTGCGCCTGAGCCTTTCCCCGTTGTCCCAGCGCAGACCGTCGGCATCCATCCCTGCGGCCTTCCGTTTCACAGCGGGAGAAGGCCGGGCAGCAGACTCTCCATTTTTAAAACACAGGGACTGATGACCGAGTCTGTCCGCAGGGAGCCCGCCGCGTCCTCAGGCCGCGGGAGTTGCATAACTCACTTTTACCCAGATTACAGTTGCTCCTCGTCTTTTCAAACATGATCCTTGCCCTCATCTCCGCAAGGCAGTCAGCAGGGAGTTTGATGCAGGGGGCTGGCTTGGCTTTGGCCCGGCTCATCTCTGCGTTCCAGAACCTTCTTCCCCACGCCCGCCTCTTCTTTTCCGCTGCCCTTGCCCGGGTTGGGTTGAAGGCTCTCCCCTCCCTGCACTCTCTCTGGCCTTTCTCAAGCTGCTAGCGCTTTATTCCTGAGGACAGGAAATGAAGAGGGCCAGGTTAGGGATGGAGAGCTTTCTCTGATGACAAATGTTGGAGAGGGTCCCCATCTCTCGTGCTCCTGGGCTCCGGCAGCCAGTGGCCCCTTCCCCTCATTTTTTTTTCAGTGCACGGGACTTGACCACCTGCAGGATGTGACTGAGCCCTACTTACACACCTGGCGCCGGGCAGGTGCTATTCCATGTCACTGGGGGGAGGTGACGCACGGCCAGGAGCCAAGTCCCCACACAAGGAATGATACGACTCAGCGGTAAAGGGAGGGATCTAGAAATCAGGGGTGGAGGCTCCTGGGTAAAGGGGAGATCGTGCCGGCCAGACCAGGAGGTGGTGCAGGGCAGGCCTTGGTCTGAGGAGGGCGTGGGGCATGGCAGTTGGGTGGAGGGCCCTTGTGGTGGGAAAGACTCGCTGCTGTTCTCCCTGAAGGACCAGCGTGTGACTTAGCCTCTCAGAGGCTGTGAGGAGAGAGGTGGCCAGAAGGGTCTCAGGAAGTGGAGGGTGGGGTCCTGGGGCAGGTTGGGGGCACACCCACCCCCAAAGCATGGGGTGGGGTGTTCACCTTCCATCCAGACTTTACAGACAGCTGGCAGCATCAGAGGGTCATTTGAGGAAGAGTCCTGGGGCCCAAGGGTGGAGGCTTATGGAGGCAGCAAGGGACAGGGAGGCCATTGTGGGGAGAGGGGTGAAGAAAGTGTGAGAACAGGAAGAAGGGGTAAGAGTGAAAGTGGTTCCCCAAGACCCTCCAGGCCTGAGAGCTGGCTTCTGGGGGTAACAGCCCCTCCAAAAAGGACTGTCTCCTGGGGAAGATGGTTGACTTCTGGACTGGATGGCCAGCTTCTGGTCACTCTTCCGCCCCTCTCACCATCAATCACATCGATGCCGCCCTTTCAGAGGGGGTCAGGTGTGAGCCAGCGCCTGCCTGGGCCTGGGGCTTGTCCCACATCCACCCAGTGCTCGGCTTGCGCTAGTCTGGATTCCTCGATGGGCAGGGGAGGGAGCGGGCCTATTTTTAGAGGCCTCCCAGGTCTGTAATTAGCAGTGAACCCTCTGCCGCTCACTCCTTACTCACTCACTCCGGACTGTAATTACTGTTTTAATCATCTTCAAACAAGATCGGCAGGTCTGGGAGGCCTGCAGTGCGCCTGGCTGGCCCCGCCGTCCTCTGTGGGCCCACGACGGTGCGGACAGGGCCAGCCTGGAAGGCTGAGGAGGGGCAGCTGACCAGTGAGGAGTCGGGGAGATGGCAGAAGCAGCCTGAGGGACAGAGGCATGTGGGGTCTGGGAAGGCAAGTGACAGGAGCCTGGGGACTAAGTGGGGGAGTGATGGGAAGAGGCAGGACAAGCTAGGCCTTGAATATTCTCTTGTGTTTTGTAGTTTCCTGAAAACTTGAGCTTTGTAGAAAGAACAGGAACATTCTCATGATCCTGGCCTTTTTTGTAGGCTGAGCCTCTCCTGGTCCCTGCAGCACTGAATGAATTTTAAGGAAAGCAGCACTCCCCACCGCCCCCCAACCCAGGTGGCTGCAGCCTTGCAGAAGGACACGTGGTCTAACAAACACATCATGGATATCTTTGTGCAGTCCACAAACTACACAACTGTATATGGCCATCCCTTTGAGATGTGAGACTGAGTTTAGGCTCCTGATTAGGGGCAGTTTAAGAGGGGAAGGCTTTCGCTGTCACTCGACTCTAACCACTCTATTTATTTATACCATCCTCCTGGCCATGTGTTGCCGCCCTTTGTACCAGGTGCTGTCAGTACTGGAGGTCAGACCTTTACAAGCACATTTTCACAGCTCCCCACGCTCATTTGGACATTTACCATCACCAAGGAACTTATCAAAGCACCTCTACCCCAGACTCAGACTGGGTACAGTGCAGAGCCCAAGGGCTTGTGTTTTGCATAAGGTCACCATGTGACAACCACAGACCTAGCTCACTGACAGGTGACATGCCTAGGCCCACCCAGAGTAACCCTGCTCTGGTGATCCTCAGTATCTCCCCACAGACCCCGGTTCTCTCCTAGCTCCCCATCTCTGATAGTCTCCAAGGCCAGGAACCTGACTCTGTAGCATTTTGCTTGCAAAGCATGCTTTCTGGAACCATCTATGTTTTATTCTGTCTCATTCTAACAAGACTCGACTGCAGTATCGTTATCAGGAGTGAAATGCATGAAACTCCAGTGTGCAGCCTGAGGGATTTCCACTCGTGCCTTTTCCCTGATCACCATTGCCCAGATCAAAATTAAGGGGGTTTTCATTTCCCACAGGCAACCAGCGGGTTTGAAAGTGGACAGAGGCCCCTGCTTCCCTGGGCACCTCTGTTCTCTGGAGCCGTGTCCCTTGGAAGGGTGCAGCTGCAGTTGGGGCTGGGCTGGGGGGCTGCAGGAGTGAGTGACATGGGACCAGATCTGTCCAACTCCGAGCATCTTCACGTGCCGCGGCAGCTGAGTGGCAGGCAGGAGCGATGGAGACTTTGGAGTATGTGCCTTTGTTAAAATATAGGGCTCCCCAGCACCAAAAAATAAATGAAAAATAAAATAAAATAAAGGGCTGCCCGGGGAGCAGAGTGTAGAAATCACCTGGAAGCTGGAGATGGACGTCCATGTCAAGGAAGGACCGCTCGGCCTCGGCTGTCCTGTCTTGGGGAGAGTCCGAGCAGGGCCAGCGCGTGGCTGCTGGAGCCACTCGGGGAACCCATGGCTTTTATGTGACTGGGTGGGGCCTGGGAATGGCCTGGACACACACGCCTTCCGACCCCTGGGTGACCTGCTGGGAAGCGTGCCAGTCCCGTCTCCCCTGCGGGCTTGGCAGCCAGCCATCCTCCAAAGCTGTCTTCTAAGACTTGGAGCTGTGGACAGGGACCTGGGGACTTTCATCCCATCCCTAGTTGGGGCAGCATCATTCTAGACATGAGATCTCCCTCCTGGGCGGTTCCCTGGGACTCTGTTATGGGCATGACTGCCGGCCTGCCCTCCCAGGGGTGGGACCAGCCAGTCACCAGGCCACTGAGAGCTCCTTCTCCTCCCTGATGCCCGGTCTTCATGCTTTTCCCCGGCCTCAATGTCGTAACTCTTTACTGCTGAGTCAGGAAAACAGAACAAAGCCAAAACCAAAAGACCAGCCTGCCGATGTCTCCCTGGGTGTGGACGCCCGCTTCTGCCGTTGCCAGGGCCTGCTCTGAAAGGTCAGGTGCCAGAGAGTCCGCCTGTCCTGGGGAGGGGTCGGGGGACTCTGCCCAGGTCTTCCTATAGACGTACTTGCAGGGAATTGTCCCGATGTGTTTGGGCAGTCATGGGTGATGCACACGTTCGAACATTTTTAAAAAATTCCTTGTGCCAAACTGCCCTGCATTAGATAGGTCGCACACGTTTTCACTCCAATCCGCAGACTGGCACAGTTCCCACCCTGGGAACCAGCATTCCCGTTCCCCCTTCCCAGTTTGGTAAGGGTAACATTGTCTCAAGGGTTCCATTTGCATTTCTTTGATGACTGGTGAATGTGACGATTTTTCAGGGATTTCCAGGCTGTATCTACTTCTTCCTTTGTAAATTTAGTTTTCATGCTCTTTGTCTATTGTTCTATTCATGTATGTGAATCCATATTTTTCTAGTTAGTCCGAATTTATAGGTGAAGTCCTTGGTTTCCAGCTTTAAAAAATACACTGCTCTCCTCCCAGACGCAGAGGCGTGGCCTGTCTGGAGGGGTACCAGGCCTTGGGAAAGATGCCCGCCCCCCAGCACTCAGTGAGTGGTCACAGGTGGCTTTTTTTTTTTGTACTGGGGATTGAACCCAGGGTCACTCCACCACTGAGCCACATCCCCAACCCTATTTTGTATTTTATTTAGAGACAGGGCCTCGCTAAGTTGCTGAGGCTGGCTTTGAACTTGCGATCCTCCTGCCTCAGCCTCCCAAGTGCTGGGATTACAGGTGTGCACCACCGCACCCGGCCACAGGTGGCCTGCATCCCAGCTGGGCACCCGGGTACACAACACCACTACATGCACACGACCTCTGTGACCCTCATCACCTGTGAGGTTGGCTTCCCGTCACTCTAACAAACACCTGAACGATCAACTGATAAAGGGGAAAGTTTAATTTTGTCTCGCACAGTTTGGGGGTTTCTGTCTGTGGTTGGTGGACCCTGTTGCTCTGGGGCTCAGGGGAGGCAGCGCATCAGGGCAGGAACGTTCGGGCAGGCAGACTGCGCCCCTGATGGCTAGGATGCAAAGAGAGGAGGGGATCAGGGTCCCCGGATCCTGTTCAAGGACATGCTCCCACCACCTGGAACCTCTCACTAGCCCCAATCTCTTAAAGCCCCCACCTCCAATAGCACTCTGGCCTGGTGACCAAGCCCGTAGGGGACATTCCAAATCCGAATCATAGCATCATCTACTCAGACACTTGGAGTGTTGTCATAACTGAACTGAACTGAGGCTCTTTGTAAATGATCCAGAGCCTCGGAGGGTACAGTTTGTAATCCAATGAAACTTCCCAGCTACTCACGTGGGGCCCCAGGGCGCCGTGAGCAGAGTCAGAGCCCGGTGGCATCTCAGGGCCTGTGGAAGCTGCAGGGCCTTCAGAGCCGCCACCCAGGCCTGGCTGCGTTGCTAAGTGACCGTGAGACTCCGGCCAGCCGCTCACTTACTGGGGCCTTGCTCCGCCCCGCAAAGCGAGAGGCTGCATGCATATAGACGTCTGGGTCACTCTCAGCTCCGAGCGTCTGCAAATCCAAATTCTAGCCATATTTTCTTTTTCACCAAAAGACTATGACATATTTAAGACAGTTTTGCTTCATTCTTCCCCCTTTAGCGGCTGGGTTATATAAAAACAAAAACACATTTTGAAATCCCGTACATATGTTTTTGCATTTCACCGAATTTCTGCCTGATTTAGTTCTGGTCTGTTTGAAGCGTGTCTGAAAAGAGGAGCCCCCGAGGAGAGCTCGTCCTCGCCTCTGCATTTTGCTAGGGGGTGTCCTGGGGGTCTTGGATCTGACGGTGAGAGGTGTCCCGTCTCTTCCTTCCCCCACTTCTTGTCACTAAGGGTGTCTCCTCCGGGAGTCCCCCCCCCCCGGGGGCAAGTCTCAAGGACCTCACTGCATTGCAGGGAGCCTGGAGGCACGGGCCTCTGCTGGTGGCCTCTCCCCTGAGGACCCGCCCTCCCGCGCTCCTGCCTGTGGCCCCACACTGCACTCCCCCTGCTCCCTGTCCTTCTTGCTCGCCAGCCTTCCCAGGGACCTGTTCTCCGTGGCCTGTCATTGGTTGGGGACGTGGGGTCGTAGGTTCAGCTGCTTCCCCACTTCCTCTTCTTAGTCCCCTCACCCCCTCAGGTGGTCCCTCCTGGCATCTGGGTGCTCCTCACAGGCATGTCTTCTGGTCCTGGTCTGGGTACCACGTGACTGCCTGGGACATGTGGACCTCAGGCATCTCGGACCACCAGCTCCTAAATCCAGCTGGTGAGCCTCGTTCCCATCCCCTGGTCACCTAACTAGTGTCCTGAGCCACAACCCTGGGACTCACATTCTGCTTCTCCTTTATCCGCAGCCCTGTGCCCAGCAGGCTCCACGACGCCCCATAAACACTGCCCTGTCCAAGCTGCCGCCGGCCTGGCTCTGCCTGGCTCTGCCACCTCCTCTCTCCCTGGTTCCTTCCTCCGGCTTGGGCAGGCCCAGGCCTCCTCTGCCTGGCCACCTGTGTTGTCTCTCCACTGTCCCTTGCCCCCAGTGTCACCCCTCACAACCTTCCTGCCTTTGATCCAAATTAAAGCAGGGAGAAGCTCTGCCCCACGTGGGACTCTCCCTGCAGTCATTGCTGTCTCCTTCCCCACCCCCGGGATACGGTGCACTTGCAAAGATGGACTTGATCGACACTCTGATTGCTTCTGTCCACCTTCAGCCATGCCGTGGGCAGGAAGGGCACTGTCCCTCTCCTCTCCCTTCCCTGTGTGCACCCCACCCCCTGCCGTCTCCCATGATTGTCCAGAGGCGTAGGAGACCGAGCACTGGCTTGGCTGTCAGAGCTGGACGGGGTTTCTGGCCCAAGACCCAGGGGGAGCCGTTCCAGGGACATCCTGGGGTCACAGTCACCACAACCGGGGCGTAGGGGTGGGGGTGGGGGCTGAAAACAACAGGAGTGTGTTTTCTCTGTCCAGGAGGCTAGAAGCCCGGAATCAAGACCTCACTGGAGCTGCCTCCTCCAGGGAGCGTGGCTACTGGCTGCGGGGGGCTGGGCAGTCCTCCTCCGCACTCCACCCTCCCCTCCGTCTTCCACGGCCTTCTCCCATGTGTGCGCCTGAGGCCAGATTTCCCTCCTCTAAGGACCCTGGTCACCAGAGCAGGGTGGTCCCTAATCCAGTGTGACCAAGTTGCTTACATTGCCAAAGACCGAATTCCAAATAAGGTCACCTCCACGGGTCCCAGGGCCCCAGCCCGTCCTTTTGGGGAATGCACTTGAACCCATGCGACAGGGTCGATGTCACCTGACGTGGTGCTGCAGAGGGGCTGGGAGGTGTGGTTCATGCTGGGTCACTCCCGCTGGGCTCGGCCTGCGGTCAGGTTGGAAGCTCAGCTCTGCCCTGCACCTGTGGCTGGTCCTGGGGCTCTTCCCTGCCAGTGTGAGAATCGAGGACCCATGGCGCTCGGCCTTCTTTAAAATGCGATGACACACCTCGGCCCAGAAGGGGACTGCCTCACATTTTTATTTTTATTTATTTATTGATTGATTGATTGGATTATTTATTTATTTATTTATTCATTTTTTGCGGTGCTGGGGATTGAACCTGGGCCTTGTGCTTGACGGGCAGGCACTCTACCAGCTGAGCTACGTCCCCAGCCCACATTTCTGTTTTTTAACTTATCGTTGTCCTCTTCGGGACAGACCGCTGCCCGGTTCGGGCTCTGCTGTTTTCCAGTCTTCTCTGCTGGGCTGGCAGCCGGCTCCTGTTTTCCTTTATGGGCAAGTGCCTTATGCTGCTGTTTTTTTTGATGGCTCTGGAAGTTCATTGTTGCTCCGGCCCTCCTGACCTGCCTCTGGCCTTTGCCCGTGAGTTTCTGAGTCAGCGGTTCACGAGGGCCTGACAGCGCGGGACGGGCCTGGCTGCAGAGGTCTGGGCCTCTGGGCCTGCAGGTGGGGAGAAGCCTGGGTCTGGGGCTCCATATTTAGTCTGGAATCCACTCACAGCTGCTGCTCTGAGGCCACAGGGGTGCCAGAAGGGGCGGAGCGCTGGCCCCGAGCCAGCCAGGGCAGCTGTGGCGTGGGCAGCCCAGCCGGGGCCGCAGGCCTGCCTGGGGCCACTGGCCCCCTTCCTGCCCAGGGGCAGTGAGGGAAGTGAGCAGATGTCTCAGAATCAGAAGGGCTGGAACTGGAGAGGTCTGGGCCTCTGGGCCTGCAGAGGTGAAATCCTCCAGGGCCGCTTTCTACAGAGATGGAGGCCAGGGTGGCCCAGAGCAGGGACAGGCCCAAGGTCACAGTTAGTGGCAAAGTCCCTAGATTTGAATTCAGCACCTCAAGTCCTTTGCCTCTCCTTGGAACCATGCTGCCAGGAGGTCATGCCACCATCAGGGTGGGGTCCCTGGGCACCAGCCTTACCAGAGACCCAGGAGGGCAGGCCCAGCACCGCTTCAGTAGAAGACGGACACCTCCTTCCAGATGTCTTCTTGCCTCCCCTCCTGTAACCCCTGTGGTTCCCCCTGGCTTCTGCCCCCCTTTCCCTCTGCCCTCAGGTTGAAACTGACCATGTTAGTCCTTTACCCCACAGTGTGACTATCAGAACTCTCCCAGGGAACATGGGCTGTCCCCAGAATGAGAGTCGGGGTAGGACGGATGTGGCACCGTGGGCACATTGGAAGGTGCCTATGGACAGAAACAGGTGGAACTCAGACACACAGCTCGTCCCCAGGTCACGCTTTCTTCTTCAGCTCCCAGAACTTCTCAGCTCTGATTCCTGTCCCGTCTCTCTTGCCACCAACTGTCTGACCCCATGTTCTATAGTCCAGACCTGCTCAGGAGCCAATCAGATGGCCTTGCTAATTACCCTTGACCTAACAGGCCGAGTCCTCCTGCCATGCCACCTCATGGGCCCTCGGCCCCCTTGGGTGTGCTGCCCACAACCCTGAATAGCCCGGCACGGATCTAGGTCAGGACCGTGGGGCACCTCCAGCCAGAGGAAGAGCTTGGCATGTGACAGCAGGCCCTGGAGCCCCAGGTCCACCATGGGCCTGTACCTGCTGTGTGTACCCTTGGTGTCTGAGTCTCTGGCCTCAGCCTCCTCATGGCTGAGCTGGGGTCCCTCTCTCTGATGAGCAGCAGGAGGGAGGCAGGTGCAGCGGAGGCTTGGCCTCCTGCGGTTGCTGTCTGAGGCTTGTTGCTATCCCATGCTTATTCATTACTATCTTGTGCCTGTTTGCTCCTTGCTGCGAGCCTGAGGGGTGGGCAGGGCCAGTGCGAACCCTCCCTGACAGATGTGGAAACTGAGGGGAGAGTAGCTAAGGGCCCACCAGCCCTTGGGATCCCGAGCTGTGTGCTTGCCGTTGAGACGCGGCTGTTCTCACCTGCGTCCCGATTAACCCAGATACAGGGAATAAATTATCAGAACCCGTCCAGCTGCCAGGCACGGGCTTCCCCAGGAAGTCGCTCTCCTGGTGTCTAGCTTTCACGCCGGGCCGGGAGCAGATGCCGTGGCTGGACTCTGCAGAGCGGCGTGGGCAGCAGGCCAAGTTCAGGGAGTGGATTAATCACCGGCGCGAGGCTGTCGCAGGGCCCGGACACTGTCATCCCCGGACACGCCACGCTTGTCACTGTTAACAGTTGGAGGCTGGGTGCCGGCTGAGGGCTCGGGAGGAGTGGACGGGAGGGCCTGGCAGTGCCGGGGACAGCAATTAGTGGGCCTGATGGAGTCCAGCGGCCCTGCGAAAGCCAGGCCTGCTGCCCACGACGCTCTGCTCCCAGGGAAGGGGAGAAAGGCGTCGCTGCTGAGCCTCCTGGGCTTGCTCTCGTTCTGGAGGCCTGGCTGCTGCACAGCAGGGCACAGTGACCAACGGGGGCCACTACAGGCTGGCCCAGCCCCTGTGCTGCAGCCCCTGCCCACCTCAGTTTGTAAATGATCCCTGTGAGGTTCCCTGCTGTCCCGATGCCTCCATGGCTGGAAGGACTGTTAGTGTGTGCCAGGTGGGACCCGCACCTCCCGGGGCTCAGGAGGGGTCCCTTGGGTCCGTATGTCACTGGTGCCAATGCACAGGAACGGGGGGCGGGCAGGGAGGCAGCACGGCTCTGGGAGCCTCCTGGGGAGACTTTGCAGAAAAGGGCAAGTTTGGAGCGCGGCCGAAGGGACTTGGTGAACCAGAGCAGAATCGTCCTCACTGTTGCCGTCTCCACTGGCATTAAGAATAAGTCTTTCGTTTGGAACCGACTCCGTCTTCTTCAACCCTCAGAGGCCAGAAAGCACAAAGTTCTGTTCTCACAGGTGTGGACGTGAGGCCTAAAGATGAGGCGTGGGCGCCGGGGAGGGCGCCATGGTGAGAGCAGGCCTTCCCCTTGGGTGGACCAGGGCCGGGGCCGAGGCGCCAGCACCGCATTCTGACCCTTTTCTGATTATCTGGCACACAGGGATATTCCAGATGATAGAAGCTCCTAAAAAGTTATGGAGGGGACTGTTTCCAACCAGATGATGCAGAACAAAGAGGTGGACATTCCCTGTCCTGTGCCACAGCTCCCGCCCCGCCCCACCCTGCCCACCAGCCTCCCCTCCTCTGGGCAGTGTGTTTGGGGTCCTAGAGAGCCATGGCTGGGGGCCTGGGGAGGTGTGCTGGTTGGCCACATCTCGCTGCGACTGTTTTGAAATTCTTATTTAGAGCAGTAATTCTCTCATTTTCTGTTGGCATTGCACCCCATCCATGGTGTAGCTAGTCCTGCTCTTCAAGGACCCACTGTTGGGACAGGAGGCCTGTGCTCCCAACTGCCACCCCTGGGGACTCTGAGCTGGCCCAGTTGCTCTGCGTGAGCTGGCAGAGGCTGTGGCCCGCGTGGTCTGTGGGACCAGCATCTACTGCAGCTGCTCAGGAAGCAAGCGGGGCAGCTGGGCAAGGCTGAGGGAGCTTTCTGGAAGGAGCTCTCGCACATTCTCTGCCTCTCTCCAGCTCCCTCCTCGCCCCTCCATCCCGGCTCTGACCTTCTCTCCTCACCTAGAAAGGCCCTGTGCACTCCTTGGCCTTGTGGGCAAAGACTAAGGGGCTGGTGATCCCCCAGCCCACGCGCACCCCTCCACTCCACCCCGAGGCGGGCTGCGTCTGAGCGCCCCCGGGCTTTGGTTTTGTTTATGTATGTGTGTATGTTTGTTTCTTTGGCAGCCCTGGGAATGGCGCCCTGGGCCTCCTGCATGCTAGGCAAGCATTCTGCCACTGAACTAAACCCAGCCCAGTGGTGTGTTTTTGATGCCCTGGGAGGACGAGGACTGTCTGAGGAGAGAGGACCGGCCTTCAGGGGCTCCTCCTCACACGGCGGGTCAGTCGGGCACAGCAGCTCCAAACACCAGCAAGTCTGGACTGCAGGCTGAGGCCGGAGATCAGAAGTAGGAATTCCAGATGATAGGTGCTGCCCGACTCAGGAAGGGACGTGGTGGTTAGTGCCACCACTAATTCACCAGCTAAAACTGGCCTCCAAAGTGGGGGCATGAGATGCCACCCAGAGAACACATTCAGATGCCTATGTGTATATTTTTAAATTTTTATTTTGGTTTTTGTAATGCAGAAAATGTATTTTCCAGGGTGAGGTTGTGCCTGTGTGTACGTTGTGTGTGTGTGTGTGTGTGTGTGTGTGTGTGTGTTAGGCACAGATGATGCGTTCGTTCCCTAGAGCTTTTGCAACAAAGAGCCACAGCCCGGATGGCTTAAGCAACAGAGCGTGCGTCTCCCAGTTCTTGGGGCTGGAAGATCAAGGTGTGGCAGGGCGGTTCCTCCGGGCACTGCGGGCGAATCTGTCTTGCCTGGGCTCTGCCCTGGCTCCTGATGGCCTCTGGCACCCTTTGGTGCGCACTGTCTCTGGCCACAAGGCCTGCTCAGCCTTCCTCTTCACGTGCCCTTCTGCCCCCTGCGTCTCTGCCCGAGTGTCTCCTTGGTCCTGTTGGTTAGGGTCCCAGGTGACCTGTGTGACCTCATCTTAATTAATCATATGGGCAACCATCCTATCTCCAAATAGGCTGCGTCGTTAGGACTTTGCGTCCTCTAGAGGAACAGCACACAGACCATACACGTGATTGTCAGGGGAGGACTGGCAGGTCGGCTGGACCGTCCCACAGTGGCTGTCTTCAGGCTGGAGAGCCGAGGACACTGCAGGAAACCTCAGAGGTTTCCCTGGGCCTCGGAGAGGAAATGACTGAAGGGCTGGGAGCTCCCTGGGGGGCTGGTGTGAGTCCACGTTCAAGTGCTGAAGAAGCTGGGGTCCAACGTCCCTGGGTGATGGCAGCCCAGATCATACCTGCTCAAGAAGAATGGAGCTCGTGTGGCTGGCTGAGCCACCCCTTCTGTGTTTCGCTCCATGGGCCCCCAGCCTATTGCCTGGGGCCTCCATATTCAGGGTGGGTGTCCCCCTCGGTTCACAGACCCTTATGCCAGTTGTCCCTGGAGACACCCTCACAGACACACCCAGGAGTTCCTCTCCCAACGTCCTAGGGTCTCCCACTCAGGCAAGTTGACAGCCAAGGTTAACCATCTCAGGTGTCACCATGAATTTTGAGGGGACACAATTCCACCTATGCAGAGAGCACAAGCCATCAATCAAGCTGGACAGACACTGGCTCCGGTGAGCTAGGTGCTGTCAGTGCTCCGGTAACCTTGACCGTGCACCTGCTGTCCTGGTCCAGCCGCCCGGAGTCCTAGTCTGGAGCCCATGTTCAGGAGTTGTCTCGGAGAGTGTAAGAGTGTGGCCAGGACTTGCTGGACATAGAACCTCCTGTGGCAGGATGGGGGGGGCCCTGACCTGTGAGTGCCAGGCACGGGGGCACCTTGGCACCCTGCTTCTCTTCCCTGTCTCACAGTAACACACTCAGAGGTCAGAAGAATCAGCACCATGCAGCTGGAGTAGAGGGACCCCTGAGCCTGGCTGCTGGGGGGTGGGTCAGGAGACCTGGGTCTCCTGCACCATGACCTTGGGTACGTCACAGGTCTCTAGGCATTTCAAATCAGTAGGCATCTTAGAGATGGCCCAGGCCAGCCTTCCCATTTAACCAACCGGGGACAGAAGCCAAAGAGGAGGAGGGCCTGACTCGGGGCCTGAGTCTGGACTGGGAGCTATGGCTGCGTTAGTTATTGATCGCTGTGTCTCAGAGCACCCCAAGGCTGGGCGGTTTGAAACGCTCAGGGTATCACCTCGGTCTGGAGTCTGGGCTCCGCTTAGCAGGGTCCTGCCTGCAGGGGTCTGTGAGGCAGCCTCCCCGGGGTGGTGGAGCTGCGGTCACTGTGAAGCGTCTGCCTCCACGTGCCTGTGTGGCTGCCCATGGCTGTTCCTGGCAGGCTGTGGACTGAGGCCTCCGCCCCTCCCTGGCTGTTGGCCCCAGGTTGCCCACAGCTCCTCGTCACCGTACCTGTCCGCCATGGAGCTGTGTCTTCAAAGTCTGCAGCCCGAGAGGGTAACAGAGTCAGCGAAGTGGAGGGAACGGCCTTTCATAACCCAATCCCTAAAGTGACATCCTATCACCTCGTCCCACTCTGTTTGTTAGAAGCAAGTCACTAGGTCCAGCCTGCACTCCAGGGAAGAGACCACACAACGGCCATCAGCAACCATCTTGGAAAGCTGTTTTCCACAGTGGCATTTAACAGAAAATCCAAGTAACCATGGTTTAAACCACACACTCATTTATTTCTTTCTCATGTCTGCAAGCAGGCAGCTTAGGACTGGCGGGAACGCTCCATGGTCAGAAGCCTAGGCTCTTTCTGTCTTTCTGCCTTACCATGCTTAACGCTTGACTTCTATCCCCCACCATTGCCTCATGGTTCAAGAGAGCTGCCGGAGCCCTATCCATCACATCCATATTCCAGGCAAGAAAGAGAGAAACCGGGAAGGGAAAAGGGCATGTACCAATTGAATCAGTCCTTTTAAAGACTTTCCTACTCCAAGAAAAAAAAAAGAAAAATTTTCCCAGTCCATAACCTCTCTTCATGTCTCATGGGCCACTCCTCTGTGAGAGGCTGGGAAATGCAGTTTTCCTTTGCACAGTGTCTTTTCCCACGTTTTTAGCTTTCTGTTCACAAGGAGGAAGGACAGTGGCTATTATAGATTCTACTAGAAATTTGTGCCTCTCCCATGGGTCCACAACCTGAAGGTGGCAAAGCCAAGTCTCTGTCCTCTTCTGTGCTGCGGGGCCTGTTCCCGGCCCGTCTCCTGGGGAAGGAGCTGTGTGGGTGGAATGAGGACCAAGAGGAGGGTGAAGTCCAAGGGCAGCATGGCCGAAGCGTTGACTGGAGAGAGTGACCCTGGCTCTCTCTGTCCTGTATCCACTGACCATCCGATGACTGATCACCTCTTCTGCATGCGGCGATAGGGAAAGGCGTGTTATGGTTTGGATGTGAGGTGTCCCCCAAAATCTCACACGTGAGACAAAACAGGAAGGTTCCAAGGAGAACTGATTGGGTGGTAAGAGTCTTAACCCAATCAGTGAATTAATCCCAGATGGGATTAATTGATGGGCAGGGTGTGGCTGGAGGAGGTGGGAATTGGGGCGTGGCTTGGGGGTATATATTTTGTATCTGGAGAGTGGAGTCTCTCTCTGCATCCTGATCACCGTGATGTGGGCAGCTTCCCTCTGCCACACACTCCGCCATGATGTTCTGCCTCACCTGGATCCCTGAGGAATGGAGCCGGCCTTCTATGGACTAGGACCTCTGAAACCGTGAGCCCTCAAATACTCCTTTCCTCCCCTATAATTGTGCTGGTCAGATCACTTAGTCACAGCAGCAGAAAGCTTAGACTAAAACAAGGAGGAAGAAAACGACCTAAGGGACCCCAGCATCTAAGAGGAGACAGATGGGCGAGGAGATGAACGGCCAGTCAGCCGCTTGCTCACCAGACAGCCAGTCCTGGGAAGGAAGGACTGTGGGCTGGGACCTGAGTGCTGGATAGGAGTCGCTGGGCGGGAAGGCCCAGGAAGCAGCTGTCTGCTGGTGCGCGGGTGCAGCCCCTGAGCTGAGGGAGACCTTGCTGGGCTGTTCTTTCTTCTCCAGCCTGAGATCTTGGGCCGTGGAGACCCAGCAGCCACCGCACAGGGCCCCGGATGGGGCCTCTGGCACGCTCTGTGTGTTGTCCTTCAGCAATTCCAGCCCAGCCTCTGGCCCTCACCCTGCATCCCAACCCTTAGAGGTCCCGGGGTCAAGCACCGAGCCCTCAGCCCTGAGCTGGGAGGCAGGGAAGCCCCCGGGATCTCGGGCAGGCTCTGCAGATCTTTGCTGCTAAGTAACCTAAGGAACGTCACAGGCGTCCCCTGAACCTTGGTTGCCTCTAAGTCACAGAGAACAGGGAAGCCACCTGACCAAGCCTGTGAACTGCTCATTCATGGTTCCCAGGGCCGCAGAGGCCGCGGTGTGAGGGAACTCCGCAGTGTGATCTCATTAGGAGGAAGGTGTGGCGGGCACCTCTCAGCTCTGGGGCTCCAGTGGCACGTTCCCAGGATGCTCAGAAGCACCTCCCCCAGCATGCCCAGGGCAGCCAGGAGAGCCCGGGGTGGCGGCAGGCAGAGCGGGAGGAGCCGGGACCAGAGCCAGGGTGCGCTCTGACGCTCGTTTCACCGTCAAACTCGGGAACTTATTTCCCTGTGGGGAGTACCTCGAAATGCCTTTGTCGGCCAGGGGAACCCACGACTGGGGGTATGTGGAATGGGGACAGGGTTGTCCCCATGGTGGTGTGGATAGGTGAGCGCTGGCATCTGCCAGAACCCCATACCAACACTGGGCAAGAGTGCCGCCGCCGGCCCCGTAAGGATGGCAGCGTTCCCTGAGCTGCTGCTTGAGGCAGGCGCTGTTGGTCCCCCACCTTCTTCCCGGGCCTGGAGGGGACACCCCACAGGAGCGTTCTCACCTGCCCCCCATGAGTCCAGCAGATCTGGACACTGTGGTGAGTGGGCCACAGGTCACTGCTGACCCTCTGCACGGACGGCCACCAGCTGTCTCTGCAGGAGGGTCTGAGCCAATGTCCTGCTGGCCTGGTGGTGGCTGGGGCCTCAGAGCCACCGGTGTGTCCCCACACAGCCAGCACAGCCTGGAGGCACAGGCCCCTGGAGCCAGCGTTCCCGCCAGGTCGGCAATGGCCGGCAACCATTTGCATTTGTTTTCTTGAAGTTTGTTTTTGTCCTTGGTTATAGAAATGCCAAAACCTCATTTTGGGGGAAGAAAAAAAAAACAAACAGAAAATGAGAAAGGACAGAAAGCAATCCTCATGCTGCCTCTGGGAGCGGCTTTGGGGAGTGGAATGTGGCTGACAGATGCTTCCACGTGGCTGAGACCCTAGTGGACTTGGAAAAGGCATTTCTCCTCCATCACATGATGCCCTGAACAGTCCCCGGCTACACTGTCCATAAATAATCGCCAGGGCTGACTAAGCCACCCTCACGGAACCTGGTCTGTGGTGGAGCATGATGCAGATTCAGGGCCACCACCTGCCCCTCCGTGGCAGCACGTCCTGCCCAGCACTGCCCTTGTCCCCAGGAACCTGCTGGTATGCAAGAGGCCTCCTTCTGAGTGGGCTGTGCTGCCTGCTCCCTGGAGTGGGGAGGGCAACCCCCAGTCTTGGGCACAGGGATGAGACCCCCAGTGTGACTCTGCGTGATCCATGGTGAGAGCTTTGAGGCCCAGCCTGTGACCCTGGAAGTGGCCAGCATGCACTCGGAGTACGGCAGGGTGGGCAGAGGGGGCAGTGACAGGGTCCCCTCCCAGGCTTTCCAGCACGGATGCTATAAACTGTGTGTGTTTATTGCAAACACAATCCTCGGTGGGTCTGGCCCAGAGGCCCACGTGGACCTGCTGCTGTCGTTCTTCGCTGCCAGGAGCCTCCATCACAGGGAGCTGGGACTGATGTGGGAAGGAACAGGGCATTGGGACTGAGAGACCGGGGCTCAGAGGCGTGGAACTTCCCAAGGGCCATGTGGTTCCCCTCATTCCAGTTACACGGAGCTGACTCCCTGTGGCACCCCTGGGCCCGTGGCTCTGGTCACATCGCATGTGGCCTTCTCCTTGCCTTCCTGGGGAGTGTCCTCAGGAAGAGGCCATGTCTGGCTAGCCTTGGTTACCCCAGGGTCTAGGACAGTGCCTGCCAGGAGGGACAGGTGTTTGTTGTGCTTTGTGTCAAGGACAGAGCCAGAACGGAGTGTGGACTGAAGACAGGGCTTTGGCGCTCTGACAGCCCATGTCCCCAGCCCTGCTCTCCACCCAGGCTGCGTGCCCGACTAGAACGTCGGGTCTTTGTCTGGCAGCCCCCGCCTCTTGGATGGTGCTGGGCAAGATGGACAGCTGCCATCGTCTCCTGCAGAATAACTGCTTCTCTCCTCTCCCCAGTCTCCCTGGCCAGCCGAGTGGCCTCCTGTGGCACCAGCCCCATGCAGCTTGTCTCATATCAGTGACCTTTGACCAGGCGGGTTCCTGGTGAGACTGGACCTTGCTGAAATCCTGGAGGCACCTGCCCTGCCCTCTGCCATGCCGACACAGGGTCTCCACAGGCCGGTGGCCTCCTGTGAGTTGGGTTGGCACACTTCCAGCTCCGGGGATAGTCCTTTCAGGCTTCAGCCCAGCTTGCAGGGAGCATTTCAGCTCCACTGACCTGAGACCTGCCCTCCCCACGGAGTCCTCGAGCCCACTCTTTATCCAGCTCTAGGAAAGGAAAGGGAGTTTTGTGGTTGCAACAAGGACCTGGCCGGGTTAATCTGTGTTCACGTCGTCGAGGGGCCGGCTCCGTAATCCCAGCTCACAGAAGAAAGGCGTGAGCGCCCGTCTGGAGTCAGTGCCCCCCGAGACATGTGCTGGCCGGATCTGGGCAGCGCATGTGGATACGGAGTCGGTGCAGCCCCCTGACCCTGTGTATTCAGGAGGTGCCAAATGGCATAAAGAGGGTGTTCCCAGGCTGCTTGTTGGTGATCCGGGGTGCACTGCTTCTCCCCAGGGCCCTTCCCCGGGGACAGCTGTGTGGTTCCCAGAAAAACATCTGGTCAGTGCAGCATTGTGGAGTCACAGCAAGGAGCAGCCCGAGGGAGCAGAAGTGCTATCCCCGGGCAGCTGCTCCAGCTCCAGCCAGTCCCTGAGACGGCACCATCGGCACGGCTTGCTGGACATGACCGCATGTGCCCAGGTGTGCGTCTCACTGTCCTGGGGTGTCCGAAAGACCGCTCTGGGGTTTTGAAGTGAGAAAGCGTAGGCCCAGCTTGGAGATGTGAGTCTGCCC
>JAJEJO010002049.1:437726-451093 GCA_020662805.1 Glaucomys volans
GGGCCACATCCCCAGCCCTATTTTGTATTTATTTAGAGACAGGGTCTCACTGAGTTGCTTAGGGCCTCGCTATGTTGCTGAGGCTGGCTTTGAACTCGCAATCCTCCTGCCTCAGCAATCGTGAGTCTCCGGCGGGTGACTGCTTCCTAACGACTCTGGAGGTTCTACTGTCTGGTAGTTGTGATCGCTTGTTTCTGGCAGGTAGAGCGAGCAAGACAAAAAGGCCATTTGGGGTGTTTCTTTCATGTCCAGTGCTGCCCTCCTGGGCTCGCAGCACCTGGCTCATGATGGCATGACTTCCTCTTTGCTTCCTATCTTTCCTCCTGCATCCTGGATACCAACACTGAGTTCACGGAGGCGCTTACTAAATGGATGGGAGGACGGCTGGAGGGGGAGCGACAGGAGGGTGGAACTGCACCGTGGGGCGCATCCCTGCCTTGGCTGGGGCAGCAGACTCCCTCCAAGAAAGCTGCACGCGGTTCTCCTGGGATCAGTGGGAATGGAGACCCGGTGCGTTTTCTAGGTTCCTCACTAATGTGCTTTGGCTTGTTTGGGCCTCATTGATTTTAACAATCTCAGTTTTCACTGGCAAGACTTCAGGCTGCTCAGCTAGAGATCCCTATGCCAGGCATGATCCTGGGGCAACCTGTGCAGAGACAGCGACTGTTGAATCACTCTGTTGAGATAGGACTCCTCCACCACGCAGCGCACACATTCGAGGTGTAGGTATAAGCACAGGTTATGCATCCGTCACCACCGTCATCACCTTAGGAACACCCTGAACCCTTTCCTCATCACCCCCTCGTCCCCGTCTCCTTCCCGCCCCAGTCCTAAGCAGATATCCACCTACTTCCTGTCTCTCTAGATGTGTCTCTTCTGGACATTCCCTAAGACAAGGGGGAAGGTGGAGCTGGCAAAGGTTTGTGGTCGGCAGAGCTGGCTGCCCACAGCTCTCCAGAGAAGTCTGCAGCCTGTGGGGCCTTCTGTCCCCACCTGTCCTTTCCTGCTTCAGTCCTCTGGGCTCTTGCCCATCACAGCTCAACCTGGTGGGAATGCGCAGTGACGTGATGGCTCGCGTCACAGCGGTGAGATGGACTCTGAGAATGCAAATACTCAGGACACCTGGGTTACTGTCCTGCCTGTCCAGCAGGGCACATCGCCCCAGGGTCCCCCTGCATAAAAGGGGGGCTCTGCCTGCTCTCAGCCACAGGGTTAGTAAGAGGTCACTGACAGGATGGCACTGGGCTGTGCAGCCCCCAGGGGCGTGAGGCTCAGGGCTGCCGCCCAGTAATCCTGACATGACTGACCACCTGAGTTCAGAGCTGAGGACAGTTTACTCTGTTACCTGTGCAGGGCCCACAGCCTTGAGCTGGAGCAGGGTCCAAGTCTCCTTCAGAAGTAACCATTGGGGATGTTGGGCCAGGGATGAAGCATGGAGAATGGCCCTCTGGGTACCTGACTTCTGTTTAGACAGAGTAGCCATATTTTAGAGCCATTCCATGGGGGGCAGACATGTCTGCCTCAGTTCCCTCATTTGTACCAGGGGAACAAAATGGCACCTGCATTATGGGATTGTCCTACAAATGGACTTAATTTAGTGCTGGGCCTGGCATATAGTAAATGCTCATTAAATTACATTTTCTATATTGGGAGAGAGCTGTTGATGATTCCTTTCGCAATGTAAGGATGGCATTAGAGGGAAAATGGGAACCAGCTAACTGTGGGGGATACCGTATTGGTGGTTTGCTTTCCTGCTTTAGTAAAGGTCAAAGGGCAGCTCTTTTGAGTAGGAGCAGCAGCTACCGGTGTGCCACCTCTGGGCTCCAGGAAGCAGAGATCCTGAGCTCTTGCTTCATGATCTTTATCCTCCCGGAGCTCGGAGAGAATCCAGGGAGCACCACAGCAGCCCTGGGCAGGGGTGGGGTTGGGGTCCCTGAGGTAGCTTTGCAGCAGGCTTTAGGCCTGTGTGGGACACAGAAAGGCTGCCCAGCAGAAGAGGGCCCTGCTTGCAGCCAAACTGCCCAGGCGGCTTCCACCTGTGATGTGCCACCTGTCTCTGTGCCCATCAGCAGCCACCAGCCACCAGCCTGCTGATGCCACTGGGACAGATGTCATACCTGCTGGTCCCTTTCTGGGAACCCATCGTCACACTCACGAAGATTAACTGAGCGTCTACAGTGAGTGAGCCCAGCCCTGGCTCTCTGGGGCTCAGGGAAGGGACAGGCAGGTCCTTGGCCACTAATAGCTCACGGCTCAGCTAGCTGGCTCAGCTGGAGCGTGGCAGGCATTAAGGGACATCCTGGGCCCTTTCCCCCTTGAGACACCAGGAGGGGCACCCGTCCTGCACAGAGCTTGGCTGTGCCTGTCCTCTGTGGCCTCCATTAGGTCCAGTGTAGCCCAGTCCCGTCAGAATGACGCCATCTTCCTACAATAGCACTGTGGCCTGCCTCCAGGCTGGGCCGGGTCCTGCTGGCCTGGACGCCTTTCTTTCTTTCTTTCTCTGTGCAATGACTTTGCATGTTTCTGTTTTGTTCTGTCACTTATTGATGTCACATTGTACCGCCCAGGGGACAGTCCTTGCTCTTGATTTACTTCCCAGTTCTCAGGGCACCCCTGGTGTTGGGGTCACCTCCGCCTGCTCTCTTGTAGAGGTCTCCCACGTGGATGCCTGTGAGGGCCAGGCAGGTAACCTGTGAGTGGGGACCATGCAAGTGTGGGCTGTGGGCTGTGGGCTGTGGGGAGGCATTAGGGAGCGCTGGGGTCTGTGGAGAACTGGACATTGACTGCCTGGGCTGCGGGGGTCAGCACTCCTTAGCTCCAGCTGATGGTCACAGTGTGGGAAGGTGGCCAGTATTGCTAGATCTTTCCAATTTTTTTTTTTTGAAAAAGCTAGAAATGTGGATTTTTACATGAAATCCTTTGATTTAGAAATGCTGGCTCTAATGATATTTAAATGACTCCCCAAACAGAACAAACCATGGTCCAGATATGGCCCCCAAGTGGGCAGTGGCCACCTCTGCTCTGTGGCTGGACTTCTGTGCGGGTCTGGGTGATCTTCTGAGGGATGGTGTGTGTGCAGGGGCTGGTGGGTCTGGTGAGTGGCTGTGGTGAGCTGGACTCGAGGTGGCTCCATGAGGTGAGCTTGCGCTGACCTTGAGGACGAGCAGGGAGAGGGAAGCAAGCCAGCCCGCGTTCCAGCAGGCGTCCTGGTACTGCAGCCCAGGCTGGACAGGCCTGTGAGGCCACAGCCCCACCGAGGGCCGGGCCGTGGGGAGCCGGGTCTGACTCCATGCCCGGCAGGCTTTCAGAAGCAGCCAGGGACCGTCACTGCCCCAGCTGAGGAGGCTGTTGCCAAGACGGGGAGAGCTAGTGGGGGCCTTGGTACCCCCACGGGGGCACTGGAGAGACAGCGTCACTTGAGAAGGAGGGCCTGGCATGCCAGGGCCACTGTACTTGGAGGAGCTTCGTGGCCTTAACCCAAGGTCTCCCACAGGGGCCTTGCTGGTTCAGAGTAGGACACAGTTGGTCTCCCTGCCCAGCATGCTCCCAGGTCATTTTCACTCTTGGTCAACAACCTAGGAGCTTTTGAAGGCAGTGGTGGGACCCACCCACTACCTACAGGCCCCATTTTTCTACACAGGTTGGTAGAGCTGATTGGAGTACAGGTGAGGGTCAGAGGAGGCCTAAGCAGGGCATGGGGAGTTTGAATTCAAGGGGGGAAGACATTAGGGAGGGGTGAGGTCTGTGGAGAAGAGCAGTGGCCAGTGAAACCAGAGTCAAGGAGAGCTTCATGGAGCACTTGTGCCTGGAGGTGGGTCCTAAGGGAAAGGATGCGATTTGGAGAGGCAGAGAGGCAGAGAGGCGGAGAAGGTACAGAAGACAGAGTGAGGGCCAGCAGGGTGGTTGTGAAACCAAGTGATAATTCCCAGGTACTGAGTGCCAGCCATGCTGAGCACTCTCCTCTCGTGTGAACTCACTCGATTCCACAGCACCTTGCTCAGGCTCCTCATCAGCACCCTGTTCACGAGGAGGAAGTTGGCCAGGCATCTGCCAGGAGCTCCACAGCTAGGGAGTGGCCGAGCTGACCCAGAATCAGGCCTCATGACTGTCTCGTTCCTCTGTCTCAGGCGTGGGGGCTTGAGGAAGCCCCTGCCTCCTGCCAGGGATGCAGCTGGCTGCCCCGTGACCCTGCACAGCTTCCGTCTTTTCACTGTGACTTTTCACCTGGACACAGCAGGTGCTCAGTACTTCTTGGTTGGGATGAAGTGTCTTGAGAAGGCTCTAGAATGTTGTGGGAAGAGGGTGGAGCCCTGGTTCTGAACGGGAGGATTGGGTGGGCATCCTTGGGCTCTGGGTTTCTAGAGCGGCAAGGGGGTGGGGAGAACCATGGTGGAAGAGCTGAGGAGGCACCCTTGGGGAGGGATGTGCTGGGCATCGAGCAGGGCTGGGGGGCCACAGGCCAGTCTGCCAGTTCTGGGCTCTGGATGGAGACGGGGACGCACGGAGCAGGGCCCTCAAGGGTCATGCAGTCTTATCGAGACGAGATAAAAACCCATAAAAAATTCAAGAGCGGGAGAGTTGGGTGACGGCGTGGAGGAGGATGAGGTGTCATGAAGCAGCCTGTGCTAGGGGCCAAGCAGGTGGGTGGGTGGTCAGTGCTGGGGCCCAGTGGAGGCCCGAGGGACATGCAGACCTGGACAGCAGGGACACCCAGGAATAAGGCAAGGGCTCCACCCTCCCAGAGCCTGCCCCAGGTGCCCTCTCACCAGGTGGCTCTGGCCCAGCTCTTCTTCTAGGAGGGGATGCGTGTCGGAAGCCTGGGCCTGAGTGGTACCTGAGGAGCATCCGACCCTCTCCCGGCCTCCCTGACCAGGCTCCTCTGTTTGAGAGTCTCCGCCTCTCCCTGGCTCCAGTGCCCGGTTCCCTGGGAACAGTCCAGCTCTCAGCTGCCTGAGGGGCAGAACAGTACGGCCTGGGCCCTGGGCCTTCTCCGTGAAGTTTTGAAGGGACAGAGAGCGGGGCTCACAGAGTTGGGGATGAGGACGGGGGGCAGCTTTGGAGTTCTCTGCCATTCAGGAAGCTCTCTGCCTGTGAGCAGTTGCAGCCTGGAACTTCCCTTTCATCTGAGGAAGGGAGGTGACTCTCAGCAGGGTCTCTGAGGTGGCAGACTTCTGAGAACCCTACATCCAGGCCGGCTCTTTCCAGAGGCCTCTGAGTGGCTCCCAGCACGTCCTCGTCCCTCTGGGCCACAGTGTCCTCACATGCCCAGCAAAGAGACTAGACTTTCGATCAGTGAGGCCTTTTGACTCCAATTTCAGAAGCCCCTCCAACCTGTTGGGACCAGTTGGGTGGACCTGAGCCCAAAGCTCCCCTACGGGACTCCAGGCAGGTGCTCTTATGCACACCGGGAGATGACAATGCAGCCTGTTGACCTCCTGTTTGGTGTCTGTCCTGCCCTTGGCCCTGAGTGGACTGTAAGAGGAGCACTCCCCTCCTCCAGGGAGCTGAGTCACCAGCCAGAAGTCAGGGTGGAGCGTGGCCCCTTCCTTCATCCCAGGGGAATGTCTGGATAAGGATGCAGGGAGGTGAGGGGTGTCCTGGATCATGGCTGTTCAGACTGTGTCCTCTGAGCAGCAGGGACAGCCTCACCTGGAGCTGGTTAGAAATGCAGACTCTCCAGCCCCCGCCCCCTTGCCGGATCTGCACTTAACAGATGTGCAGGAAAGCACAAGCACATGGACCCTCGGGCAGCGCCCAATGGGCCACCTGGCTTCCGCTCTTTCCCGCGCCTCCCAGAGGGAGGTCCATTTTTTGTGGGCAAATGAAGTAAAATTCCCCCCAAATGATAATGACCATGCATGTTACCTGCTGACCTATTTTTTCATTTAGTTAAACATTTTTTTTTTTTTAATACTGAGATCATGACCGAGGAAATTTGTTTTGCAGCCCACTCAGTCTCCAAGACTGGCTGTCTGAATTGCACACAATGTGATATTCGAGTGACAAAGGGTTCAATTGGTGGTGGCATTGGTGGAGGAGGACATCAGAGGTCCTGGGACACTCAAGGGTGCCGATTTCCACTGTCACCTACCTCCACTGCCACGTGTGTCTGAGCTTCCCTACCTCCTGGGGGTCCAGGAACTGAGACCCCTGTAGGTGAGGCTCTGTGTGCCCTTCTGCTTTCCTTTGGTAACACAGTGTCGCTGAGTCATCGGGACAGCACTGACCAGTGTGGCTGGACCACAGGGGCTGCAGATTGTGGGAGCTTGGTGTTCTCTGCAGAGTCTTGCCCGGGCAGGGGGTGGGGTGGGCTGCCGTCGGGAAGGATTTGGCAACGAGCAGGTTCCCATGGCTTCCTCTGGATGTCGGTGGGCATCCTCTCCCTGGGGCTGCCGGGCCTCTGTCCTTCCCACACTCTGTAGGCAGCGTGGCCTCTGGGCCAACCCTGCCCTGGGGGCTGCCCGAGAGTTGGCAAAGCAGAATGCTAGCCCTAGTTGTGTCCTCAGGGTGAATGTCCACTTTGTGGAGGAGGGAAGGTGAGCAGGGACCAAGTTGACCAGAGCTTTAGCCAGTGTTGTATCAGGGTCACTAGGAATAGCTGCATGGTGCTCTTTGGCATCAGATGGCACAGGCAGTGGCCGTGGAAAAGTGGGTGAAGATCTCCAGGTGCACAGAGAGTGGAGGCCAGTGGTCATTTGTGCTGGTTCCCTGCCCATCCATATCTCAGATGCCACCTAGATGCGGGGTGCTATCCTGTGAGATGTGGAGGGGGTGGACTGCTGAACCCAGGAGCACTGAGCAAGACCCCTACAGCCACCCCCAGGTCACCTGCAACTGGCCCGGGGTCCCACCAAGGGAGGCTCAGCCCTGGTAGCAGCCCAGAGCAGAGGTGGGATTTTCCTTAGTGCTGTGTGTTCCAGAGGGTGTTCTGCTGGATGCTGAGGGGCAGAGGAGAAAGACCCTGAGGAAGTGGGGTGGGTCAGGGCTGGCTCCACGCAGGGCCTGGAAGGATGGGTTCCCGAGAAGGGCTGGCAGGCAGCCCAGCAGACAAGTCCCCTCTGGTTTGCAGGTCACTGAATCATCCCTGGGGATTGGAAGGGGAGGTAATGCCCCTAATGCCTGGCTGTTCTTAAAAGGATTGGCTAAATTTATAGCGCCTAATGCCATTTGTCACTAGGCAGGTGGGAAAGGAGGCTGAGAGGGCTGGAGGGCTTCAGCTCACTGTCCCTGGGCCCTCAGGTGCTCCCTGAGGTTTGCCCTACCTTCTCCTTCATTCCTGCAGCCCCCAGGGCACCGTGAGCCTCTCACAGAGCAGAGTGGGAGGGTGGCGGGGAGATGCGCCCTGTGCTTCCTCCTGGCTGTCCAGGGACACCGGGCAGCTCTGGGCCTGTGGCAGCAGTTCGGGTGGGCTGTGTGGGCCTGGGTGGCAGGGAGAGCTCTCCAGTGTGGGGAAAGGTGCCTGTTCATCTGAGAACATGAGTGCTTTCCATTTGGGGCTCTCGGGGCTGTAGTGGCAGGCATGAATGTGACTGGCTGCAGCAGGAGGCTGGGGGCCAGGGCTGAGGTGAGGTCTCTATCACGTCACACAGCAGTGGTCCCCCGCAGGATGGCGTGGCCCTCCTTTTCCCCAGGTAGCCCAGATAGCCAAGCCTGGCCACCCTCGCCTCTCTGGGAGTCAAGCAAGGGAGCCCAGCCTGTCCTCTGTCCCCTCTCTGGGCTGCATGCCCCCTCCTGCCTGCAGCCTCAGGCGTCCGCCACTTTGGTGCCCTTTACAGCAGAGAGACCTCAGCGCTTTTCCCGCACCGGCTGCGGCCTTCCCCATCCATCACCCGGCAGGGAATGCAGGCAGGGAGGGGCCCAGACGCTGCAGGGTGAGTCCTAGGCTCAGCCTCCTTCTGCATGCTCTGCATCCCGGGCCTCAGTTAGAGGTCTCCTTGTTCCTCTGCCACCTCTCTCTCTTTTTCCTTCTTCTTCTGGCCCAGCCTCCTTCACTGTCACCATTGTTAAAACAGAAGTCCCTGCTCACTGGCTCTCAGCTCCCGGTGGCCCAGCAATCTGGGGATTTCCTGTGAGATCTTACTGTGGAGGAGACACGGAGCCAGGATTGACCCCCGAGCTCAGACAGGAAGGGGATCTTGAAAGCATCACTTTCCCTGGCAGTCCACCAGCCTGAGAAGATGTGACTCTGTCCCTCCTGAGTCTTCTTGCCTTTAAAATGTGGTAGAATTGTAGGCATGTGCCCCCAGGCACGGAACGCAGTGGCACAGGCTTGCATCTGCACACCCAGGTCCATAGCAGCTGTTCACCAGAAGCACAGAGACCTGGTGATGGACGGGCGAGCGGATGATTGTGGACAGTGGGTATGATGGTATCTTACTGCTGGGTTTTATCAGCCAGTGAAATGCCCCAGGGCAGCGGGCACATAGGTGCCTGGCCCAACTCGCCCCCTGCTCCTCTTTCTCCTGCAGAAGAGTTATAGCCTGGGACTCTTCTACTTTGAATGTCCCCAACCCCTTTGGAAGGAGGGCCTCAGCTCACTGCAGGGACCCACTGTAGAATGATGTACAAGGGAGGCTCCCAGGAACTGGGAGAGGGCAGGAAGGAGAGGAGGGAGGGCAAGTGAGGGTGCTGTGGGCTTGGTCATCACCATGGGCACCTGGGGCTCCATCTACTCCAATCCCCTGAAGGACCAGGTGGAATGTGCGTCAAAATTGTCTGAGGCCAAAAATGGCGGTATGTTTCCAGAGGGAGGGCTGCCACGTGGGGTGTTAGCTCCTCACTCTTCCAGGCTGCGGGGTCAGGTGAATCAGGTGTTTCATGTCACAGGAGGCCTGGACAGGAGTCACTGGGCTGCTGAGGCCAGCGCTCTTGGCCACACCACACACTGCTCGAATCTGATCAGGAAGCAGAGACTCGAGTAGGAGGGACTGAGAAGTCGGGGCTACAGCAGGGTCCAGGGCAGGAAGTCCACTTCTCCCTTCTGGCCACCAAAATGCTGCGGGGTTGGGATGGCTCTCAATGCTTACGCCTGTCCCCAGTAAGCTTGTGTGGAATTTGGGGTCATTTCCACACCCAGGCTCCCTCATGTGACTGGGTGTCGCCTGAGACTGAGGCGCCCCTGAGAGAGTCCACCAGGGCAGGCCAGAGGCGGCGGCTGCCGCGGAGCCCGGCATCAACCCTCCCGGAAGCCACTCCATGTCCAGTTCCTGCTAAGCATGTCCTTTGTCAGGTGTGCCAGGAAGCCTAGATAACATCTGAAGACTTCGAGGAATAATTGGCATGACCTTAGGGACCGCCTTTGCTTGCAGGTGGCTCCTTTTCAGCCCTGTCTGGACGTCACCCTTATCGTTCCCATCCAGCCCAGGCCACCTGCTCAGAATGGGCACCGAGCCTGTACTGCGGCCCACAGTGCTGAGCTGGAGCCTGCTGTGTGTACTTGGGCAGATGCTTTGACCTTGCTGAACCTCCCCTTCCTCTTCCAAGTAGTATAATCATGCCAATTCTGCAGTGCCTGGTGAGGGTGAGGTGTGTGGAGTTTATCAAGTGCTGAGAACAGTCCCCGGCATGATCCAGGTGCAGTGGACACTTGCATTCCAGGTCTTAGAACTTACTGTATTCAGCCAGGTGCGGTGGCACATGCCTATAATCCCAGTGGCTCAGGAGACTGAGGCAGGACAATTGCAAGTTCAAAGCCAGCTTCCACAACTTAACAAGGCCCTAAGCGACTCAGCAAGACGTTGTCTGTAAATAAAATACAAAAAAGGGGCAGGGATGTGGCTCAGTGGTTAAACACTCCTGGGTTCAATCCCAGAACCAAAAAAAAAAAAAAAAAAAGAAAAAGAAAAAAATTCATGGTGTCCATACTCATGGCCATGGCCGGGTGGATCTTTCACCTGCTAGCCTGCCTGTAAACCCGAGAACTGGACCCATTGCCAGATGGCCTGTAAGGCCTGCTGAGCACAGGACTGCTAGGTTTGGAAAGTGGAGGTGCCCGGGTGCAGAGCAGTTTACGCAAAAAATACCAGAGGCAGAAAGGAGGTCTCTGTCACCACTCCACACATCACTACAACCTTGACTGCTTAAAATGTATCTGCTTCTTATCTCCTGGGTCTGTCAGTCCGAAGCCCAGCAGCCCTTTGCCACCTGGGCCCTTCTCCCTCCCCATCACCAGCCTTTCAGAAGGCTGGGCAGGGTCTCCACAGTACCTGACTTAAGTCCATTACAGTTAAACACTCGACCTGCTCTTGACCACTAGCCGATAGCTGTGCTCCAGAAACATGCTTGGGAACCAGGGTTTTGAAGTTCAAATGTTCCTTTCAGCACCAGGCCCTTGCTCTGTCATCCAGAGCTGCATGCACACAGCCCCGGGATATACCTGTGTCCTGGTCAAGAACAGGTCGACCTCGAGCTTTCTGAGTGGTTTGGTGGGAACCTTTCACTGAGTTGGGATGAAACTCTGAGCAGGCCGTCTCTCTGGATGAGCGAGGCCTTGCAAGGAGATCACGGGTCTCCAGAGGAAAAAAGGGACACAAGATGAGATTTAAGGTCCCTGCCCATGTGATGTGAGCCTGTGGAGGAAGGGAGGGCCCCTACTTGGAGGTGAGGATTCTCACTCCCAGCTGGATCAGCTCTGACTGCAGGGGACGAGGGGTGAGAGAGGACAGTGGAGGTCCTGCAGTAGGCTCGGACCCCTACAGAGCTGGGCTGGCCCAACCTGATTGGGAAGGACCGCAGTTTCCTTCGTGGACTTTAGCTGGTTTCCTGGGAACTGCTGGTCACGTCTGCCAGCCTGAGCCAGAGGGCATGCCAGAGGACTGTTGGGTGGTCATGTTCCTCTGGAGGGTGGCCCAGCAGCTTCCTCAGCTCGGCCACATCAGCACAGGCACCCCCCAGGCCTTTTGCCTTCTGTCACTTTAAGTCATTCACATTCCTACAAACTGAATGTCCCAGGAGCAAGGCTGCAAAACTGTTGATACCCTGAGGCCTACAGGTTTCAACTAACCCAGGGAAAGTGATTGGAGAGAGGAAGACGTCTCTTTAGAAGGGGGCGTTTTCTTGGAGGGGCCCTCAGAGGGTTTGCATCTGGGGACCCCTGCACTTCCTGATTCTTGCATCAGGGACACACCAGTCTGTGGAGGATTTCCTTAGGTCCTATTTGGAAGCCAGGCTTGGGTGCTAGTCTGGTTCATCTGCGGCCTCTCCCAGGCCGGTCTGGGTGCACACCCACCTAAACATGGTGTGAGTTCCTGTGCTGGTCACTTAGGTTACTTGCCCTCTCTGGGGTCCATTTCCCTCCACACAGTGGAACCTGGGATATTCTTAAAGCTGAAGACAAGCCAACAGCCCACCAGCTAGTAGCCCACGACAATGCTGTGACAGAGGAGACAGTGCTTCCGGAGCCGAGGGCATTTCCCCAGTGGGGGCCTCGTCCAGCAGCCTCTCACGGCCTGTCCTTCCTCTCTCTCTGCAGCCGGCCCCAAGTCCCTGAGCTGGAGGGATGGAGAACTCGTCTGCGGCCTCGGCCTCCTCCGAGGCAGGGAGCAGCCGCTCGCAGGAGATCGAGGAGCTGGAGCGCTTCATCGACAGCTACGTGCTGGAGTACCAGGTGCAGGGGCTGCTGACCGACAAGACGGAGGGTGACGTGGAGAGCCCGAGGACGCAATCCCATGTCTCCCAGGTGAGGGCTGGGGCAGGGCCCTTGGCAGACGCAAAACGGGTGATACAGGGGACCCAATTCCAGGCACTATCTGGTCACCTGACCCTAGACTGCCAAGGTGTGGTTGGTCCCACCTGGAACAGCACCTGGAATCCCACAGGATAGGCCTCGGGCTCTAGGCAGGAAGCCTCCTGCCCTCCAGCTATACATGCTCAACCCTTGAACCTACCCCTACTCCTTCCTGGCCATGAGCAGTTGAGGCCCAGTCAGACTCATGAGTCTTTGAAAATGAATTTATTGAGCATCTACTATCTTCTGGGTACTGCTCCCATCCTCTACAAGCTCCCATTCTAGAAGAGATCTGGAGATGGACCTTATTCACAGTGCTGTACCACCCTCTCATCAGAGAGCTGTACCTTGTGAACATTTTCTCTGATTTTAAATGCAGGCAGTTACTGGCAGCCTAAGAAGAGAGTGTCCCCGGCCACCCACCCAGGGCTCCACATGTCTCATGTAGTCAGAGGCAAAAGGCATTCTGACCAGAATCTCAGGCTTCACTTGCACTTCCTGGGTCAGTCTGTTGCAACCCTGACCTTGGACCAGACTTGACCTCAGCTGAAAGATTGTGGGCCAAGATTTGGAAGTCTTGCATTCTCCTGAATAAATTATGAATGCATAGCACATAACTCTTTGCCTAATAAATCCCCTGCAGATATTTTCTAGAGTTGATTCCAGATTTTCTTCTAGTTGCTTGTGGGACCTTGGGCTCCCAGTGTCTCAGAGGTTCATTTTTTTATCCTGTCAATGTGGATTGTCCTGCTGCCTTGGAATATTGGAAAGTCAAGAGGCCACGGAGAAGCTGGTGCTGCCTGCACAGGAGGGCCTCTCCCTGCCCAGGGGCAGCGTCCCAGTGCCCACCCTGTACTCCATGTCCCACCCCAGCCTGGGACTCCTAAAGGGTGAGCAGTTGGCAAGTCCTGCTCTGGAGAAAAGCCGAATGGAACCACCTGGCCGTCTCTCTGGGCGGGGAGAAAATAGCCTGTGGTGATGTGTTCCTTAGTGCCCTTGAAGTTCTGAGTCACACCAGTCTGTAAGCCTGTCACCTGCTCACTGCCACGTCCCCAGGGGTGCACTGAGCACCCACCCTGGGCTCCATAGGCTTCCAGAAGTGAACAGACCTGCAGGAAGCTCCGAGCTCCAGTGCAGGGTGGTCCCTGCAATGGAGAAAAACACAGTAAGGAAATGGAAGAGGGGCGCCCAGGAGCAGCCTGAGGGGTTTGCGATTTTAAATAGCATAGTCAGAGACTGTTTCACTGGAGGAGAGGAAAGGGTGAGCCACGCAGACCCCTGGGGGAGGAGCACTTGGGACACAGGAACAGCGTCTGTCCGGAGCTGGACTGGAAGAGCAGGCGTCCAGCCCCGCCAGGAGGCAGGCGCGCTGGAGCAGAGGGAGAGGGAGGCTGCAGTGGTGGGGCCGAGGCAGGAGGTGCAGGCTGAGTCCTGGAGCCACCCAGCCATTGGAAAGAAGGGTTGCAGGGAGGAGCCAGCAGCGTCCCAGGAGGCTGGCGGAAGCCCAGGGGAGTGGAGTGCTGGAAGGCCCGAGAAGGAGCTGTGCAGGACGCAGGGAGGGCCCACTGCCTCTAACGCTGCTCCCAGCCTGCGTAAGAGGGAGACTGCGAGGGGAGTGACCGAGGGAGCAGTGCCGGCTGTC
>JAJEJO010002050.1:13841-72894 GCA_020662805.1 Glaucomys volans
GGAGGAGGGGGGAGGAGGAGGAGGAGGAGGAGGAGACCAGGGATAAGATAGAGTCTCCAAGGCATGTCTCCAGTGACCCAATCTCTCCAAAGAGGTTCCTTTTCCTACTGTATACACTACCTCCCAACAGTCCATTCAGCTGTGAATCCCTCAACAAATTAATTCACTAATGAAATCAAAGACCTTTTTGTCCAGTTATCTCTCCAAACCTTCACCTCTGAACATCATTGCATTGGGAACCAAGCTTTCAATACATGAGTCTTCAGGGAACACTTCACATTCAAACAATAGCAATTTATGTTTTAGTATACAGTATAAAAGAGACCGTAGGCAAATCAAACTCAATGTAACTGGTATTATTGCTTTGGATAAAGTATGTGAAAATATTGTGAACCAAGTTAAAGAAAGCTAAAAAGCCTTTATTTATTTATTCTGTGTATGTTGATGCATTCACATAAAATTGTAAATTTAGTAGGAGATATCAACTTAGAGAACCCATAAATCAAATCAAACTAGATAATCTGTGAAGAGGGGAGAAGAGAGTTTTTGTGTACTCCTCCAATGAGAGAAATATGTTTCTAACATGGTACTGGCTTATTGCCCTTGGTACGTTGCTTTCCAGGCTCCTCTATTTTAGGCACCCATGGTTCTTATAATAAGTTGAGCACAACTTTGAGCCATTGATGACTAGGTTGTCCACCTGGTAATAAGACCAGAAGAAAGAACATATGATTCCAAGTTCTAAAAGTTGGTGTCACTCCATGCTGGTTGTCTTATGAAGTATTACAAATAAACTGCAAATGAGATGCATGTATTGTACCAAAGTAGACAGGATTTTCTCTCAGTTACAAGCTAAAGCAGATCCTCTGGCATCTCTATAAATATCTTTACTTTTGCTCACATCCAATAATTCGTCTTGAGTGGAACAGAAAAGATGTAGATATAGGAGAGTGCTGGAATTGCCTCTATCTTTAGATACAACGTTGGGATTGTGTCATACTTGGGGCCATCATCTATCCTAAAGCGTCTTATCATAAACCCTACCTCTTCCTCAGCCTTGTCTGAAAGATTACATATTTTTACACTTTGAACCAAAATGTATTCTTAAAATTTGACAGCAGCTAAATCTCTGGCTCTTTTGCAATGGTCATAAAATTGAGAAATTAATGGAATATTCCTTGCTCCTCCTAAGTATCAGTTTGAATGGCTAAAAATGTGAGGAGCTGATAAAGACCATGTCATACCTAACAAGAGACTGGGCCTGTATTACACAGGTCTCTCCAGGATGCAGAATCCAGTGACCATTTTGCTGAAGAATGGAGACTCAGTATACATTTGATAGTTTGCTGGATCTGAGAAATCTCCTTTTGGAAAAGATGCATGAAGAATTAAGAGCTTCTATTGTCTTGCTCTATTGAAACCACTGGTAAAAACTGATGTAAGTCCTCAGCAGACATTCTAAACTCTCAGCCTCTACAGGAAGATATACCATTGCTTATTCATGGAGGAATGTTTGGGCCGTAATGCAGACTCTGGGCTGTGAAAATATTCAGTAAATATGTGATCAAATTACATGAGGCAACCTGGGGTGAAGAATTAATAGAACTGAATATACCACCTGCCCCACCACTAGTTAGCATTTGATAGTAGAGAAATTACACCCTCTGGAAATCAACTTCAAATTTTTCCTGTACCTCTAAAATGAAAGTATTTACAATATATGATTTCTAAAGTATAAAAATATGCTTGGATGTCAGATTATGTTTATTGATAGATTACGCCTAGCTGCAGTTAAGGAAATGACCAATAACCTCAACCTTTCCCTTATAAGTATTTTCCCTAGGCAAGCACTTCATGGAGGACATTATCCATCATTTGATATGATCCTTCTATCAGTCTTGTGGGGGCAGGCCAGGTTCTTCCCATCTTACACACAAGGGTTCCTCGAGTTTAGAACTCTAACTTGCTGGCAGGTGGCAGAGGCTGGATCACATCTAGAGCTACCTGATTTTTTCATTTTGGCCCTAAGCCAATTTACTGCCTCTGAAAATGTGAATTTTGATCATCAATAGAACATTTGTTATTATTAATTGTCATTTAAAAAATTCTTCATTTACATATTTATAAATTTCTTACAATCTGTGTTACCAAGGTCAAGTTATATGTTGATAGGTGGTCATGCCCACTGGTGGAAAGAAGGCAGAAAAGGAGGAAGAGATTGAAAGGGGGAGAAAATATCATGGCAATCTGTCAATTATTTATTAATTAAATTTGAACATTATTTATTACTGAAAATACCATCTCTAGGCATAGACGTAAATTAAAAACATATGTAATTATTTAAAGTTTGTTTCTTTTCACTGACCTGAGTAGGACATACTTATTTTCCATAACTCTGCTACTACAGAGGAACAATATTTTAGTAACTTTTTAAGCAAAGCAAAACATTGGTTTAGGCTGAAATAAGAATTCTTATCATTCCCATTCACTGTGTACTCTCCATTAAGCACAATTGGATAATAATGTAGTGTGACCACTGTTGTTCTCCAACTCCCCTTGCTTCCACATCAAGACAGTAGTTTTCATGATTACAAATGTGTTCATTTGAAATCAGGAATGTTACAGAATCACTAAAACCAACAGTTTCAAAGTTTACAGATCATTAATGTGACTTAAATTGATTTAGTGACTCAAATATTGCAATTATCCTCTACTAAAAACCTCAGTGGGGGATTTGAAAATACTGTAAAGTGCTGATTTAGAACTGAAATCCAATGTGGGTAATCTCCCTCCCTCCCTTCGTGCCTTTCCTCTCTGCCTCCTTTCGACCTTCCCTTTCTTCCTTTGTTTCTTTCTATCTTTTGGCATCACTCTCATCAACAGACTGCCCTGGTTGAAACATTTGAAGAAATTAAAACAATATTTCTGGAGAGTGTTCTGTCTTAATACGGGGCCCTTTGTATAATAAGAAACATTTCTTCTAATGACAAATATTCTGTATTAAATGGTTATTAAATTACCTATAAGCTTTAAATCTTAATTTATGTGTATGAAGTTGAAACAATGCAGAGGAAAACTGAGGGAATTCAGTTATGAAGATGCATTTTAATTTGTGAAAACTCCTGGAAATTGGCTGTTGCTAGTGTTAAAGGCTATTTTATTTACTGCTGGATTGTGTGAGTAAATTTAATGCATCAGTAATTTAGATACCTGAATTCTGCTAAGACTGTGGATTTGGGGAGTTCTCATTATATATAAAAGCACCCTGCAGTGTTCTTTGCTTAGGGAATCCAACCTGTGTCTATAAACCTTTGCAAGTTTGCTTGGTTCACCACAGGGGGCTGTAATAAGTAAGCAGATGGAGATGTTTTAAAATGAAAAGGAAGAAAAATTCATTCTGTCATAATTACAGTACTATAATGCTTCTGAGGAACAATGTTAATGATCAACACTGGCAGGAGAGATGATTTGGGGATGTGTGTGTGTGAGAGAGTGTAAAAGCTTTACATTTCCGAGGGCAATTTAATAACTGTGTAGAGTGACTTGCACAAATAAAAACTACTAAGACCAATGCCTGTAAAGCAATGCTTCTTTCCACTCTTGCTGGTCCCGGGCAGCCTGGGAATGCCAACCTTCTGGCACAGAATGAGCCATCAACTGAGCCCATGTCTGCAGAGATTCTCCAGGCATTATGAGGAAGTTCCCACAGCTCTCTGCCTTGCTGGTTTTCTTTTGTGTCTTTTCTTTTCTTTTCTTTTCTAAAATTCAAGCAATAAAACTCTTTTCCTTCCTTTTTTTTTTTTTTTTTCCAGAATCCAATAAAAAAGCAGGAAAAAGCAAAGTAGCTACTTTCAAAATGGTGTTTAGCGCCCTGGAGCTCTGGCCACTGAGGCTCTCTTCTGCCCAAGGCTCCCTCTATAATCATCCTCAGTGGACCACTCTAGAGTGCTGGGATGTTCTGGTAATTTATTTGCTTGGTTCAAGACTCTGAATGCCTTAGTTACAGTATGAATGTCTAGGAAGGTTTTCATACTATGGTACTGTGTGTTAGCCATTTCTATCTGCATTAGCCTATGTTAGATTGTAATAACTAGAACCCTGAGTCACCGAATCCGAGGGAAGTGAGCTTTGAGTTGGGGAAAGATGGAGGTGAAAGATACAACATATTGGGCTGTTATCAGGGAGAATATGAAAGGGCTAACATAATAGTAGTAGGGACTGAACACTTACAAAACAGTCTTAGAGCACTAGTTGTTTGCTAGAAAGAAATACTTCTGCCAAACAGAGAAAAGTATTTTGGAGAGAAAGTAGATTATGAACAAGCCTTAGTTCACAATCTACTAGGAATCTAAATTTACCAATCTGGTATTGTATTGCCTCCATTTGTTCATAAACTTCATTAAACATGAAGACCCTCTAGAACTGAAGACACTCTAAAACCTTCTTTCATCCAGGAGTTGACCTAGGAAACCAGTAGAATACTCCACAAAGCAAGAAAAAAATGATCCAAATGTCCCAGTGTGGATCTCAGATGTACATATTGAGATTTTTGAATACCTTTGGTTTGGAGATCCACTTGGCAATACTTTGCAGCTCAATTACATGCTAATTAGTACTTGGATCCCTTCTCAACTTAAATATTGATTCCAGAGGATGTCTCAGAAACAAGAAAGGACAGGAGTGCTTTCTATCTTAAATATACACCAATCTCCAGTGGTTTTTTTCTAATACTTCCTGTATTTTGTTATGTAGATGGGATGAAAGTTTTAAGAAGTCATTCCCATTTTTTTCAAAGGCAATCATGGAGAGAATTGGTATATGTATAAAGGAAATCAAGTGATGAATTCTATAATAAATTGGTGGTTGATTTGCTTAGAATTTATGTATTAATGAAGACAAACATAGATTGAGAATCATAGTGAGCCAATTTCTCCCACATCATCTACTAATTAATTTGTAGTTTCCCTATTGATTTGTCCTGCTTATACCACACTTTTAGGTGGAGTGAATCAGCAATTTATGTGCATATCCATTTTCCTGAATGTATTAAACTTGAATGCTTCTCTGTGTGATACCCTCAATGCAGGGTTTGTATGCAATTTTCACAAATGGTTTGTGCTTAGGTGGTTTGGTTTAAGACACAAACATGTCTGTCATCATTAAGGATTACTTTTTCATTAAATATTTTGTTCTGCTTCAGTCTTTTTATTCTCTTTTGGGGATTCCAAATACACATGCATATGGCCATCTGATGTTGTTCTACAAAGGTTTAAAGTTCCTTTTTTTTGAAATTATTTTTATTTTTTTCTTTTAAATTTGTTCTAATTAGTTACACATGACGCAGAATTCATTTAGACACATTGTACACAAATGGAGCACAACTTCTCGTTCCTCTGGCTGTACATGGTGCTGAGTCAAACAAGCAGCCTAATCATACATGTAGATAGGGTAATAATGTCTGTCTCATTCTACCATCCTTCCCATCCCCATTGCCCCACCCCTCCTCTTACTCCCCTCTGCTCAATCCAAAATTCCTCCATTTTTCCCTGCTGCTCCCCACCCCCACTATGGATCAACATCCACTTATCAGAGATAACATTTGGCCTTTGGTTTTTTTGGAATTGCCTTATTTAACTTAGCATGATATTCTCTAGTTCCATCCATTTACCTGCAAATGCCATAATTTCATTCTTCTTTAAGTCTGAGTAATATTCCATTGTGTATATGTGCCACAATTTCTTTGTCATCTATTGAAGGGCATCTAGGTTGGTTCCATAGTTTAGCTACTGTAAATTGAGCTTCTATAAACATTGATGTGGCTGTGTCACTGTGCAATGCTGATTTTAAGTCCTTTGGGTATAGGCCTAGGAGTGGGATAGCTGGGTCAAATGGTGGTTCCATTCCAAGTTTTCTAAGGAATCTCCATACTGCTTCCCAGAATGGCTGCACCAGTTTGCAATCCTATCAGCAATGTATGAGTGTACCTTTACCCCCCACATCTTCACCAACGCCTATTATTGCTTGTATTCTTGATAATTGCCATTCTGACTAGAGTGAGATGAAATCTTAGAGTATGATTTTCATTCTCTAATTACTAGAGATGTTGAACATTTTTTCATGTATTTGTTAATCAATTGTATGTCTTCTTCTGTGAAGCGTCTATTCAATTCCTTAGCACATTTATTGATTGGGTTTTTTCTTTTTCTTTTTTGGTGTTAAGTGTTTTGAGTTATTTATACATTCTGGAAATTAGTGCTGTCTCTGAAGTGGGTGTGGTAAAGAGTTTCCCCATTCTGTAGGTCCTCTCTTCATGTTACTGATTGTTTCCTTTGATGAGAAGAAGCTTTTTAGTTTGAATCCATCCTGTTTATTGATTCTTAATTTTACTTCTTGTGCTTTAAGGTCTTGTCAAAGAAGTTAGATCCTAAGCCAACATGATGAAGATATGGTCCTTTTTTTTATTATTTGCAGGGTCTCTGTTATAGTGCCTAAGTCTATGATCCACTTTGAGTTGAATTTTTTACAGGGTGAGAGATAGAAGTTTAATTTCATTTTATTACATATGAATTCCAGTTTTCCCAGCACCATTTTCTGTTAGGCTATCTTTTCTCCATTGTATTTTTTGGGTACCTTTGTCTAGTATGAGAGAGCTGTATTTATATAGATTTATCTCTGTGTCTTCTCTTCTGTACCATTGGTCTACCTGCCTATTTTGGTGCCAATACCATACCATTTTTGTTACTATTGCTCTGTAGTATAGTTTGAAGGTCTGGTATTGTGATGCCTCCTGCTTCATTCTTCTTACTAAGGATTTCTTTGGCTTTTCTGGGTCTCTTATTTTTCCAAATGAATATCATGATTGCTTTTTGTAGTTCTATGAATAATGTCATTGGGATTTTAAGATAATTGCATTAAATCTGTGTAACACTTTTGGTAGTATGGCCATTCTGACAATGTTAATTCTGCTTATCAAGAGAATGGGAGATCTTTCCATCTTCTAATGTCTTCTTCAATTTCTTTTTTTAGTGTTCTGTAGTTTTCATTTTAGAGGTCTTTTACCTCTTTTGTTAGATTGATCCCAAAATACTGTATTTTTTTGAGGCTATTGTGAATGGGGTAGTTTTCTTAATTTCTCTTGCAGTGGATTCATTGCTTATGTATAGAAATGCATTTGATTTATGGGTATTGATTTTTATATCCTACTACTTTGCTGAATTCATTTATTAGTTCTCAAAGTTTGGGGTAGAACTTTTTGCATCTTCTAAATATAGAGTCATGTGTTTGGCAAATAGTGATAGTTTGAGTTCTTCTTTTCCTGTTCATCCCTGTAATTTCTTTCATCTGTCTAATTGCTCTGACTAGAGTTTCAAGGACTATATTGAATAGATGTGGTGAGAGAGGACATCTCTGTCTAGTTCCAGTTTTTAGAGGGAATGTTTTCAATTTTTCTCCATTTAGAATTATGTTGGCCTTGGGCTTAGCATAGATAGCTTATACAATGTTGAGGTATGTTCCTGCTATCCACTAGTTTTTCTAGTGTTTTGAAGTTGGTTCTTTGAAAAAATAAATAAATTCATAAACCTTTAGCTACACTAATGAAGAGAAAACTCAATTACTCAAATTCATGATGAAAAATGAAATATCTCAATGGACACTACTGAAATACAGAAGACAATTAGAAGCTAGTTTGAAAATTTATACTCAGTAGTAGAGTCTATTTTGACATATTCATACATGGAGTATAACTTCCCATTCTTGTGGATGTATATGATGTGGAGTTACACTGGTCATGTATTCACACATGAACATAAGAAAGTTATGTCTGATTCTTTCTACTGTCTTTCCTATTCCTACTCCCCTCCTATCACTTCATTCCCTTTGTCTAATCCAATGAACTTCTATCCTACTTCTCCCCGTTTCTTGTGTATTTGCATCCACATCTCAGAGAGAACATTTGGCTTTTTTTTGGCTTATTTCACTTAGCATGAGTCTTCAATTCTGTTTACCAGAAAATGCCATAATTTCATTCTTCTTTATGGTTGTGTAATATCCAATTGTGTGAACATACCACATTTTCTTTATTCATTCATCTATTGAAGGGCAGCAAGGTTGGTTCCATGGCTTAGCTATTGTGAATTGAGGTGCTATAAACATTGATATTGGCATTTCACTATAGTATGTTGATATTAAGTCCTTTGGATATATGTGGAGGAAGTGAATAACTGGGTCAAATGGTGGTTCCATTTCAAGTTTTGTGAGGAATTTCCATACTGCTTTTCAGAGTGGTTGCACTAATTTGCAGTCCCACCAGCAATATATGAGTGTACCTTTTCCCCCAAATCCTCACCAACATTTGTTGTTATTTGTATTCTTGATATTTGCCATCCTGACTGGAGTAAGAAGAAATCTCAATGTAGTTTTAATTTGCATTTCTCTACTTGCTAGAGATGTTGAACATTTTTTCATACAGTTGTTGACTGATCATATTTCTTCTTCTGTGAAGGGCCTGTTCAGTTCTTTTGCCCATTTATTGATTATTATTATTATTTTTGGTGTTAAGTTTCTTTTTAATTTAGACTTTTTTTGTAGTTTGGATATGAGTCATCCCTCTAAAACTCATGCATTAAACAATTCAATAATTTTCAGAGGAGAAATGATTAGAGTATGATAGTTGAAACATAATCAATGGGTTAGTCCACTCACATGGATTAACTGGGTAATAACTGTGTACAGGTAGGATGTAACTGGAGGAAGTAGGTCACTGGAGGTATGACTTTGGGGTTTATATTTTGTCCCTGGTGAGCAGACCTCTTTCTAGATTCCTGATTGCCATGTTCTGAACTGCTTTTCTCTGCTATGCCTTTCACCATGATTTTCTGCCTCACCTCAGCCTCAGGGCCATGAAGGCAGCCAAGCATGGACTAAACCTCTATATCTGTGAACCAAAATGAACCTTTCCACCTCTAAGTTGTTCTTGTCAGGTCTTTTGATCACAGAGACAAAAAGGTTAATTGAAATAGAAATTGGTACAGAGACATGGGGTCTTTGCTACAGCTAACTTGACCATGTGTTTCAGAAGCCTATAGGGCTGGATTTGGGGGGAGGAGTTTTTGAAAAGTTTAGAGATGAAAGCTGGGAAAATCATAGGTTGTTATAAGTGGAGCTTAATGGGTAATTCTGGCAGGAGCTCAGAAGACCAGAATGTCTATAGGAATGTGGACATTGAAGACTAGGGTCATGAGGTTTCAGAAGAGGAGGATTCTATTGGAATTTGAATTAGAGTTCATTCATATTACATTCTGGCAAAGAAGTTTTCTACATTTCCCCCACATCCTGAGACTTTTTGTGAGGCTGCATTTAAAGGTGATGAATTAATTTATCTGACAGAGGAGATTCCATGGGAGCAGTGCATTCCAGCATTGCTGGCAGCTTTTAGCCATGTTTACTGTGTTAATTATGAGAAGAAAGGAAAGAAAAAAGATTTGAAAAACTGCAGTTTGGTCAGAAAGTGTGAGTAAAACTGGGGCTAAAGGAATTTGTGGTGGTTAAAGATATTATAGCCACTAAAGATATGCTAAGTGCTTTGAACAGGAAAGATGACTTGAAGACATCTGAGGCATTAGCAAGATCATACCCATCTCAGTCTCATGGTTGTAAAAGTTAAAATTTCATTGAGAAGAGTTTATGGTAGCACTCTTCTTAGATGTGGAGTGGAGGGGGAGGCTAGGGAGTTTTTCATCATGCTCATCTGTCTAGGCCATGCAGAGCCTCCTCTGCTATGGTCACAGGATGCTTAGCTCCTGATCCAGATAGTGGCAGACCTTGGCTTCAATCATATGGTGCTGGTTCTGCAGGAATACAGATTATTAGAGTTATTAGGTCAAGGGAGCTTCTACTGCAATTTCAAAGGAAGGCCTGGGAGGCCAAGCAAAGTATAGCAGGGTCAGAGACTAAAGGCAGCCCCTGAGAAAGTGGTGCATAAAGATGTGAAGAGGAAGCCAGAGCTGCAATGGAGACCCCCAACATTAAAAGATGCCAGTAATGTGGAATGTCTGCCAAGGAAAGTTACAGGAATTGAGCACAGAGAAGTCAAGAGAGAGGCCATCTAGCTTGCACCTAGCAAAGCCATGGGAGCAGAGTTTGTACAAGCCCTTTGGAGAGAACAATCACAACACTATCCCAGAGGCTGAGTGTGGAGCTGTAGGACTTGTTTGCCCAGCTGGATTTTTGTCTTGCTTTGGTTCTATCCCTTCTTTCTATGCCCCTGTTACTCTCTGGTGGATGGAAATGTCTACTCTTCCATTACATATCAATATATGTGATTTGCTTTTGATCTGTATTCTCACCATTAAGAGTTTGTCTTCAGTCTCAGATGGAATTTTGGACTTGATCTTTTGAGCAATGCTGGAACTGTTAGACCTATGGGAACTCTTGGAAATGGACTAAATGTATTTTGAATTTTGAGATAGGAGTGAGCTTTTGGGGGCCAGGTGCATAATGTTATGGTTTAGATATGAGGTGTTCCCAAAAAGAAAATGTATGTGACAATACAAGAATATTCACAGGGGAAATGATTAGATTATGAGAATTCTATTCTCAATTCAATTACAAATAGTATTAAAGTTTCCAAATAGCTCTGAAATTATTGTGGGAATGATATTATTTTTCTTCATTTCTTTTGGGAGAAATATATTGATTTTTTTTCTGACAAAAAAGTGATACTTTTCTGATTGTGATGTTTTCTTTAAATACATATTATATTTAGATAACTAATATTTTGAAAGATAGTCACAACCATGTTTTATGTACATGCACTTAAAATCTTCTTCTTTCTCTTCCCTTCCTTCTTTTTTCTTTTGCTTTTCCTTTTCCCGTATTGGAGACAAGATTACACTAACCTCATAAAGTGAGCCAGAAAAACCCCTCTCTCTTTCTTCTGAAATAAATTGTGTAATAATTTACCTTAATAATAATTACCTTCTCTAAAAGCTTGGTAGAATTTACCTGTATAATTGTGTAGGTCCAGAACATTTGGGGAAGGAAGACGTTTGATTCCAAATTCTATTTCTTTAATGTTTGTCTCTCTACGTCCTATTTTTTTTCATCAATTTTTAGGTATTCAGAAATTTAACAATTTTCAGTAACTTTCAATTATATACATGCATTTTTAAAGTAATACTCCGTATTTTTCCTTTTTATATTTTGTATGTTTTGTAACTGCCTTCTCATTCTCTTTTACATCTTATTTCTCTATGTTCTTCACTGAAGAGTGGTTCTGCCATTATTATTATTATTATTTTGTTATTTTTATATCAGTTGGAGAACTCTATTGTCTGCCCCCCACTGAAATAAATGGCTCACCATTTGTTCTTTTTTTTTAATATTTCAAGTGTTTATACATATGGGCAATATACATTATATATTATAAGAATATACATACATTTCTCTTCTTTATTAACTTTTCCCTACAAATTCTGAAAAATGCTGTTTAATTTTTACTTTACAATATTCCTTACAATTTGTAATTATTGCAAGGGCAATAATTAACATTATTTTCCAAAATTTGATTTCAGCATTATATTCAATTTTTATTCCATTATGACCATAGAACATTGTATGATATTGATTCTGGAGAATTTATTAGGCTTTCCAGGTGCAGTGACTATAATCCCAGCAGCTTGGGAGGCTGAGGCGGAGGATTTGAGTTCAAAGCCAGCTTCAGCAACAGTGAAGAGCTAATCAACTTAGTGAGGTCCTGTCTCTAAATAAAATACAAACTAGGACTGGGAATATGGCTCAGTGGCTGAGTGCCACTGAATTCAATCCCTGGTACCCCTCCCACAAAAATAATTTATTAATCTTATTTTGTTTAAGTAGTGCAAATGTTTCATATGCCCTCATAGAGAAAATTATTCTCTCTCAAGTGTAGATTTTTCTGTATAGCTACTAATTCAAATATGTAAATTATATTATTCAAAGAGATCAAAAGAATATCATATCAAGAGATCTGGGCTTTTATTTAGTTTTATCTGTGACATCTATTAAATCTAAGAGAGGTGTGTTAAGAAATCTCCAATTTCTCTCAGTTGTTACTTTATATAATTTGAGGCTATATTCTAGGAGTATATTCCCCACTCTTATTTTTTTTTGAACCAAGATATCATATTGCATCATGATAATTCTTGCCTTGAATTTTCTTAGAGAAAATTTGTTTTTATCAATGCTTCTACATGTCCATACTTCTTTGTACGTAGCTATTTAGCTCTTTAAATTCTGACTTTTAAGATTTCTTTTGATTGCATTGTATCTACTATAGAAAATATGTTATTGATTTTTCCAAATTGGAGAATATTGATGAGTTTAGTTCATTTATTATAATTCTTGTTAGATTAGAATTTCTTTCTGCTATTTCATTTAATAATTTTGATCTATTTTACATTCATTGTTCTTCTTTCCTACTTTCCTTTGGATAAAATGGATAAACTTTTGCTCCTGTGAAATTTAAGCTGTGCATTCTTTCTGTTTAGTTTTAAGAATCATGATTATGTTTCTTTGTCCCTAATGATTTTGTCAGATTTTTTACTACGTAAATTTTCTATCAAAGTTAAAGAGAAAACAGCATAATTAAACCATTGGATGAATCCTTTTACTTCAGTTTTTAGCAACACATTATAGATTGTGTATCCCTAATCTGGAAATATAAAATGCTGTAAGAATCCTAAACTTTTTGAAAATGACATGACACCCCAAGTGAAAAATTCCACAAATGACCTCATGTTACAGGTTACAATAAAAATATTGTATGAGATTACCTTCAAGCTATGTGAATAAGGAATATATTGCAAAGAAATGAGTTTCATGTGTAGACTTGGGCTCCAGCCACAAGATATATCATTATGTACATGCAAATATTTCAAAATCTAAGAAAATCTGAAATGCTTTCTGTCGAAAGCATTTCAAATAATGAATGCTCAACCCATATTGATTTTTTTCCTACAACTATTTTTTTACTTTTAAATTTTTTCCTCTTTTTGTTAAAGCACTAGTCTGTGCTTTATGACCAAAATCAAGACATTAACAAAAATGAGCTGCTATGAAGAAAAGCGTTTCTATGGAACAAAGACAGTTACATTCAACCTACATTGTTTTGTTACTGACTTCTTCATTGTCTAGTACCCCAGTATCTCTAAGGTTATTTTAAAGCAGATCCAAGATTTTCTATTACTTCTCCATAAATATTTCAGAATTTATCTCTAAATGGCAAGTACAGCAAAAAAATCACCATATAATCAATAAAAGCCAAAATGGTGAAATAATTATTGCTTGTAATCCAATATTCAGTGTTCCCATATTTCTAATTGTCTAAAAAATTTTCTTGAAAATGTTATTTTTTAAAATTAGAATCTAAAATAGGTGCTCGCATTTAATTACCTGATAAGTCTCTTGTTTTTTGGCCATGTTCCTCTGAATTGCAGAATGTTCTGAAATACCTCGAAGTGAAGTGGAAATGCAGAATTTTAGGCTCCATATGAGAAGTACATCATCTGAATCAATATTTTAATTAAAACTTCAGTTGTGAGAAATACATACTAAAATATGAGAAACACTGTCCTCTTGGCCCCTTTCCTCTCTCTCCTCCATCATCATCATCATCATCATTATTATTATTATTATTATTATCATTATTATTATTATTAATTTGCATGTGTGGTTCCAGGGATTGAACCAAGAGGTGCTCTATCACTGAGATACATCTCTAGCCCTTTTAATCATTTAATTTTAAACTGAGTCTTGCTAAATTGCAACGGATGGCCCTGAACTTTCGATCCTCCTGACTAAACTTCCTGAATCACTGGGCATACAGATATGTTTCAATGCTCCCAGCTCTTCATTATTTTTTAATTGTTAAAAAACTGTGTTACAAATCTCATGGACTTTTCTAGCTGATATTTTGCTAATTGCTTCCTGTTGTGTCATTATTTTTTTATTAATATTCGCTCTAGATTAATAGATCTGGAGTTTGTATTAGAAGCAGGCCCATTTTTTTTTCTTAAGAATTTCAAGATGGTCTGTACTTCCACTAGAAGATAAACAATATCTAATTACCCTGCTTTTGTAATGTTTTGTAATGTAATGTTAAACCTGTATTACCCTGAGATACAGAACACGTGGGAAGAATAGGTTACATTCTTGATTCTTTTACTTCATTTCATTGCTTTTAATTCATTTTTTCATCCATCCATCCATCCATTCATCCATCCATATATTCAGGTATTAGATTGAGGGATTTAAACACATTTGATGTACATAATCTATATTTATCACTATCTTTATTAATCCTCAAATTTTCCCATCCCATTTAAGACCAGATTGTCTTTTCAGTCTTTTGGCCTCAATTTTATAGTTTTATATTATCTTTTGTGTATAATAAGTATTATGGTTTCTATGTGAGTTGTCCCCCAAATAATCTGTGTTGAAGCTTGCCCCAATGCAGAAGTGGAGATTTGGGGAGCTGTTTGGATCATGAGGGCCCTGACCTCATCAGTAGATTAATCCATTGAGGGATGCATATTTGATCGCAGCATTGGGAGGTGGTGGAAACTATAGGTGGTAGGGTATAGTTGGAGGAAGTAGGTCACTGAGGGCATGTCCTAGAAGGACATATTTTATCCTTAGCTCCTTTCTCAGACTTTCTCTGCTTAGCAGCTACTATGAAATTGGCAGCAGCTTTCCTCAACCGTACCCTTCTACCATGATGTTTCCACCTTGCTTAAGGCCCAAAATGATGGAACCAGGTGACCATGAACTGAAACTTTGGAAACTTTGAACCAAAATATATCTTCTCTTCTAAGTTGTTTTTCTCAGGTATTTATCCCAGCAATAAAATGTGAAGACAACAAGCTCTCTGATATGTTAATTTTCTCTCTCTCTCATAGCAACTTTTATAATGAATATGGTTCCTTGGTATGACATGATTTTCAAGACCACAATCTGATTATTAGAGGCACTTATCAATGCAATCGTGTTGTTTAATGTAGCAACTCCCCATTTAATACTGGAAAACTTACAAAGTTTTTGAAAATATTATACAGTGGAATAATCGCCAACTTGGATTGGAAAGGGCATAGACAAGGCAAAATTAAAGAAAGTTTGTTGAGTTCCTGAAGTATTACAAACAGGAAACAGGTCAATAAAACTACTCATCAGCAGACAGGTGCTACTTTTCATGAGACTGGAGGAATAACCATGAGGATAGAGCTCTGAGTCACAGAAGATAATTTCCAGCACTTGAAAACTGATGAGATTTCTGTAGCTGAATTTCAAAACTGCCTGGAACCAGGGACACATTTTTTTGCCTTTTATTTCCTCCTTCGTTGATTTAAAATGTCAATAACTATTATCTAATGCCTATACCATCATTACGTTTTTGAAGAGGATAACTTGTTTCTTCAATGTCGTGGATTCACAGATGGATAGATATTTTACAGTGGGATCGATCATACTCAGATACACCTACACCTAATTTAGATGACTTAAGTGAGATACTTTATGTTTGAAATGATGATATGTAGATAAGATTTTTAGACTTGAAGTAATGGGCAAAGACCTTCAATGACCTAGAGATGGGGGTAAATGTATTTGCCGATGTGATTTTTGAGTTCTAAATGGATGACTATGATAAGCTGAATAATCCCCCCTCAAAAATCTCCATATGCTCATCTTGAAACATATAATATCTTACGTTACATGCTAATAGGAACTTTGAAAATGTGATTAAGGATTTTGAGATGGTGAAATTATCTTGGATTATACAGTCAATGTAATCAAAAGCATCATTAACACATTAAATCCCAAGTTTTTAAGTCTGTGAATACTTCAATAATACAGGTAGGTGCATTAAAATACGTTGGAAATCATAATCATAACCTCCTTATATATCTTTTACTGTCAGTCAGAATAAAAAGTCATATGTAAATAGGATATTGGGACAAATATGTATCTTTTACATAGTGTAAGCCATTTTAAAAATTAGGACATGGACATACATTATATAATATACAAATAAGTGACTTTCATGACTTGTTCAACAATTATTTGAGGTGGAAAAGAGAAAAGTACTTTAAACAAAGCATTACCTTATATATTTTAAAATATGTGGCCAGTTTCCAGGACGTGGCTTATTTTGACATAATCGACCATCAGTGCACTGCATATTACTATGCATTATACATCGTTCCAGTGTCATATTTATAGAGAAGCTATTTTCTTCCATTGATAATTTGCCATACAGTGCTTCCTTGAAATAAAATGACAATCTAGTTCTATAAAATACTTTCATGAATATATTTCTTATATTACATATCAGTTATGTATGTAATGTTTTATTCAGTTGAACATTTAGTAGAAGTAACTTTTGCAGCAAAGTTTATTCCATTTTCATAATAAATTTTAATATATTTTCAAATGCTGTAATCATTCACCTACTACTTTTCCCAAAAGAGTAGATCTCTAAAAATATAATAATTATTTCAAAGTTACCTTAAGTGGTATATTTGTCACTCAATTTAAGTTTTTAGAGATGTTCCACATCTGGGACAATGGGATAAAACAGGTTTAAAAAAGGAGACAGGAGAATCAGACTTAGTAGTAACATATATGATAATGGAAGTGAGAGGTTGGGATGATGTGAAGAAATCGTAAACCCATTTATGCTGGCCCAAGAGTGGGAAAAGACAAGGAAATGAAAACTCTTTCAGTATCTTCAGGAAGAATCAGCTGTGCTGACACCTTGAGTTGAGCTCAAACGGATTTGGGTTTCTAGTCTCCAGAACCAGAAGACAAAACAATTTGTATTGTTTTAAGCCACTAAATTTGTGCCATTTGTTGCAACAGTGATAAGAATCAAATATATTGATAATATTGGTTGCCATTTCTAGTAATAGAGCAAGGAAATGTGTATATTATACATAGTTTTAGAAGACAAGATATACTGTGAGTCTTTACTATTACTTCCAATAGTAATAGTATTTCTACTATTACTATTTCAGAATTTCTGAGAATTGCTTTTATTAAATCTGCATCAATATTTATTTTCTCCTATGCTGAAAATCTTAGTTGTCAGTGATAAAAAATAATTATTTACTGTCACAGATTACAAATAATAAACCAGTGTTAGAATTATAATACTAACACCAAAAATCTGATTACCAAAAAATGTTTATTTTTAGATTACGTGCCACTGAGAGTGTAAAATCAAATTACTCTGTTTTAAAGTAATTTAGGATAGATCTCTGTGTGATTGTGCCACCAACTGAAGATTGAATTAGTTCATTTGTTTCTCTTTGAGATTTTTAATGATTGCTTTTTGATTGAATTTTATTTTATAACCATGTAAAATATTTTTATGGTTCCAACATAAGATCTACAAAATTTAAAAAGTTTGGCTTCTATTCCTGTCTTTTCCATTATTTTCTTTATCCTTTATGAGTGCATACATTTTTAAATCACTGGACAAGTGTTATTGATTTATTTTAAAGAATTGCTCAGAGAAAACTTGTTCTTTACTATGCATTAGTAATATAAATAAAAATCTGAGGTCATGGAAATGTTAAAACATTTTATAAGTACACAGAAAAAATTTATGAAGTAGCCTGGACTCATCATCCTTACAATTCTCAACTAATGGTTTCTGCTTTTTCACCTTTAACCCCTAATCACTTCTTCTTCTCTTGTATTTTTTAAAGCAAAATCCCAAATATTGCAACACTGTACCCATAAGTTTGTTAGTACATATCTCTAAAAGAAAAGGAATAAAAAAATTTATATCTCCATGATTCCTTAGTAGCATCAAATACAGAATTTAAACTTGCATGCAATGATTCATCTTTTAAATGTAGATGAACATAGCTGCTTCTTATTTTATAAACTAGAATCCAAAATAAGTTTTACCTATGGAAATTTTTTCTTTAAAAACACTTTATTTTTCATCAATAAGTTCTATTTCCATAGTTTTTCTTTTCTTACAACTTATTTTGTTATTGCTGATAATTTCTTGTTCTGTGGATTTTCACACACTTGGCATTTTACAAATTGTGCCCTTGTGATGTCATCTAAGCTATTTCTTAATGTATTCTCTGTGAATTTGTACTTGGGTGTAGGGGTTTATAAGACTTCTAAAAATGTGGCATTTTGTTTTTCAATCTAGAGTCACATCTTGGCAGATTCAAGATGGTGGACACAGCACTGTCCTGTTCCTCCATGAGATAGAACCAAAACGAACCAGAACGAACCAAAACAAGAATGTAGCTGCTTATTGAAGGGAGTGGCTGTGGAAGGGTGCTGGAATTCAAAAATAAAGAGAAAGACCTGCAGAAACTCAGAGATTTTGGATAATGGAATAGTGGGAAAATCAGAGCACCCTAGTGTTGATCACATGGCAGCATATGGGGCCAGGTGGAGTACCCCTCAGAAGGGATATAGGTGAAAGAGGAAACATTTCAGTAAACTCCACAATTTGGCACCTGGCAGATATACAATCTAAACAGAAAATTGACCTGGTAACTACTGAATTTTGAGAAGTTTCTGGCTCTTACCAGTATATCCTCCCAATATTGTAACTGGGAGCCACCTTACTGCTCTGAGGGTCACAGACCCTTGCATTTTTTTATCTCTAGAACCACTCAGAAATTTTACTGCACTGGTCTGGCAGGCAAACATTTAAGAGGTCAGTTTGTCTTGTGGGGGAGACTCTGACACACTCCTGCTGAGAATTCTAGGTAGTAGGAACCAGACTGTGACATGGAGGGGAGCATAAGGAGTTTCCTTTAAGACTGGCAGTTTTGAGTCTGCTCTTTGAGTCAGGAAGAAGGAACAGTTAAGTATGATTTTGCATGGAAACCAAATTTGGGGGCACTAGAATTGTGGGCAGTGAATTACACAGATCTCAAATCTTAGGAAAGAAATGAGCATCCAAGTATAGGAGGCATTTAAAACCACAAATAGACATGACCAGAAAAGAGCCTTTCTGAGATATATTATAGATAAATTTGCAAAAGTACAGGATAAAGAATGAATATTTCCCAAAGTATACATCAAAGAAAGAATATTAAAATCTGCAGGAGAAAAGTGCCAAGTCATGTTTAAAGGCAAACATATTAGACGAAGCACATTTCTGAGAAGAAACTCTAAAAGCCAGGTGGGCATGGAATGATGTATTTCATATTGTGAAAGAAAATTGTCAAGCAAGATTGCTATATTCAGCAAGTTATTCTCCCAGAATTGAGATATGGAAACCATATCTAAGAAAATCATAAACTGAGGGCATGAATGACTACTAGACCAGCATTACAGAAGATACTTGAGGAAATCCTCCATCCACAAGAGGAAGAAAGATAAACACAATCATAAGAGCCTATGAAAGAATCAATATCACTAGAAAAGGAGATATACAAATAGGAAAGAATCAAACATCATTAATACAGTAAACCATCAAAATTCTAAGATGCATAAGATAGGAACAAAATAAATAAAGACTATTCAGAACAATGAGAAGTAAATCAATGAAATGACAGGAACAAGTATATACCTTTCAACAATAATCCTGAATGTAAATGTTCTTAATTATCCAATTCAAAATCATAGACTCCCTGAATGGATTGAAAAACTGAACCCAACAATATACTGGAAATAAGAAACTACTTCACCTGCAAGGAAATACAAAATGAAAGCAAAAGATGGAAAGGGATTGTTATGGTTTGGATGTGAGGTGTCCCCCAAAAGCTCATGTGTGAGACAAGGCAAGAAGGTTCAGAGGAAATCTGGTTGGGTTTGGGTTTGTAAGAGTCTTAGCTAAAACAGTGAATTAATCCTTAATGGGATTAACTGAAGTGGTAGGGTATGTCTAGGGAAGGTGGGAATTGGGGTGTGGCTTTGGGGTATATATTTTGTTTCTGCAGAGTGGAGTCCATCTCATTTTGCTTTCTGATCATCATGTGGGCTGATTCCCTCTGCCACACTCTTCGGCCATGTTGTTCAGCCTCACCCTAAGCCCTGAGGAATGGAACCAGACTTCTATGGACTGAGACCTCTGAAACCATGGGCCCTCAAATAAACCATTCCTCCTCTATAATTGTGCCTCTTTGGCTGTAGCTGATGAAAACAATGACATTCTGGGCAAATGGGATCTGGAAGCAACCAGGAGTGTTATATCTGAAAAAATGAAATTTAAGACAAAGTCAGTTAGAAGAGAAGAGGAAGGTGACTGTAAATTAATCCAGGAAGCCACAATACAGATTTGATTATAAATATATATTCACTAAATGTTGGTGCACTCAATTTTATAAAACAAACACAACTAGGAATAAAACTATAGACACCAATACGATAGTAGTGGGAGATTTTAATACTTCATTCTCAACAATAGACAATCTAAACAAAAAATTGAACAGAGAAACATGAGTTAAATTATACTATAGATCAAAAGAATTTAATATACATAAAATAATATACACTCATATAGCTACAGAATAAGTAATAATTTCATCAGCACATGGAGTATTTATGCAATAAACTACATATTAGTTCACAAAATAGGTCTTAACACATTTTTTAAAAAATTAAATAATCTCTTCCATGTTATCTGATAACAGGGGAATGAAACTAGAAATTAATAGCAAGATAAATTGCATGAATTATGAAAACACATGGAGATTGAAAAATACAATTTAATAAATAGTGGGTCATCAAAGAAATCAGAAGGAAAATTTTAAAATTCCATAGAAAAGATGAAAATGAAAACCCAACATACCAGAACTTGTGGGATAGTCAAAGCACTACTAAGAAGGAAATTTATAGCAAGGAATGCCTACATCAAAAAGTAGAGAGAACTCAAATAACATAGTGATGCATCTTAAGGTCTTAAATAAACAAGAACAAACCAAACCCCAAATCAGTAGAAGGAAATAAATAATGAAGATCAGAGCAGAAATAAATGAAATAGAGATTAAAAGAATACAAAAGATCAATGAAACAAAAAGTTGCTTTTTGAAAAGATAAATTAAATTGTCAAACTTTTAGCCAAACTAACCAAAAGAAGGAAAAAGAAGGCCCAAATAAATAAATTCAGAAGTGAAAAAGGAGACATTACAATGGATTCCAATGAACTTCAAAGGATCACTGGGGAATATTTTCAAAAACTATATCCCAGCAAATGTGAAAATCTAGAAGAAATGGACATATATGATCTACCAAAACTGAACCAAGAGGATATTAAAAGCCTGAATAGATCAATAACTAATGAGGGTAGAGCAGTACTAAAAAGCTTTCTAATGAAGAAAAGCCCAGGACCAGAAGAATTCACTGCTGAATTTTACCATAATTTGAAGGAAGTAATACCAATGTTCCTCAACCTGTAATGTAAAATGGGAATGAAAGGAACCTTTTTCAAATTCATTCTATAAAGCCAGTTTTACCCTAATATAAAAACAACAGCAAAAAAGCTATAGATGATCATCCCTGATGAACATAGATGCAAAAGGTCCTCAATAAAATACTTTGAAAGTGAATTCCAAGGTTTCTAAGGAATCTCCACACTGCTTTCCAGAGTGGCTGCACTAATTTGCAACCCCACCAGCAATGTATGTGTGTACCTTTTTCCCCACATCCTCGCCAACACCTATTGTTGCTTGTATTCTTGATAATAGACATTCTATTTGGGGATGAGATGGAATCTTAAGGTAGTTTTGATTTGCATTTCTCTTATTACTAGGGATGTTGAACATTTCATATACCTGTTGATTGCTTGTAGGTCTTCTTCTGTAAAGTGTCTGCCCATTTCCTTAGCCCATTTACTGATTGGGTTATTTGTTTTCTTGGGGTAAAGTTTTTGAGTTCTTTATAGATTCTGGAAATGCGTGCTCTATCTGAAGTGTGTGGCAAAGATTTTCTCCCACTCTGTAGGCTCTCTCTTTACTTTGCTGATTGTTTCCTTTGCAGGGTAGTGGGGAGGCAAGAATGGAGGAAGGATGGATTGCATAGGAAAAAAGGGGGTGGGATTGGGTAGGGGGTAAGAATAATAACAGAATGAGACAAACATCATGACCCTATGTACGTGTATGACTACACAAATGGTGTGACTCTATTTGGTGTACAACCAGAGAAACAACAGCTATATCCCATTTGTGTACAATGAATCAAAATCAACAAATAAAAAAATACATAGATAAATAAATAAACAATAAAAAAAGAAAGTGAATTCAACAGCATATTATAAAGATCATTATAATGGTTAATTTGAATTGTCAACTTAATTGGATTAAGAGATACCAATGATTAAGAGGCTTCTGGATGTGTCAATGAGGGCATGTCCAGGAACGATTCCAATGTGGGATAGTCAACTGAAATGGAGACCCTCCCTAAACATGGGCAGCACCACCCAGTTGAATGGAATAAGAGTTGGAAGAACAAGGAAGCAGATGCAGATGCAAGGTCTGCTCTTTATGAACAGCCTTGATTGAGGCTTCGAAATCTGAGGATATTGGACTCTTGCTTCTTCACTCTTTCAAAGCAGACTCTGCCAGTGATTCTCCAGGTAGTTCACAGAAGCCTTGGTCTTGGACAAGGGTAGCACTGTTGATCTTTCTTATTCTGGGGCTTCTGTGTCTTGGACTGTGCAACTGCTGGTTCTTCCAGCTCTCCAACTGCAGACGGCCATTGTGGACTATTTAGCTTCTGGTTGTGTAAACCAATCTAATAAATCCCCTTTATATAATCATACTTCCTGTTGATTCTGTTCCTCTAGAGAATCCTAATGCAATCATACATCACAATAACTTGACTTCATTCAGAAATACAAGGATGGTTCAGCATACGTAAATCAGTAAAACTAATACAGCACATGATTAAAGTCAGGGATAAAATTCACATGATCATTTCAATAGATACAAAAAAAGCCCTTGATAAATTTCAATATCCCTTCATGACAAAAGTCCTGAATAAATTAGTACAGAGAACTCATACCTTAGCAAATCTCCAGTGCTGTCCCAGGCCCAGCCCTGTGCAGACTCAGTGCCATGACCCTGTGCCTCCCCATCTACCAATGTGTTGGGATGCCTCTGTTGCCATCTTGGATTATTCCAGATGCTGATGCTGCCATCTTTAGTTGGGACAGCTCCCTTCCTGAGACACCTGCTGGAGACTAGAAGCTCATTATCAAGGTAACTATAGGTTAGCGGCTGCTTTGATCACCAACTTGGGATATGGCCCCTTACATCCAGGGATATCAGCTAGGTCCTGAAAGATCATCATCACGGGTCCTGCAGGATTGGTTGCATCTGAGGTATCCTTGCTAGGTGTGATAACAGCCACTATCTTGCTACAGAGGAAGGAGAGAGTCTTGCAAAGGGTGTGAGGGCATTTTGATCCTGGCTAGCCCAGTCAACCAGGTCAGCACCCACTGACAACTTAGGGATCCCAGAGACAACTTAGGAGCTCTTGTTGGGACCTGACATCAGCCTGGTCCATGAATCCACCAAGCACCTAGTCCCACCAGTTTGGCAAACAACAGGACCCCCTGGCTTCTCAATCCCCAGTCTCCTGGCCATACCCTTGCTATCAACTGGCCCAGTGTCTGCAGCTACATGGCTGGCACAGAACTTTAAATGCCTAGTCCAGATTTGCTCAATACAGAACAACAGCTTTCTGAGATAGGCACACAGGTTCCAGTGCTCAGCCCTCAGGGTCTCCAGGGAGAAAGGTTCCTGATTGGGAAGTCGAAAGGGCAGGGATAGGAGATATGCAATTTAGAGACAAAATTATAGACCAGGATTTGTGGGGTCCACAGTGAGGAAAGGGGTTAAGACCAGGGTCCCCTGTCACATGAGAGGACCCCAAAGGAGAGTCCTGGGGTGCAGCCTTCCAGAAGGGCTGGCAATTGCTATCCCTGCCACCAGGAGTTCTGCCTCCAAGTCTAATTCTCCCACCTTAATAACTGTCATCATCCTGAGGGTGGAGTTACCAGCAGACTCCAGACAACTCCACCTATCAGAGGAGAAGAGAGGCAGAGAAGATATTGAACTCCAACAGAAACAATTGTTCAATTTTCCTTCAAGATGTTTTTTTTCTATTCCCCTTTCTTTTCTTTTTTCTTTTTTCACTTCCTGCTCTCGAATTCCCATCATCTTTGAAATCAAGTGCCTTTCATGTATCAAGCTACTGAAGACTGGGAGGTTTGAATAGTATATTACAGTTTTGTTGTAGATTTCTTAAATTAAAATTAATTTTTTTTTTTTACTTTCTCTCTCTTTTTCTTTTATTTATCTGTTTCCTCTTATCTCTGTTTCCTCAGTCTCTTTCTCCCTTATCTCACACTAACAATCAACTTCTTTTGATTCTGTTTTCACTCTGAAAACTCTAATCTAGTACTTCTATATTCTCACTTCTTACCTCATTAACATTACATCCTACACCCCTGCCCCATCCTGTTTGTCCAACATAAGAAATTGTAGACCTTATTGCAAACCTATTATTTATGCTATAGGTAATAATCAAACTCACCATCTGTTTATTATGACAATACTGTTAATGTCTTAATAGGGGATATTTGGTTTAAGACTGCATATTGCTTGCATTCGGTGCTGTTAATATTGATCTCTCCCTCTTTACCTTCAAGGTAAAGTATCAGAAACCTGCAGGGACACTATAAACCCATAAGGGGGGAAACTGTAATACCTTGAGTCTGTACTGATAGAGGGGAAGATATATGAACAATATGAAAAAACAAGGGAAGAAAGCACCCCAAACAAACCATGATACTATATTAATAGAACCCATTGACAGCACTGTAGATGAAATGCTAGAAAGGGAGTTCAGAACGTACATAATTAAAATGATCTGCAAAGCAAAGGATGATATAAGGGAGCAAATGCTGGCAATGAATCACCACTTAAATAAACAGTTAAAAGAGGAAATGCAGGAAGCAAAAATTTATTTCAATAAAGATACAGAGATTCTGAAAAACTAGAAATTCTTGAAATGAAAGAAACTATAAACCAAATTAAAACTTCACTAGAAAGCATCATCAACAGACTAGATCACTTGGAAGACAAGACCTCAGACAATGAAGACAAAATATTTAATCTTGAAAATAAAGTTGACCATACAGAGAAGGTGGTAAGAAATCAAGAACAGAACCTCCAAGAATTATGTAAAACACCAAAAGACCAGATTTAAGAATTATTGGCCACTGCATACTCTCAGTGTACAGATATTTCCAGGTCCTCGTGGGCATTTCCTTTTGGATTAGGAAGAGCCTATTTTGTAAACCTAAAATTTTACATAGCTATAGATATATATGTGTGTATGCATATTTATCTAAACACATTCATACATTCATCATAATGAATATTTGTTATTCGTTCATTATAACATATACATTTGGTATGTTTTTGTTGTATGTTTGTTATAAATATTTATATTTGTTCTAATATACATGTGTATTATTATATTCCTTCAATATCAGCCCTGATTCTGAATACGTATATGTATCCATTATAATATTTGTTATTATATATGTTCATTATAATAGAGTATTATGCTATATGCAAAAAAAAAATTTATTGAGATTGAGGAAAGCACAAAGATACAAACCAAAGCAATGAACAATCTACTCAGTGAAATAATGTCAGAAAATTTCCCAAACCTGAAGAATGAAATGGAAAATCAAATACAAGAGGCTTACAGAACACCAAATGTACAAAATTACAACAGATCCACATCAAGGCACATTATAATGAAAATGACCAACATACAAAATAAAGATAGAATTTTAAAGGCCATGAGAGAAAAGTGTCAGATTACATAAATGGGGGAAACCAATACAGATGGCAGTAGATTTCTCAGACCAGACCCTAAAAGCTAGGAGGGCCTGGAACAACATATTTCAAGCTATGAAAGAACATTGATGCATCCAAGAATCTTATGTCCAGCAAAATTAACCTTCAGATTTGATGATGAAATAAAATCCTTCCATGATAAACAAAAGTTAAAAGAATTTACAAATACAAAGCCTGCACTACAGAACATTCCGTGAGGAGTGTTTTAGTCAGCTTTATCATTGCTGCTGTGACTTGCACAACTACAGAGGATGAAAGGTTTGTTTAAGGGCTCATGGTTTCAGAGGTCTTAGTCCACAGAAGTCTGACTCCATTCCTTCAGGCTTGAGGTGAGGCAGAACATCATGTTGGAAGAACATGGCAGAGGGAAGCAGCTTGCATCATCAGGAAGCGGAGAGAGAGGAGTCTCCATTCTCCAGACACAAAATATGTACCCCAAAGCCACAACCCAATTCCAATATCCTCAAAACACACCCTACCACTTCAATTAATCCCATTGGGATTAATCCACTGATTGGGTTAAGACTCTTAAACCCAATCATTTCTCCTCAGAACCTTCCTGCATCATCTCAAATGTGAGCTTTTGGGTGACGTCTCATATCCAAACCATGACAAAGAGGAAATGAAAAACAACAATGAAAGTCAGCAAAGGGAGGGACTACACTAAAGGAAAAGCCAATCGAAGGAGAAACCAGGTCAAGTTGAAAACCAAAAATAAACCAAAAGTGCCAGGAATACAAATCATATCTCAATAATAACCCTGAATATTAAAGGTCTAAACTCATTAATGAAAAGACATAGTCTGGCAGAATGGATTTTGAAAAAAAAGACCCAACAATATGCTGCCTTCAGGAGACTCATCACATAGAAAGACATCCACAGACTAAAGGTGAAAGGATGGGAAAAAACATGTCACACACACAGAGTCTGTAAAAAAGCAGGGGTTTCCATCCTCATATTAGGTAAAGTGGACTTCAAGCCTAAGGTAGTGAGAAGGAATAAGGGAAGACATTTCATACTGCTTAAGGGAATCATAAATCAACAAGACATAACAATTGTAACTATTTATGCCCCCTAACAAGGAGCATGTATGCACATCAAACAAACCCTTCTCAATTTCAGGAATCAAATAAACCAGAACACAATAATACTGGGTGACATTAACACACCTCTCTCACCGCTGGATAGATCTTCCAAACAAAAACTGACCAAAGAATCCATACAACTCAACAATACAGTCAATAGTTAAGACTTAACAGACATATATAGAATATTCCATTCATCAACAAGTGAATACCCTTTTTTCTTAGCAGTACATGGATCCTTCTCTAAAATAGACCATATGTTATGCCACAAAGTCACTCTTAGCAAATATAAAAAAAAATAGAGATAGTACCTTGCATTCTATCAGCTCATAATGGAATTAAATTACAAATCAATGATAAAATAAAAAAAGAAACTACTCCAACTCCTGGAGACTAAATAATATGCTATTGAATGATGCATGGATAGCAGAAGACATCAGGGAGGAGATTAAAAAAAAAGAGAACACTGATACAACATATCAAAATCTCTGGGACACTGTGAAAGCAGTACTAAAAGGAAAATTCATTGTGTTGAACTCATTTGATAAAAGAATAAAACAACAAATAATGACCTAACATTACATCTCAAAGTCCTAGAAAAAGAACAGATCACCACCAAAGTAGTAGAATATAGGAAATAATTAAAATCAGAGCTGAAAGCAATGAATTTGAAACAAAAGAAACAGTTAATTTATTGATTTCCAGATGTTGAACCAATCTTGCATCCCTGGGATAAACCCCACTTGATCGGGGTGCACTATCTTCTTAATATGTTTTTGTAAGCAATTTGCCAGAATTTTGTTTAGGATTTTAGCATCTATATTCATCAGAGATATTGGCCTAAAGTTTTCTTTTCTAGATGTGTCTTTGTCTGGTTTTGGTATCAGAGGGATACTAGCTTCATAGAATGAATTTGGAAGGGTTCCCTCCTTTTCTATTTCATAAAATACTTTCAGGAGTATTGGTATAAGTTCTTCTTTGAAGGTCTTGTGACAAAACAAAATGTTGGTTCTTTTAAAAAATAAACAAAATTGATAAACCCCAGCCACATTAATGAAGAGAAAGAAAGAAAACTCAAATTAGTAAAATTTGTGATGAAAAAGGAAATATCACAACAGACACTATTGAAATACAAAACATAATTAGAAGTGACTTTGAGAATCTATACTCCAACAAAATAGAAAATCTCAAAGGCATTGACAAATTTCTAGAGACATATGACCCATCCAAGGGAATCAGAAGGACACACACAATTTAAACAGATCGATTTCAAGCAATGAAATAGAAGAAGTCATCAAAAGCCTACTAACCAAGAGAAGACTAAGACCATAGAGATTCTCAGCTGAGTTCTACAAGACCTTCAAAGAAGAACTAATGTAAATACTCCTCAAAGTATTCCATGAAATAGAAAAAGAGAGAACCCTTCCAAGTTCATTCTATGAAGCTAGTATCACCCTGATACCAAAACCAGACTAAGACACATCAAGAAAAGAAAACTTCAGACCAATATCCCTAATAAGCATAGATGCAAAAATTCTTAAGAAAATTCTGGCAAATCACATACGAAAACATATTAAAAAGGTAGTACACCATGGTCAAGTGGGGTTAATCCCAGGGATGGAAGGTTAGTTCAACATCCAGAAATCAAAAAATGTAATTCATCTCATCAATAAACTTAAATAAACTTAAATTTAAGAATCATATGATAATTTCCATAGATGCAGAAAAAGTATTTGATGAAATACAGCACCCCTTCATGCTCACTCAAAGCACTAGAAAAACTAGCGATAGTAGGAACATACCTCAAAATTGTAAAGGCTATCTATGCTAAGCCCGTGAACAATTCTAAATGGAGAAAAACTGAAAACATTCCCTCAAAAATCTGGAACAAGACAGGGATGCCCTCTCCTATCACTTATATTCAATATAGTCCTTGAAACACTAGCCAGAGCAATTAGACAGATGAAAGAAATTGAAAAAAAATGTTCAATATCTCTAGTTATAAGAGAAATGCAAATGCAAATCAAAACCACCTTAAGATTTCATCTTACCCCAATTAGAATGTCTTTTATTAAGAGTACAAGCAACAACAGGTGTTGGTGAGGATGTGGGGAAAAGGGTACACTCATACAATGCTGGTGGGATTGCAAGTTGGTGCAGCCACTCTGGAAAGCAGTGTGGAGATTCCTTAGAAAACTTGGAATGGATCCACCATTTGACCCAGCTATCCCACTCCTTAGCCTATACCCAAAGGACTTAAAATCAGATTACTACAGTGATGCAGCCACATCAATGTTCATAGCTGCTCAATTCACAATAGCTAGATTGTGGAACCAACCTAGATACCTTTCAATAGATGAATGGATAAAGAAACTGTGGTATATATGCACAATGGAATATTACTCAGCCATAAAGAAGAATAAAATTATGGCATTTGCAGGTAAATGGATGATGTTGGAGACTGTTATGCTAAGTGAGATTAGCCAATCCCCAAAATCCAAAGGCCGAATGATCTCTCTGATAAGTGAATGATGATGCATAATGCAGGGTGGAAGGGAGGCAAGAATAGAGGAAGGATAGATTGCATAGAGGGAAGGGGTGGGGTTGGGGTGGAGGGGGTAATAATAATAACAGAATGAGACAGACATCATTGCCCTGTGTACATGTATGAATGCACAGATGGTGTGACTCTACTTTGTGTACAACCAGAGAAAAAATAGCTGTACTCCATTTGTGTTCAATGAATCAAAATAAATAAATTTTAAAAAAATAATAAAAAAAAAGAAACAAGTTTCACTATAGACTTCATAGTTAGTTTTAGGTAAAAGCTACAGAGTCAGGGGAGGCAGAGGATCTGTTGTTTCCAGCCTAATCCCAAGGCAAACAAAAGAGTGCTCTTCTTCAGTGGAGACATTGATATGGGGTCAAGGTATGGATTGCACCACTAAACTGCTATTCTGAACATCCATAAACAGGGGTTTGTGGATATCCTGCCAGTTTGTGTCCTGTTCTTTTTTCAAGAGTTGGAAGAAGATGGTTGACCAAGCACTGGAGTGATAGCTCAGACAACTCTCTAGCAGAACTTGTTGGTTGCCATATTTCTTCATCTTCTATACCTGCAATTCTAAACATTTATAGCTGAACACAGTCCCTGAGCTATTCAATAAACAACTAATGGAAAAACACAACCAAGTGTCTTCAACAACATTTCCTAAATAGAAAAAGCATGGTATTAATGTCCCAGGATAATATTATTTTCTTGGAAAATTTTGAAACCAGGTGATATGGAATTCTCCAGTTCTCCTATTTTGCTGACATTTCTTGTGCCTCCTGTATACTAGACCCTATGTTAGTGACTTCTTACCCAGATAAATACACAGACTTTGCTGTCTCTGCCTCCACTGACTTAAAATTCTAATGAAAGAAATATATAAAATAGTTTTTCAAGTGGATGAAAAATATTGGGGAATTGTTCATTGAATTTTTTAAAATGACCAAGGATGGAGAGAATAAACAAAAATTATTTTCAGGGCATTTTATTTTTCTCAGGACACTATTCATTCAGAAGGTGGGGGAAGCATAACTAACAATGGTAAATGAATATTTGTGACATGAAATTCTGTCTGCTGTGACATCACTGGTGAGGGCCTATTTGGAGTAGGTACAATAATCATTCCTTTTCATGACATTATGTAGATGAGATTGGTAAAATTTTAGAATGACCAAGCTAGATCATTGATGAGGATTCAGACAATTCTTATTTTAAATTTTGAATTTTTCTAGTGAAGAAATTGAGATCAGAGATGGGAATTTGCCTAAGGTTACCTAGTGAGTAAGTTACACTTCCAGAAGAGAAAAAAAAATGAAATTAAGCTTCTATCTCTCATCCTGCACAAAATTTCAAAGTAGATCAAAGACCTAGGCACTAGAACAGAGACCCTGCAACTAATAAGAGAAAAAAAAATAGACCCAAATCTGCATGATGTGGGCTTAGGACCTGAATAGACACTTCACAGAAGAAGATACAATTGATTAATAAAAATATGAAAAAGTGTTCAACATCTCTAGTAATTAGAGAATTCAAATCAAAAGTACCCTAAGACTTCATCTCACTACATTTAGAATGACTATTATCAAGACTACAAGCAACAATATGTTTTGGTGTGGATGTGGGGAAATAGGTACACCCATTGCTGGTGGGATTACAAATTGGTGCAGCCACTCTGGAAAGCAACGTGGAGATTCCTCAGAAAACTTGGAATGGAACCACCATTTGACCCATTTATCCCACTCCTCAGTCTATACCCAAAGGACTTAAAATCAGTATACTACAGTGATGCAGCCACATCGATATTTACAGCAGCTCAATTCACAATAGCTAGATTGTGGACCCAACCTAGATGCCCTTCAATAGATGAATGGATAAAGAAAGTGTGGCATATATACTCAGTGGAATATTACTCAGCCTTAAAGAAGAATGAAATTATGGCATTTGCAGGTAAATGGATGGAACTAGAGAATATCATGCTAAGTTAAATAAGCCAATCCCAAAAAACCAAAGGCCAAATATTTTCTCTGTTAAGTTGTTGCTAATACATAAAGGGATTGGAGGAAGGGCATCAGGGAAGAATGGAGGAACACTGGATTGTGTAGAGGAAATGAGGTGATGGGAGGAGGCAGGGGAAGGAAAGATGGTAGAATGAGACAAACATCATTACCCTATGCACATGCAGAATTTCAGAAATGGTGTGACTCTACATTGCATACAACCAGAGAAATGAAAAGTTGTACTCCATTTGTGTACAATAAAAAAAATAGGCTCATACCTATAACATAATAAAGGTCATATATGTAACAAACACACATCCAGCATCATGATGAACTGGGAAAAAAATGAATCATTTCTTCTAAAATCAGGAATAAGAAAAAAATATCCATTCTCACTTCTTTTGTTCAGTACAGTACTAGAAATTTTAGCCAAAGCGATTAGGCAAAAGAAAGAAATAAGTTCTATACAAATATAAAAGGAAGAAGTTAAATTATCCTGGCTTGCTGGATATGAAATTAACATACAAAAATTAGCACCTTTTCTATGTAGTCACATACTATACACTGGTAATGAATTGGATGAGAAAAGAATCAGGAAAACAAACCCATTCACAATAACCACAAAAAACAACAATAATAGGAAGTCCTTGGAATAAACCTAAGTAAGGATGTGAAAGAGCTCCACAATGAAAATGACAAAACACTGAATGAGAAATTGAAGTTGACACTAGCAGATGGAAGGATCGTTCATGCCCATAGACTAGGAGAATTGATATTACCAAAACAGCAAATGATCTTCAGATCTGATGTACTCCCCATCAAAAGACCAGTGACATTCTTCACAGAACTAGAAAACAGATCGTAAAACTCACTTGCAACCACAAAACCTTTCAAAACCACAAAACCCAAAGCAATCTTGTGCAAGAACACCAATGCCTGATTTCAAGACATACTACAGAATCATAGTAACAAAAAAGGCATGGTGTTAACACAAAAACAGACGTGTAAGCCAATGCAACAGAGCAGAGGAACAAGAAAAAGTTTATGCATCATCAGCCAAATGGTTCTTGACTAGGGTGTCAAAACATACTTCGGTGCTGGGTGAGGAGGTACACACACTTCTAATTCCAGTGGCTCAGGAGGCTGAAGAAAGAGAATCTCAGGTTCAAGGCCAGTCCCAGCAACTTAGTGAACATTTAAAAAAAATTATAAAAAGGGACTGGAGATGTGACTCAGTGATCAAGCGCCTCTGCGTTAAATTTCTAGTACCAAACAACAACAACAACAATAAACATACATTGGAGAAAAGAAAGCCTCTTCAACAAATGATGCTGGGAAAACTGCATATCCATGTAAAAGATTGAAAATAGACCACTGTCAACCTGTGCAAAAGTCAGCTCAAAATGAAACAAAGACCTTATTAAAACACCTAAAACTGGCTGGGGTTGTAGCTCAGTGGCAGAGCGCTTGACTTGCATGTGTGAGGCACTGGGTTTGATCCTCAGCACCACATAAAAAGAAACAAATAAATAAAAACATGCTGTCCAACTCCAACTACAAAATTTTTTTTAAAAAGACCTAAAACATTGAAACTACTAGAAGAAAGCATAGCAGAAATGTGAGATACTTGCATAAGCAATGATGTCCTGAATAGTACTCCAATAACTCAGGAAACAACAGCAAGAATTGAGAAATGGAATTGAATCAAATTAGAAAGCTTTCATAGGAAAGGAAACAATCAATAGAATGAAAAGACAAACTACAGAATGGAAGAAAGCCTTTGCCAGCTATTCATCTGAGAGAGGGTTAATACCTTAAATATATGAAGAACTTAATGCATTTAACATAAACAACAAACAGGTAATATGCTAAAAAATGGGCAAAGGCTCTGAAGAGATACTTCTCAAAAGAAATACAAATGGCCAATGAATATATGAAAAACGACCAACATCTTTAGTTGCCAGGGAAATGCAAATTAAAACTATGGAACTTGAGATTCCATCTTACATCAGTTAGAATGGCTATTTTCACAAAAACAAAAACTTAAAAATGCTGGGAAGGATGTGGGGAAAAAGGAACACTGTTGGTGGAAGTAAATTAATACAGCCACTTTGGGAAATAGCAAGGAGATTCCTCAAAAACTAAAAATAAAAGTACCTTGTGAACTACTATACTACTCCTAGGTATATACCTGAAGAAAATGAAATCAGTGTAAAAAGACATTCCTGCTTACCCAAGTGTGGCACTATATACAATAGCCAAGATACAGAATCATTCTAGAAGTCTGTCAACAGATGAATGGATCAAGAAAAATATGTTATATAAAAATAAAGGAGTATTATTCTCCCATAAAGAAGAATGAAATCCTGCTATTTGTAGGGAAATGAATGGAACAAAGAGGACATCATGTTGAGCAAAATAAGCCAGACACAGAAAGATGAATCTCACATGTTTCCTTTCATGTGTGAAAACAAACAAAAAAGAGGATAATCTGAAAGGAGACTATGAAGGAGGAGGCCAGAGGGTGGGTGATTGGGGGAGAGAGAAGATCACAAGAGAGAGTTAAAGGGAAAGTGAATATACACGATATATACACGTATGGAAATGTCACAGTGAAACCCATTAATTTATACATGTCACACGTGTTATAATAATTAAAGGAAAACAGACACATATTGCATGGTTTCCCCCTCCTGCACACTTTGTGATGGTCATTTTCTAGATCCACTGACTCATAAGGGTTTTACAAAATGATGTTATCTTCATTCTATCAATGTTTTATCTTTATTTTAAACTAGACTATCACCATTTTATTGGATTGCCTTTTGTATAGTGTCAAAGATCACTTGGTTGTATTTTTGGGGAATAGCTTTCATCCTCATTCCACCATCCTATTCCCTCTACTGCCTTGTAGTCAACCACTTAAGGAAATTATACGTCAACGTGCTTTTTGAAATAAAAATAGTGCAGTATCCATACTTATTCTTCTCTGGCTGCATCAGTAAGTAATTCCAGCACAGTGTGTAACTGCAGGGGAGATATAGGTAGCCATTCCTTTTCTTGAATTTGTAATGTAGGCTCCAATATTGCCCTACTTAGACCATTTGGATGGCTAGGTGGGTAGGTAGGTAGATAAAATCATGTTAAGAACATCTCTGTCAATTCCAGTTTTATTGAGAGTCTAAAATACATGTGTATATTGAATGTTGTCAAGTGCCTTTTCTATGTCTGTGGAGATACTGTTTTTCTCCTTAAATTGATTAGAGTGGTGTATATTAGTGTTTTGTAATGTTGAAGCACACATATTCCTTTAGGTAATCCTGCTTAGTCATTGGAATCTGTCTTTATGTGTTGTTGGATTGTTTGATAATTATAGAATTTACATAAAAAATTCTACAGCATTATTTGTAAGTCATATTGGTCTGTATTTTCTTTTTTAGGGGACAATCCATTTCCATCTGGATTTAGCTATCTTTTTGATTAATTTGAAAAAATAGGAATTTGGTAGTAGGACTTTGGTGAACGTTTTGAAGACTTATAATTCCGAGGATTTTTTTTCCCCATCAGCTTTAAATGGCATATTGGCAAATATAAAATTCTACAATCACAGACATTTTTCTTTTACAGATTAGAAGTAATACCATATTGCCTTTTTTGCATTTTTCTTTTCAGTGTAATCCTGTCTCTTTTTAATATATCAGTCTTTCATTTTGGAAGCTTTTAGAATTTTGTTTTGATGTTATGAAATTTCACTACATGATGTCTGGATGTAAGGTTTTGTCTGTTATTTTGAGCTCTTCATGGGCCTCTTTTCAGCTCTCTTTAAATTGGGCAATTTTACTTTCCTTACTTTTAATCAATATCATCCTGTATTTTTTGAAAAAAAAAATCTCTGAGTGCTTCTACCTTCCATATGCTTGCTGTTATTTCTACTCTCCACAGCCTTGTTTCCTTGAATCTGTTCCATCACTACCCTTTCCTGCTGTCTCCTGGGAATGTTCTTCCAGCTAATATTCTAGTTTGCTAACTTGTTTTTCAACCTGGATTTCTTTGTCTGCCATCCCACTTTCCTCATGTCATATCCTACCTTGTTCTCTTTTGCTTCTTGGTTCTGCTTCACACTCCTGATACCGTTCACTTTCTGTGTGGGAATACTCATTACTCTTATTCATGCTACCTGTTCTAATAGCGCTTCATGCGGTTTCTGTTTTTCAATGTGCTATATTTTAGCGGTTGTCACTCTCAGCTTTCTGTGAACTCAGATTTCCCTAAAGATAACAGGAGCATACCAACATTTTGACCTTATTCTACAGTCAGAGATAATGCACATTACCTCATGACCCATTTGATCTATATTTACAAAGTGATATTTAAAAATAGATTTGATTATATATTACAAAATGACATCTACCATTATGATGAGAAATGCACTCTGTTTCACTGTCAATTTGGTTTTGTTGAGTCATGATATACTACAGGGGGTTAATAATTTTTGAGTCACACCTATAACTTGAAATCTGTAGGAGAAGACGTGGTAACGGACTGAAGAGCAGACACAGCTATAAAAGATGGGCTAAGGGACACACCCTGGAACCGTAGGCGTCCCAGAATCCCTCAGGTGAAACTGTTTTTCTTCACTCCATGGGGCAGTGATTCTGTGAAGGGATTCACTTCTACATTCTTAGACAGGAATAGCACTAAGAGATGGAACTGTGTTTAGATTATAGATTAAAAGTCTTGATAATTTTATGAGGAAGGGGTTGGATCCATGAATAGGAGACTGGACTGTTTACCCAACATCAGCTGTTCACCCCCAAAAAACTGCTCTAAGGATAACCACACCCATGGGCCTTGACGGCTCCTGCTGATTTCCCAGGGTAAGGAGTAAATGTATTCCTCTAAAAAATGAGAGCTGGGACAAGAGAAGAACTTAAAATATCTGCCCCATTCCACACTTTGTTGCTGCTACCAGACTGCCCTTCCTTGGCCACAGGGCCCACCCTCCTCAGACCAATTCGCAACAACCTTTGATCTCTCCAGGACGTCTCACAGTTTTTATATTATTTCTTCAGATCAATGCTTCTTTTCCTTCCACAGTTTCTCCAGAGAAGATTTTAGTTGGGAAAAGGTTATGTCTTTTCAAGAACCTTAAATAGCCTCACAAATTTTACTTTTTCATGATCAAGGAAGGCCTCTATGATCAATCAGAGTTGAGACTATCCCAGAACGGAAATGTGTGTGTGTGTGTGTGTGTGTGTGTGTGTGTGTATGCGTGTGTGTTACATACATACTTTCTTTCTCTTTAAGATTGCCTTTCCTTTTATTTTCTTCTGTGTTGCCTGGGTAGTATTTGTACTTACAGGTCCCAGGCTAGGCTTCAGTGGCTGTGCATTTTCTCAACATCTATATAACCAAAGTCGAAAAGGGGACTTGAGTCACTAACACACTGGGAATGCAGTCTATTTTAATAGCTCAGGGGAAACAGCGTTTGTCTTTGTCTGAATTTTCGGCTCATTAAAGATAATTCAGGTCACTGCTTTTGCTGGGGGTACATTATAGCCCATATGTGGGATAAGTGTACACTGGGGCGATCCAACTAGCAGATGAGAAGGCCTCTCAATAGCATGATATGAAGAACTCCAAAATTCACCTCTGCCCTGAAAAATACCTCCATACCTATTCTGACCTTTTCAGGTTGGCCTTAAATTGTCTACCCTCGTTTGAAATTTCCATTGCTCATAATTCTTTTGAGTTAAGCAAAAAAAAAAAAAAAAAAGAAAAAGAAAAAAAAAACCATAGATTTGTTTTTAAACCCTGCTAACAAAAACCCTTTCAGACATTAGCACACAGAGTAGTACAAAATTTGGTTAGAGAGCACCGGCCCCTGAGGCTGAGCTGGTAATCTCTTCTACAGCTAACCTCACCTTTCTCTTCAAAGATGCTTTACCTCCCCTGACGTGTCCCCCGGATCTGTTTGCCACTTTCATTCATGTAGTTGCCCAAAGTGATCTCCAGGTCTTCTTTTGCTCATAATGTAGTCCTATTATTTTAACCTGTAAGTATCTCCAAAATCCACACAGTTTTTCTACACCCCTGATGCCACCATGGAGGGTATCTCTCGCTGGATATGCCCCACAACTCCCTGTCTCCTTATCTTCAGTCTTGTCTTCCTCTAATCTGTTCTCAACATGTCAACTGAAATGTTTTGACATGTCAGTACTTTGTGGAAACTAAAGTCTTTCAAGTTGTCCCATTACCTTTAGAGGGGTTTGCAAATGTTTTTCCCCATCGAAACATACCCCAAAACACAATGCATTCCTTTAGTATCAGCAAATAAATAAACTGATCTCATTAATTCATTTATGTCGCAGGGGTAGGGGATGACACAGAGGGGCATATCTGCTTCTCTATGTGATGAGGACATTCCTGGAACATCATAGGTATTCAATAAACATTTTTTGAGTGAACAAAAAACAAACACAGGAAAGGTAAATTTGGTAGCAAAAAGGAGTTAAAGACAGATTCTTAGAGAGTAAAATTAAATGAAAAGTGGGGAGGGGAAGAATATTTGGAACTTGTCTAAGTTTAGTTTTGTGTATGTGTGTGTGTGCACATGTGACCACTCGTACGCATGTACATGTATGTGAGAATATTGTGTATTCTTCATTTCATCAGCCTATTATCAATGATTGTCATACAGAAAAGGATTTTAAAGATAAAATTTAATTTGACTTTGCCCAATCAACTGACATAAGATGGAAAGAATCTTAAAAAATATCCAACTTTTGCCTATATTTTGGAGATCCCTCCTAATAAATTAACAACTAAATTCAAATTCAAAGCACAGTTTAATGCCGTTATTTCCCAAATATTATTTGTGAGATTTTGAGAAAAAGTTTTCCGTGGTGTATTAGTTTTCCATGGCTGCTGTAATAAACTACAAATGTGTTAGGTTAAAACAATGCAGCATTATTATGTACAGTTATGAAGGTCTGATGTAGGTCTCACTGGCTGTAATAAGGTGTCAATAGGTCTGTGTTCCTTCTCGAGTTTCTAAGAGAGATCTCCTCTTTAACTTCTTCAGCTTTTAGGGGGTTCCCACATTCCTCAGTTCAGGGTCCCCTTTCATCTTCAAAGTCAGCAATGGCAGGTTGATTCTATTGCATTCTGTCTTACTCTAATACTGACTCTCCTGTCTCTTCCACAGATGAGAATTCCTGTGATTACATGGAGTCACCCAAATAATTCAAGGCAACCTTCCCATCCCCTATCAGTTGATTAGCAACTGTAACCACTTGTGCATCTTTGATTCCCATGTTTTCTGTAACATAACATATTCACAGATTCAGGGGTTCAGTGGATATCTTGGGGGTCATTTTTTGAATATCCTACAAGGTCACATTCCTATTATAAGACTCTTAGAAATTACAGTACATGTTGGCACAGTGAACCCTAAAACCAACCAAACAAACAAACAAACAAAAACACACAAAAAGGCTATGAGTGACTGTTCTGCTGGTGCCCTACACAGAGATGCCCCACTGAAGAGTTGTTAGATAGAAAGTCCTAACCCTGCTCCACTTGGTAAATCTTCACAGAAATTAAAGCATGCACAAAGTTACAATAGTTAAAAAAGCATGGGACCTAGAGTATGGGATATAAAAGATAGTTTGAATTTACATTGTTGTATTTTTAAGTACTTAGTAGAGCCAGTTATCAACATTCATGCCACTATTTTCTGTACCTTAGGTACTGACATAGCCAAACTACTCTTACCTAAGCCCAATTTTGGATTTTATACATTTGACAGTAATTAACTCTTTTTGTGTAGAGCATATTTCTCATAGTATAGTTTTAGGAATATTGTCATTATGCTTTCTTATGGGAATTTTGGAATTTGGGATGTTTCTTTTCTTAAACATATCCTTAGGCAATTACATAATAAAATGAAAATAAGAAAATGGAAGTGCTAATATTAGTGATAATATATTTGAGGTATAATGAAAAATCTGAGTTGAAAGTATTGTGTCTCTGTATTCTATAGCATGCTTATTGGGCACAAATTCTTCAATTGTTTGTTTGGTTGTTAATAACAAATTAAAGATAATACACCAAACGATGGAATTATATTACAGGACATGCATTATTTTATTCCCCATAAAAGAAAAGGTCTAGTAGAGAAATGGAGAAAATAAACAAATTTTTAAAAATCATCGATTTGGTATCAAAATATTTTCACTTCCATGTTTTTCATGTAACATATTATCCCAAATACTTTAGCATACACATGAATTCCCAATGAATCAGAGATATAAATGGATACAGGTGACAAAAAGAAAGAAAGAAAGAAAGAAAGAAAGAAAGAAAGAAAGAAAGAAAGAAAGAAAGAAAGGGAAAGGCAACCATACATAATTATAAATACTGGATGAAAATGTTAGAGAATTTCTCTATATGGAATTTGCAAAACTGTCCATAAATTTTATTCAAAAATCAAGAAACAATAAATGAAAAGAGCAATAAATTCAATTCTACAAAGCCAAAAAATGTTCCCGACTAGACACATTAAAAAGACAAATTAAAAACTCGGGAAATATTTGTACTTCATCTCAGACAAAGGCTAATAATGCCTAAAATATAAAGAGCTTCTGAAAATAGAGAAAAATGACCCATAGGAAAACCATGCCAGCAATGTGAACAGATAGTTCACAGAAATAGAAATTCAAATGGCTCTTAACCATATGAAAAGAAGCTTAACCTCATTTATAACAAGAGAAATGCAAATTAAAAGTACCATTAGAAATATTTTCCCCTTATCTGATGGGCAAAAATCCCCTCTGACAGCATGGCTGGTTTAAAAGGCTGTGGATAGATAGAAATTTTACATACTGCTGGTGAGAATTAAATGGTACAATCTCAATGGAAGGGGGATTTTCTGGTATCTTGCAAAATTACATATGTATTTACCCTTTGATCCAACAATTACACTTGTAGCAATCTATTATGAATAAACACTGGCAGACATTTGAAAAGATGCACAAGGTAATAGAAAAGATGAGAAACAATCCAAATATCCATCAATAGAGAATTAGTTGAATAGAGGATGCTGAATAAATCACTGTGCATTCACACAATGGAGCATTGTAAAATAGATTGAGAAACGTCTTTCTAGAACCTCATGGAACAATCTCCAGGATAAATTGATAAGAGCAAAAGCAAGGTGGTGAAAGTATGCTAATGTTAAAGTAGTGGAGATGTGGGTATTACTAACAAAACAAGGAAGTGATACCAAAAAGGAAAGAAAAAGCTTACTTATAGTATGAAGGAGAAGAAAAGGAGTGGAGGAGATAGCTAGCAAGATTTGACTTTGAGATTTTAGTGATTTTTACATTATTGTAAAAGGAAATTAAATTAAAAAGTGACATCTTAACATCTAAAACAAAGTGAATGAAGGAACCTAGCTTTATATCCTGTTGACCTAATCTCATATCAAGAACTCCAAGTTACTTTAAAATTCAGTAATCTGATTATATATTACTATTAGGATATACCCTAAAGAAAAAAACTGCAAGAAAAAATTAAACTATTTTCAATAATTGTGTTGTTGGTGGTAATGATGCTATAATTATTTTGAGACTGCTTTATGTGTGCTGTGGGATGAAGCAAATAATCAATTATATTAGTATCACTGAAAACAAAGTTTTATAGCATGGGGGAAAGGAGACACAGATGTAAACCTATGGTTTGAATTTTAAATAGAATATGAATATGAGCTATGAAAGTATCTTTTAATATGAGAGATATTTCCTTAGTCATTTCTCTATAAAAACTAATATACAATGGTCATCCATGTTGAACCCCACCATTACCCATTCTGAGGTCTTGAAATGTCATTTTCCACTAAAGGAATCAGAGTTTGAGAGAGATGCCTGAATGATGGGACTGATTTAAGAAACGTGCAACTTGGCACTTCTTGTACTTGATAGACTATATTCAGAAGGAATCAGTAGTTCCCACTGGAGAAGGATGATATAATCAATTGGTGTGACACATTCAAAATATAAAAATATCAAATATTCAAAATATCAACATTCATTATGATAGCTTATTACTTGAAAAACTAGTAAACAAAAGGCAAGATCCATTGATCTATCCTCACTTTCCTTTGTGACCTGTACTTTAAAATATCCAAATAATTGATTAAGCCATGCTTCTATTTTCTTCTTCTTGGAGAAGAAATGGTAGAATTAGAATATTCCCAGTACTAACATTACATCTTCGGAATGATTAGCCATGGCTGGAGATAATGGATGGCATTCATCCTGATGGAAATACAAGAAACCACCTATACAATTGTCATGTTACAAAATAATCATACTAACCTAAATCTGAATCTACTACACCTTGCAGAGCGAGACAAAATTCTGACTATGGCAGAAATTCTAAATGGCAAAAGAGGCAATTCTTCAATAACATTAGCAATAACAAATGCAAAGATAAAAAACCCAGGATAGTGAAAATAATATGTGAAGATTCGAAACACTTATTAATGAAGCACAATCTAAGCACTTTATTTGAATTAAAAAGTAAATAGTCAGATTTTTAGAAAAGGATAAAATGACAGTTGGGGCACTGGGGTTGTAGCTCAGTAGTACAGCATTTGCCTAGTATGTGTGAGGCACTAGGTTTGATTCTCAGCACCACATATAAATAAATGAATAGAATAAAGGTCTAGCAACATCTAAAAATATTTTTTAAAAAGACAGTTGGGGACCCATGAACACTGAGGAACATTTGAAAATTTAAGAAAATATTTTACATTATTTTGAGGTGATGATTTATGTTTTATGGTAAGCACAGAATCCTAGCCAGGAGATTAAATATTATTGAAGCTGGTTAGTGGTTTTATCAGGCTTATGATATTATTCTTTCCACTTCTACTTATGTTTAAAATTTTCTTAATAAAAAATTAAAAATGTTTCCATTAAATCAAATTTGTGTAGTTACTAATAGCGACAATGAGAACTTTATCAAGAGAAGATTTTTGATGTTCAACTTTTCTTGATTAATATTTCAAGGAAGTTAATAAGATACCATTTAAGCCAGAAACTCAATTACCTGCACAAGCTTAATGCTGGCAATTTTTTTCTCAATCAATTTCCTCTGCTTCATAAAATTCATTTCAAGCAAACTGAGAGAAGTAGAAACTAGAGCTGAGAGATAAGAAATAACTTTGGATATTTATTTTTAATGATTTAATTTCACATTTAATCTAACTTTTATTAATTACATATAAGTTGCCTAACATTCAAAGTTTTAGTGAAACTAAACATGCATATCATATTTAGAGATTTTTCTACTGTTTTTAAACTCTCTGTTCAGGTCTCCTTTTTTTTTTTAACTCAGTCCCATGTTACTCCATTGACACACTAAATTACTCCATTTACACAAAAAAAGTTGGAAAGTCATGTCAGTGAACAAAGAACTTTTGATGCCTTTTATATGTTGTTCTAATTGACTGTTAAGGAAAATGACTGTCATACTTTTGAAAATTAATTCTATATGATTTTACATTTAAATATTAATAACAAAATAATAAAAGCAATGATATAAATTATTGATACATGTTTATTTAGCTGTTTTACAACACTTTTGTTGCAATAATTGAATATCACAGGTTGAATAATTTGTAAAGAAGAGGATTTTTATTTTTACTTTTTTCGCAACAGGTACTGAACCCAGGGGTGCTTAACCACTGAGTCACAAACCCAGTCCTTTCCATATTTTATTTTGAGACAGATCTCATTTGGTTGCTTAGGGCCTTGTTAAGTTGCTGAGGCTGGCTTTGAACATGTGATTCTCCTGCATCAGCCTCCTGCACCACTGGGATTACAGGTGTGCACCATGGTGCCCTGCAGAAAATAGGTTTATTATGTTCATGGTTCTGAAACCTAAAAGCTCAAGATCAGGCAGTTTCCTGGTGAGGTCCTTCTTGCTGGTGGAAACTGTGCAGAGTCCTGAGACACAGGTACAGAGCAACATATGGTGAGAGAAGCTGAGCATCCTTCTCCTCTTTGTTTTTAAAGTTACAGTCTCACTGGATTAGACCTCCACACTATGGCCTCATTGAACCTTAATTACATCCCAAATGTTCCACCTTCAAATACTAGGCTTAAGTTTCTACCCTTAGTACATCACAATGGGGATTAAATTTCAACATGTGTTTTGATGAGAACATTAAGACCACACCAGTGACCTAAACTGAGCAATGACTTTCTCTTGTGGTATTGAAGAAGAAGCTAGATAAAGACATGGACAGAAATGAACACATGCAAAATTCAAGCAAAATATCAAAAATATGTCCTTCCTACCAGTTAATGATCAACTGAAAAGTGTTTAAAACCTATGTAACCAGTGTGTTAAGGGCACTTGATTTATTAATGGATGGAGAAAAAGACCTTTCTGGGAGAAAAATGAACTAAGGACATGAAAAAAATGATGCACAAGTAAGTGAAAATCACAACACACATGTAGAAAAGTTCAGACATGTTTATTAGTAATAAAATAAATGAAAATTAACATGAAGATGAGATGACACTTTCTCATCTATTAAAGTGCTGAGACAGTTGGATTGGACAGATGTGTGGGATTCGGGACTCTATCACTATACTGCTGGGAGAAGCAGAAGTTGACATAATTTCTCTCAAAGCAGTGTGGCAGTATCAAGATCTGTAACATTTGGGTAACCTTTAACAAGGAAATTGTTTTTTCTCTTAACAATTTACTGTTACAAAATAACAGAACAAGCATAGAAGCACTTAACATAAATGTGTATTACATCATTATTTAAATACAAAAATCTGTAAGCAATCTGAAATCCAAGAATGGGGGATTGGTTCAACTCCTTGATAGATATGTACAGATGCTAAAGAGAGTCCTTATTAACACACACAGATGTAATAGCTATTGTTAAGTGTGAAAAGAAAGGTTTTGAGTAATTTCTATTGTGTTAGCCGTGTGTGTGTGTGTGTGTGTGTGTATATATGGCATGACAATATATATATACACAATACATATATACAATATATATATACACACACATTATCTGTACATATTCATTTATATTCAATCTATCTGTATTTTATAAAATAAAAATAACTTCTTCAATAAACAAATTTCAAACAGACATTTTCTTTCCTTTTTATATTTTAAAAGATTCTGATAAGAAGCTATATCATTCAGTGTAACTATAGACATGATCATTCAAGATGCTGTAATTCTTGCCCCTGTTGAGACAGAGTGACTGATAAGTGAACCATAGTTCCAGAAGAGAACACAAAGTGGCCAGGAACTTGCATGATATGTGCCCACATCTGTTTTTTAGTTTTGTTTTTCTTTTTTTTCTTCATTTGCCTTTTTTCTATTTTTTATTAACTCTTCTTAGTTATACATGACAGTGGAATTCATTTTGATAAAATTATACATGTAACAACAAATGTCGGTGAGGATGTAGAGAGAACAAAATGCTCATACATTGTTTGTAGGGCTGCAAATTGCAGCAACCACTCTGGAAAGCAGGATGAGATTCCTTAGAAAAACTAGAAATGCAACCACCATTTGACTCAGTTATCCACTCCTTGGTATATATTCAAAGATTGTAAAATCAGCATACTTCAGTGACTCAGCCACATAAATATTCATAGTAGCTCAATTCACAAAAGCCAAACTATGGGACCAACCTAGATGCCTTTCAACAGATAAATGGATAAAGAAAAATGTGACATCTATACACAATGGAATATTACAGCCACATCTGATTTTAATATAAATTAAAGAAATGTAGTTACTTTAGAATTCTGAGACTTTAGAGTGGAGCTTAAATAAATTTTCAGACCAGGATACATGTGCATATGCACACATAAGCATGGGCATAAATACACATAAATATACAAGCTTGGGCAGATGATTCAGAAAAACTAACATCTTCATCCTGATAAATACTAGTAGCTAATGACTAATGAATTTTAGCTCAGTGGAACATCTAGTTTAGAGGTATGATTATTTTCCATGATCAGGTACCTGCAAAATATCTGATTTTTGAAACTATTTCAGGAGAATATCAGAGCTCAAATAAACAGATTCATTCATTTAATCATTCATTGAACATGTATTTATTAATCACATGTAATGCACCAGGCATCATCTTAGCCTCTGGGAATAGTGCAGTAACCAAAGTCTCCACCCTCATGTAGCTGTCCATCGAGAATATCAGTGATGCCAAAGAACTTGTGTTTTTGTAGAATGAGTAATAAATAGGGGGACTAGTCATCTACATTCACTAATTGGAATTATAGACATTAAATGTCATTTTTTAAAAATAAATGTGATTTTAATCCTCTTACAGTTAAATGAACTCTGAGGACAGTGTCTGGAAGAAACAGATAACCACCACATCAGGGGTCCTTAACACAGGGTGTGCTCTGCTTACTCTTCCCATCTTGCAAGGGCAAAATAGAGGAGTCATACCCAGAAAATTTTCATTTTGTTAATCCACCCCCACCCAATTCAATAGTCAAAATCACCCCTGGGACCTGTTTATTTTACTTTCAAATATGTCTCTGACATCTGCCTATTTTTCTCCACTGGGACAAGTCATCCTGGCTGGCCTGGGCCATGACAATCTTTTCCTAACTGGTCTCACCACTCACGTTTTTCTGTTCCCATCCATTCTCTATACCTCACTGTCTAGTGTACATTCTACCACTACCTTGTGACTACAAGGACTGTTGAGTAACTGAACAGCAATTGAAATAGATTCTAAGTATAAAATGTCATATTTGAACCAGTATGAAAAAAGTATGTAAAACACTTAAAACACCTCATTTATAATTTTAAATTGATTCCATGTTGAAATGATCCATTGGGTTAAGTAGAACATTAACATTTATTTCACCAGTTCCTTTTAACCTTTTTTAAAACTGTGGGTGATAGATAATTTATTACTAGATATGTGACTTGCACGATATTTCTGTTGAACAGTACTGTTTTTATTGTACTAAAAAATTATGTCATAACTTTCTTACAAAGTTTCAGTGTCCTTCTGTTACCCTTGGGAAAAAGATCCAAATCTTTAACATGGCCTGTAAAACTGTGAGGGGTCTTGCTCTGCCTACCTCACAATTCTCAGCACTTCTCAATCTTCTCTTTTGATTTCCAAACTCCAGCCAATCACCTTCTTTCAGATTCTTCAGCAGAGTGATTTTTCTAACTAAAAATAGACACACACACACACACACACACAAACACACACACACATATATACATACATATATCCCCAGTATCCCCATACATATATATGTATATGTATATGTATATGTATATATATAAGGACTGGAGAAGTGACTCAGGTGTTAAGTGCCCCTGGGTTCAATCCCCAGTATCCCCATATGGGATACTTAACACCTGAGTCACTTCTCCAGCCCTTTTTTATATTATTTATATTCAGGGTTTCACTGAATTGCTTAGAGCCCTGCTGGTTCTGAACTGGAGATCCTCCTGCATCAGCCTCCTGAGTTGCTGGTATAACAGGTGTGTACCACCACACCCGGCTGCAAAATATATTTCATACTGGAAAAAACACATTTCAGGAGTAATACTAAACCAAGTTTCTCAACCTAGTCACCACTTGTGTTTTGGTGGATTATCCTTTGTTCTAGAATAATAAATCTTTGCTGACTCCCATTCATGAAACTATTATCCTACACTTTTTAAAGAAGCTTTATGATTGCAGTTTTCGTATTTAAATCTATCATCAAATTATTTTTGGTGTGAGATGAGATGGAAGAATGTAGGTTTACCTTTTTCACATATGATTGCCAAACTTTCACAGAATCATTTGATTAAAAAACTTTTTTTCCCTATTCAGTTTTCATAGAAATGTTTTTGTAAAACTTTCAATTGAGTACATACAGGTGAATCAATTTCTGGATTCTGGATTCTGTTCCTTTGGTCTATTTGTGTACTATTAAATAAGTGTCACACTGGCTTGATTATTGAGACATTATAAGTTTTTAGTTTTTAACATAAAAGGCTAAGGAATTATACATATGAATGAGGTATCATTTAATGATTTAATCCAAAACATATATTGTACAATGTTTAAATCACATTACACATTTTTTTTGGTGAAAACATTCAAAATTGTTTCTTCCAGCTTTTTGAAATATGTAACACATAGCTGCTATTTATAGTTACCTTCTCATGCAATAGCATACCAGAGCTGTTTACTCTATTTAATGCTACCATGGTACCAATATATAATTCCTTCAACATTTATCTTTAATTTCATAACTGTTTTGGCTATTCTAGATATTTTTAATTTCCATATAAATTTTACAATTTACTTTACAAAAACTAAAAAAAAGTTTTTTGCTAGGATTTTGGGAATTGTATTGAAATTTTACATCAACTTAGTGAGAATTAACATCTTAATAATTGAGTCTTCCAATCCATGCATGTGCACTATATTACCATTTATTTAGGTCTCCTTTATGGTGTGTATTTTTCATTGTAGAAATCTCACACAGATATATTGTTAAATTTACAATTAAACTTCATAACAGTGTTGTTCAAAACACTTCCCATTATCTTTTTTAAAAATTTCTGCTATGTGCAGTGATGTCCCTTCTTTTTTTCCTAATATTAATAATTTGCATTCCCATTTGCTCTTTAACTCTTTCACCAAATCATTTTAGCTACCAGTTAAACAATTTTACCAACCTTTTCTGGCAGAATCAACTTTGTGCTTGTTTATTAAATTATTGATTTAATTTATTTGCTATTTTCTTATTTTATTCTTTTAGTTACTTTGTATTTCATTTTGAAAAAGTCCAATTTCAACCCTTCCACCTATTCTATTAGACTGCAAACTTTTCGACAGGGCCGATATATAAGTCCTGGTATGTAAAACCTCAAAAGGTATTGGTTAAATCAATTGTGAGAGACAGAAATGGGAAAGCTTCAGTTGTCCAGTACATCATTTGGTTGACATTCATATTAGTAATCTATTGCTGAATAAGAAACTACCCTAAAGATTCTTGTATTATGGAAAAAGAAGAAAGGTAAGAAAATAATTAAAAATAAAAATTCATTCTAAAATGATGGAGGAGTGTAATAATGTAGAAAGAGCAGAGAGATGGAACAGTGAGAGCGGGTCAAATTTTATGTTCTTCATCTAAAAATATAATGATACTACCTCTAACAGTTTGTAGGATTAAACAAAATAACATGAAATTCACCTGCAGCAATGCCTAGCATGTTAGGAATCCAATGAATGTAATTTCTGAGTTTCAATGTATTTATTTGTAGAACTGATTCTCAGAGTAGTTGCAGAGTATGTGGAAGGAGATTCATAAATAATATGCTTAGCAAAGGGCATGTCTGATGTACCCAGACTATAAATTTCTATGAGTGTCTGTAGACCCTATCCATACTGTGAAGGCTATGGGAGATGGGAAGAAATCTATAGACTTTTTGAGGGGTAACAATTTTTTGTTTCAAAGGCACATCTTGTTTCTTCAATTGAAGATTTAGATAACTTTTTGCAAAAAGCCCATCTTTAAGTCAGTATTGTACTAAAAGGAAATGAAAAAAAAATACAAGATAAAATATATGAAACAATTTTTGGACCACCATACTCAATAAAGTATGGTAAAAACTGGTAATTAGAGATCAAGAGCCTTGAATTTTCACCAAAGATTAAGATCATATAGGTTCAATTTCTTAGAAATATTGTATTTTGAACAAGTAAATGATTCCCCAGCATGATTGTTAAAAAACACATTTTCATTACAACATCAAGAGTTCATCATGGTGGGCTGGGGATATAGCTCAGTTGGTAGAGTGCTTGCCTTGCAAGCACAAGGCCCTGAGTTCAATCCCCTCCATTGCAAAAAAAAAAAAAAAAAAAAAAAAAAAAGAAAGAAAGAGTTCATCAAGATTTTTCTAGCTTTTGATGAGTACCCATCATCATGAATATTGTAGAAACACCTGAAAATGGAAAGAGGTGCCCATACACTTATGCTCATATGTCATTGGCCAGAAATGTCACATCTATGAGTAACTTTAAAATTGGTATAGAACAGGCAAGGAACAGTAATATCAATCACAGACTTAAAATTCTATTTTGAGTAGTGTAGTGCAGCATTGCCACTAAGCACATTGGCCCTTTGTTCTCTTCATGTATGAGCCTTAGAAGAACCTACAGCTTCAGAAGAATATAGTTTGAAAATTAGTTGACAAATCATTCAACACTTACATTATCCTAACGCTTGAGCCAGGGCTCCTAAGTGATTTATACATCTTTATTCATTTATTCCACAAGATAGTCTTGAGAGGTCAAAATTATTAGCCTTATTTTACAGATGTGGAAGTTAAGGTACAGAGAGGTAAAGGGACTTGTCCAATATCACACAACTGGGATTCCTCCAGAGACAGTCCTCCTCCAGAATCCACACTTACCACACTATGTGAAATAAGCCAATCCCCAAAATCCAAAGGTTGAATGTTTTCTCTTATAAGTGGATGCAAATACATAATGAGGGTGGGGGTGTGGTAAAGGAAGAATGGAGGAACATTGGATTGTGTAGAGGGATATCAGGGGAGGAAAAGGGGAGTGGGGAAGAAAAGATGGTGGCATTAGACCAACATCATTACCCTATGTACATAGATGATTACACAAATGGTGTGACTCCACATTGTGTACAACCATAGAAATGAAAAGTTGTACCCCATTTATGTATAATGAATCGAAATGCATTCTATTAAAAAACAACAACAAAAACAGCAACAGGGCAACACAGCTCGCACAATAGACCATTCAGAGTTAATTTTTGAAGAGCTATGTGGGGGGGTTCTGAGTTGGGTGTCCACCAGCACTCTCAATCTTTGGGGGATTTATGTGTCAGATTCTGGTTTCCAGGCAGGAGACTTCTGCTAGACTGAGAACATTCTTCAGAATGTACCAACATATTTTAACACTGTACACATGAAGGAAAAGTATACTATTAACTGGGGGAAGCCATCCTTACCTAGCAGAATCAGACGAGGTTGAGCCTCAGGACACAGAGGCCTGACTTCTTGGAACTGGCAGACATGGAGTTCTGTTCCAGATTGCCAGGAGTATGTGGCACTGTGGGAGTGGTTCCCTGTCTGGTTATATGATAGTTTCCCTGAGCAAATTGGCTCCCCTAACTCTACCCCATCCTGTTCATCACAGAAGAAGCCCCTCCCATTCTGGATCCCTTTATCTGTGCAACTATAATTAAAAGAGAGTTGGGCTACTCCATGTAGTTAGAGGCCAGATCTGGTATGGCCCAACTTGTCATGCCCCCTCTCATTTAAAAAGAGTATTGGCTCTTGTGTGTTTATTGATTAGATAAGTTTATGGATAATTGATTGATATAGCCAACATTGTCCTTCAGAAGTTAACCCTTTTCTCATCCAAGCGGGACCTGACTGAGAAACCCCCAGAATTCATTTATATATCCTGGGTTTCTGCATAAGGCCCTAACATATAAGTTAAGTACTTCTGTTGCTCAGTGTTTAACCTTTATCAAGCAATGTTTGAGCCAAAAACTAAAACATGTGTTATTTTCCCCCTTTGAAAAGAAAAGAATGCTAACTTTGCTTCATAAGACAAAAAAAAAAGAAAGAAAATATACAATCACTTGTGTTTATTTGATTTCTTTCTCCTGTAGAGCCTTCTGTTTTCTTTTTAATCTTTTGCACTTTTATACTAATGGCAAATAAGAATTAATTGATAAAGAAGACAAAATGGAAAATTATAAGTATTTTATATCTTTGGAAAATAATTTAATTTCCTCTGTGATACATTTTCAGGGATCAAATTCTGTATCAGGTGACATTAGTTAACTGGATGATTTGATTATCTATGGAAGAGGCTGGCAAACTACAACCTGCAAGCCGAATCTGGCCTGTTGCCTATTTTATAAAGTTTTATTGGAACACAGCCATCTGCCTTCATTTATGTATCGTCTATGGCTGCTTTTGCACTGAAATGGCAGAGTTGATTAGTTGTGACAGAGACAGTCTGGCTCACAAAGTCTAAATTATTTGCTATCTGACCCTTTATAGAGAAATAAAAGTTAACCTCTGGCTTATGAAAATGATATCAGTTGCTGAAACTCTAATAAGTCAGATTCTTTATCCTGTGGTCAGTACTTTGCTTCACCTTCCAAACCATGGCTCATATACGCTCAGAGGAGGGCTCACCAAAGGCATAGTGAACAGGGGCTCCTAAGTCCCTTAGATCATCAAGGCCCTGCCAAGTCCTGTGCTGTTTCTATTCATTCACTTTACATTCTTTCACCATCTAAGACACACAAAACTGAGATAGAGTTTCATACGAGAGTCTAAATGACATAAACATTTAAACCACTACTAATGAAAGAAGATATTGCGACTTCTTTCTCGAAAAGTTTTATGGGAATTGCAGACAGTGAAACTTTAGGAAATATAAAAATTTGCTTACCAAGAAGCTATACTGAAAATCTTCCTTTACTCTGATGTGTGGGTGCTAACACACAACAAGGGGGTGGGAGAGGGCAGAATAGAAGTTCACTGGATTAGACACAGGGGAAATGAAGTGAAGGGATCAGGGACAGGAATAGGAAAGACAATAGAATGAATCTGGCATAAATTTCCTATGTTCATACATGAATACACAACCAGTGTAACTCTACATCTTGTACAATCACAAGAATGGGATCCTAATTAGAATAAGTTATACTCCATGTATGTAAAATATGTCAAAATACACTCTACTGTCATGCATATCTAAAAAGACCAAATAAAAATTCTTCCTTTAAAAGATATCCTTTTTAACTTTTTGAGAGAAAAAGGGGTGAATAATCTGAAGCATTCTTTTCTTAACAGTTACAAGACAAAATTAATTAAAGAGATAAAATATTAGTATGCAAAGGCAAACAGAGTTGATGTCTACTGTGATCATTTTATTTTAGCTCCAAGTTCCACATACCAGCTGGTTGAAACTATGGAAGATACACAAAATTAAAACTGAATAAAAGATTTCAGTATATTATCTGGCTTCCTATTTTTTGATGTTGCCCCAAATCAAAACCCTGTCATCATCACTATATAATAAATCAAGCAAAGATTACTGTTTTTTAATGACTATTTTATTTTTTGTAGATATGACCACTGCTGTGTCTTTTGCAAGTGTGAGTAATGAATAAAGTAACTAAAATAGTTTGTTCTCTTAGCTGATTAGATGATCATAAAGAAAAGAAAATTCAATAGGGTAAAACTGACGTGCTCTCCTTTTTATTGTCTTGATGGAGTCAGTAAATTTCTGATCAATGCAATTTAAATAAAAAAAATTTTTTTGAGTGCTGGAGATTGAACCCAGGGCCTCACACATGCTAGGCAAGCATTCTACCATTGAACTACAATTCCAGTCTTAATCAAGGCAATGTAAATATCATATGAAATCAAGGAAATTTTTAAAATTATAAAACATTTCACACATGCAGAAAAGCTGAAGGAAGAGGAACATCCATCATGGAGTTTCATCCGTAGGTAATGGCCATATTTGCATTTGCTGGCTTTATCTTTAGTCTTTTAAAATCTAGAATAGTCTCCCAATCTTTAGATTTATTTATATAGAGTTATATTCAAAAGATTTTATTTGTTTTAATTAAACTTGTTTTTAGAAGATTATAAATACATATGCAGTTGGAAGAAATATAATACAGAGACATTCTATGTATCTTTTACATAGTTTCCCCCAATGGCAGCATCTTGCAAAATAACATAATATCAAAATTGGGATGTTAAAATTGATACAGTAAAGATGCAGGTCAATCATCCAGTCATCCATGAGGTTACCTTTTAAAACCCATTTATATCCACCAATCTGTTTTCTGTCTTTGTCCCCTCCCTTATCCCTCTGGCAACCACTAATCTGTTCTCCAGTCTTAAACGTTGACTTTAAAAAAAAGAGACCAAGTTTTCTCATTGGTTGTCCCACATCTCAAATGTATCTATTGTTGATTATTGATGTATACCTTTTTTTTTTAGGGGGGGTGCCAGGGATTTAATTCAGGGACACTTAACCAATGAGCCACATCCTCAGCCTCTTTAGTTTTTTACTTTGAGACAAGATCTCGTTAAGTCGCTCAGGTTCTAAGTTGCTGTGAGGCTGACTTTGATCTTGGGATTCTCCTGCCTCAGTCTCCTAAACTGCTGGGATTACAGCTGTGTGCCCCTACTCCCGGTAATCTTTTTTTTTTTTTTTCTTCTCTATCCTCTATTTCTGGAAAACTGGAGGTTTTGTCTAAAAATAGTAAACATTTTTGACAATACTTCATAGGTGATGCTTTACTCTATTTTGCATTACATCAAGATGTATGCAATGCCAATATATCTCAATGTCAGTGATGCTAAGTTTGATGACTCTGTTAATTTTAGGATTAACACACCTCTCCAAAGAAAAGTATATTTTCCTCTGGCAACTCTTTATACCTTATACACAAGAAACATTTTACCTAATTGTTGTAATCTCTATAAATGATCTTTGCCTGAATTACTTATTTTACTGGAGATGTAGGAGTAAGAAAACTATGAGATTGTAATGCTATTAATCTTTCTATTTTTTTCTGTTTATTAACTGGTGTTCTCTTTTGGAAAAAGTGTTTTTCTTCTGCAGTTGTATTCAATTTATTACCTTTAGCTATTGGTCATCAAAGCAAAGAACTGGTGTAACAGTTCGATGACTATATTTCCCTATTTGTCCAAGGCAGTCCTAGTTATGTCTCTTCCACCAGGATTGATATTATCTCAAATATTCATCATACTGACAATAAACTATAAAATCTTTCCACTCTTTATTTACCTCCAACCTTGCTCTTTTCCCTCTGTTCCCTTTGAGAATCAATACAGATGCTTGTTTATTTATTAATTCAAATTTCACAATTAATTATGTCTTTTGATATCTAAATCTTTTATATTCAAGAAATTAAAATAACTATCTCTTAATAATACTGAAGTGGGGTACTAAATTCCTTTAAAATGCCTTTGTATATTTTTGTCCTAGCTACAACAGCCTTTGACGAAAGTTTCTTTAAGGAATAGTAAGATATTACAGCTTTACCTTATGTTTACTATGATCCCAATTTGAATTTAGCCATTTCCTAAAGTACTTATAATTTTTTTTGATGGTTTAGAGAAAAGGTTTTCCCCAAAAGCTCATGTGTGAAAAAGTGCAAGAAAGTTTAGAGGTGAAATGATTGTGTTATGAGAGTTTTTACCTAATCAGTGCATTGATCCCCTAATAGAGATTGACTGGATGGTAACTGGAGGCAGGTAGAGTATAGCTGGAGGAGGTGGGTCCCTGGGATTAGAACTTTGGGGTATATAATTTGTCCCTAGTTAGGAACTCTCTCTCTCTCTGCTTCCTGGTTCCAAGTCCTGAGCTGCTTTCCTCTGCCACACACTTCTGCCACGGTATTCTGCCTCACCTTGGATCTAAAGCAAAGGAGTAGACTATCTATGGACTGAGACCTCAGAAACTGAGCACCAAATAAACTTTTCCCCCTCTAAAATTGTATTATCAGGTCTTTTGGTCATAGTAGCAAAAAAGTTGACTAAAACAAACTGGTAGTTAAAATTCAAGCTCTAAGTGTCAGGAGAATTCCTTGTTCCTGTGATATTATTGCTTCCAGACATTTCCATGGATAAAGTCAGGGTACATGTAAATATTAATGTACTTAAACATTTTGCTTACATTGGTGCTTCCATTTCAAATTTAACATTAGAGTAATTTTGCTAATTTCTTTGATTCTGCTTTGTATTATGCTATATATTGAAAATCCTGGTTACTAAAGGGCACATTTGCTTTATTCCATGATATGTATAAAATGGCTATCAAATAAAAATTCCAATGTGATTATCAACTTTACGTAAGGTTGAAAATTTTGTTCTGGCTTTTTATACACTTTAGATTGGGTCATTTAGACATTTGTCTGGGGGCAGGAAAAATGCCACAAGCAAAATAGAAAACTGAAAACGGGAAAAAATACAGTTTTTAATCACAGGGGAAGGGGTAATATTTCAAGCATAAAAAAGATTTACTAGAAACAGAATACATTTAAAAAACAATAGAAATGTGTAGAGATAGTTCACTGAATATATAAATTTTGATATATAAAATGGGTTTAATTTGATCAAAATAAGTAAAATATGAATCAAAATATACAAATTTTTACTTATTATACTGGCAAAAATCCAAAAGTCTGACAACATACTCTACTGGCAAGGCTGCAGGGATAGAGATAATGGCATTTTCTGGTAACAATGCAAAATAGTGTAAATCTTTATGGGCAGGATTAAGCAATAGGTAACAAAATGTGAATATGTACTCCTTCTTTGGCTCATAAATCCAGAATTTCATGACTATTAATTTAATCATATCTCCAGGATCTATTTGCCAAGTAAGGACACATATTTTTAGGTTCTGGGGATGAGGACATGAACATTTTGGGGGCCATTTTCGTTTTCTACTTACCATGTAAATTCACAAAGCAAGTAAGTTACATTTAGTAATACTTTTAAGGGCATTGAAGTCACAGAATATTTTCTATGATAATGAATAAAAAAAGCCAAAAAAATCAGTGAGAGAAGGATAACTTGAAAGTGCTCAAATGTTTAGAAAATAGTCAGTACACTTCTCAATTATGGTTAGGTCAAAGAAGAAATCACAAAGGACGTTGCAAAATATTTGGAACTAAATGTACAGAAAACAACTATATTTCCAAATTTGTAGGACACAATTGAAACAGTGTATTCAGAGATATTGTGTTTCAATTCTTATATTAGTGAAGTAGAGGGATACATAAGCAATGAAGTAAGTATATGTCATAAAAAGCTAAAGAGAGGGGAAAAGAGAGAGAGAGAGGGAGGGAGAGAGAGAAGTTGTGATGTGTGGGGTGGTGTGTGCTAATAAAAACCAAGGAAGTTGGAGGTAGTAAATAACAATGTGAGAACAAACAAAATTAAAAGAGAAAAAAGACAATGAAAAAAGAGAGATCAAATGAAATTCAAAGTTAGATTGTTGCACAGGTCAAAAACAAAGTAACGAACCTGAAAATCTTCTAAAAAATGGATCAAGAAAAAAAGAGAAAAGATGCATTTATCAATATCAGGAATTATATAAAAGATGTGACTTTTGATGGGGTAATCCATAAAAAGATAATAAAGGAGAATTGTGAACATTTTCTCCAATAAATTTGAGAACTTAAATGAGCTGGAAAATTTGTTTCAAAGTCACAAATTACAAGTCACTCACAGAGAAACAACTGACTAGTTCTATATATTAAATGAACTGAATTAATTATTGAAAGCTCTCCAGAAAGGAAACTCCAAGCCTAGATGGCTTCAAAGGAAGTCTTTGAATATGGAAGAAAAAAGGAATACCAGTCATATATAAACTCAGAAAATAGAATAGGTAATATCTCCCAAAGCAGTTTATGAGTCCTGATAACACATCCAAATAAAGACATTTAAAAGAAAGCACAGCTGAAGATCAATAGCTCTCATGAAACTGAATGCAGAAATCCTTAACCAACTATTGAAAACTTAAATCAAGCACTACAAATATGATAATACATGAGAAGCAGGTAGTATTATCCCAGGATTATAAGGCTGGTTTAGCATTCTAAATACAATAGTTCCTTATGTAGGAAATAACAGAGAAAAACATGATCATCTCAGCAGATGGAATAAAATACTTTCTAAATATGTCATTCACTCATTCTATAAGTTCTCAGTATATTGTAAATATTAGGGTAAGAGAAGAAACCTTCAGTTGATACCAAACTTAAGGTGAAAGACTGAATCATTTCCTGCTAATACTGGGAAAATGCAACAACTGCTAACACTTCATATTTTCTGTGTTGCATTTGCAGCACTGAAAGTGCTAGCCTGTGTAATAAAACAAGGAAAGGAAAGAAGTCTTCTATATCCTTCGTGTTTGTATATCATTGGATGTCATCATCTCATACATAGAAATTCCTAAAGACTCTACAAATAAAGTTGCTCTAATAACTGTATATAACAACATCATGTAGCATGAGATCAGTGTATCGAAATCAATTGTTTCTAGATGTTTCACAATGAACAATTACAACGACATTAAAAACCACAGAATGCTTAAAGATAATTTTAGCCATATGTACAATACCTATACATGGAAAACTATGAAAGATTTCTGAAAATCTTTAAGGAAAATACAAATAATTTGGGAGAGACTATGTTCAGGAATTGGAAGATGATTGTTAAGAAATTGATTACAAATTTATTTTTAGGTTTAACAAAATCCAATTAAATTCTCAGCAAGCTCTTTTGAAGAAATTGTCAAACTGATTCTAAAGTTTACATGGCAATATAAAGAATACAGAATTTTTAAAACAAAGAGGAGGATTTGTACTGGCTCATAAATAGTGTGATATTGACAAAAATAAACATATATCAATGAAATAGAATTAAGAGTTCTGAAATCTAGGTGAAATTGCATGTTAAAATGTTTTTGACAAATTGCCAAAATAATTCTAGTGGGAAAGAACTGTCTTTTCAGCAGATGGTGCTGGATAACTGGATATCTGTAGGGAAAAAAGGAATTTCGGCATTTTCCTCATACCCTACACAAAATTTGATTCAAAATGAATCATAGATCACAACAAAAGAATTTTAAACCCCAAAACTTCTAGAAGAAAATCATGAAAAAAATCTTTTTGTGACCTTGTGTAAGGCAAAGGTTATTTATATAGTGTGCAATAGATACAAATCACAGCCAGGCGTGGTGGTGCATACCTGTAATCCCAGCAACTTGGGAAGCTGAGGCAGGAAGATCTGGAGTTCAAAGCCAGCCTCCAAAAGTGAGACAGTGAGACACTGTCTCTAAATAAAATACAAAATAGGACTGGAGACGTGGCTCAGTGGTCAAGTGACCCTGAGTTTAGTCCCTGATAACAACCTCCCTAAATAAGAAAAACAAAATCACAAAAGAAAAAATAATTAATAATTGAATTTTACCAAAATAAAAACCTTTGGCCAGAAAATATCATTAAAAAAATTGAGGGACTACAGTTGTGGCTCAGTGGCAGAGTGCTTGCCTTGCATGTCTGAGGCCCTGGGTTCAATACTCAGTACCATATATAAATAAATTAAATGAAAGATCCATTAACAACTAAAAAGAAAAAGAAAAAAGAAAATTAAAAGGCAAGCCACTAATGGGAAAAAATTCTTTTAAACATGCATATTACAAATGACCTGGATTCAGAATATGTAAAGAAATATTTTTTCTTTTATATTAAAAGTATTTAAAATATTTTTACTTAAGTGGCCCTTCCAATAAATCAGTAAATCTTGAATGTGAAAAGAGCAAAAAGTAGCCCATATAAAATTAGGAAATATCTCATTTTTTAAAATCAGATGGAC
>JAJEJO010002050.1:72994-126721 GCA_020662805.1 Glaucomys volans
ATGCCGCAGATTATTCTTAATGATTTAATGAATATTATTGATGAATTCAGGTACTATCATGGAAATCTCATACTTCTTTAATTTTTAAAATTTTTCCTTTTTTATTTTGAGACAAGGACTCACTAAGTTGCCCAAGCTGACTTGGAACTCAGAATTCTCTTGCCTCAGCCTCCTGAGTTGCTGGGATTATAGCTGTGCTCCATTGCTCCTGGCAATATCTTACATGTTTTTAACAGAACAAAAAGTACAGGAGAAAAGTTTTTTTCCTGTTCATTTCCTTTATGTCATGTTCCTCTGTTTTTCTTTTCTTATATTTCTATAGGTAACTTGAATATTTTTAAAGAATTCCATCTTGTTCTTATTTATAGCATTTTTAAATTTAATAGTCCAGATTATAACAAACAATATGCATATGTGACCTATTACAGTTTACTATTATCAACAATTTACCACTTTGAGTGAAGTTAAGAAAATTTATTTTCATTTAGGTCCCTTGTAAAAAATAATTGTTTTAAGTATTTTTCCCTACCTATGTTGAGTACTACATTAGATAATGTTATAATTTTTGCTTTAATCATCAAATATTGCATAAGAAACTCACAAGAAATAAGATTGTGCATTACATTTGCCCCTATTTTTACCCATTCCACTGCTGTTGCCCTGTCCTGTTCTAATCCTTCTTCTATTAACATTTCCTATCTGTTTAAAGGACTTCCTCTCACCATTGACTAACAGTAAAATTGCTAACAATATAAATTCTCTGTTTTCCTTCTTCTGAGGATGTCCTTATTTCCCCTTCTCTTTTAATGGCATTTGCACCAGATATAGAATTTTCAATTGAGCTTCTTTCTTCTAATACTTGAAATTGTTTTGTCACTTTTTCTGGCTTCCATGGTTTTAGTTGTGAAATTGGTATTTTTTAAATATGTAAAGTGTTATTCCTTTCTCTGTTTGGAAAAAAAAATTTTATATTCAGAAGTTTAATTATGATGCATTTTGTCATGAATTTCTTTGGGTTTATTCTATTTGCAGTTTGCTCAACTTCTTGAATCTGTAGGTTTATGCCTTTCACCAAATTTGGGAAGTTTTTATTCATTATTTCTTTGAATACTTTTTCACTTGCACTTTCTTCTCTTTTTCTACGCCTCCAATGAGACCAATATTTGATCTTTTGTTATGCTCCTAGAGATCCTAGAGATCTTTGAAATCGTGTTTATTTTTAATTTATTTTCTTGTTATTGTTTTTGTTGAGTAAATTCTGTTAATCTGTCTTAAAATTCACTAATTCTATACTGTATTTTCCCCTTTCGAATTTTGAGCATATACTCAGTGAGTTTAAAAATTTTGATTACTGTGGCTTTTAGTTCTAAATTTCCATTTTTTTATGAACTTCTATTTTTTTGCTGAAGTTTTCTATTTTTTAAGTTTGTTTCAAAAGAATTTATGAATGCTAACTGAACTTTTTTTGTAATGGTTGTTTTAAAATCCTTGTCAAATTGTCCCGACATCTATTCACCTTGGTGCTGAATATGTTGGTTGGTTTTGGAATTCATATTGTGATTTTCTTGGTTCTTATGGTGATAAATAATTTTCAACAGCATACTAGATATTTTGGATGTTCTATTATGAGACTCGGTTTCCTCTGATTCCTATTTAACCATCTTTGTTTTTTTGTAATCCAGATCCCACAGTAAGGTATGGGTGATTGTCCTTGTTCAACTTAGAGCGTCTCATCTACCACACCTTGGCATAAGTGGGTACTGATTTTCACTGCTTTGTTGCTACAAAGTGTAGATGGAATCTACTCCACATTGGGTTCCTCTGACACCAGGTGCAGAGGAATTAGATTCTAATCATCTTTCTTTCACTACCTCTTCTGTCTCTTTGATGCCTGGTAACAATGGATCTGGGCCTCACTGATACTAGGGTAGGGAGAAAGTGGAATAACTATCCCACTGCCAACTCCCCTCCTCCTACTGATTCCTTTCGCCTCCATGTTACTAGGTGGATGTTGAGTATTAGCTCTTCACTGAGTCTTTCTGACACCTAGGATGAGGGTTAAAAAGTATGCATTAGTTCCAAATGACACCTTCTTGTTCAATATTATTAATGTTGGTTGGGAATGGAGTCTCAATTTCCTGCTGGGATCCAGTGCCACTACTATGGTAGGGAAATACGAACACAGTCTACTTTTACAGATAGGGTGTACAATGGCATTTCTCAGCCCAGCCCTTGAACATCAAGGAGATATGGGGGAATCAGAATATTGCCTATTTTCACATGGGGAGGGGACCAGAGGGAAAGGTCAACTCCATGACTGAACATATGGGGGTGCTAGTTGTGATTTTTTTCTTAGTGTTTAACTAAAGTAGGGTTTTTGAGGTTAGGTCATATATTTCCTGGTTCCTTGGCATAAGATGAGCAGGCTTTTATTCATGATTTTTTTCTCTCTCTGTACCTTACAGCACTTCTGGGTGGGTTGGAGGTTTCCTCATTGCTCTACATTGAATATGTAGGAGACAAAAAAGGAAATATAGGGAAATGACCACCATACTGGTCCCTAAGTCTCAAGATCCCTTTACAGCCAGGCTTCTTTTCTCCCCCTTTCTGATAATTGCTGTGCTTCCTTGTGTGATGTCCACTGTTTTGTTTGTGCTGCTGGTAGTGGGTTTTGTGTTTGTGTGTGTGTGTGTGTGTATGTGTGTGTGTGATGAAGAGGATTTCGGGGGAATGGAACTACTCCATCTTGACAGAACCAGAATTCAGTATCATAGGGAGGTATAAAATTTGTGAAAATTATAATCAGCCTTTATTTTTTTACTTCATATGATGCACACTAACCTATTCATGGATTCATTTAGCTGCCCAACCCTCCTTGTCAAGTCAGACTTTAGATGATCAAAAGCAGAGTGGATTTAAGTCATCATTAATCTGTTAAAAGAAGGTGGAGGAAAAAAACCTTTTCCCTGAGTCACTAAGGCAGAATTTTTTAATATGTCTGTAGATGATAAATGATAAGTAAGAATATTTGATCTAGGGACAAGTGTAATATTTCCTGTGAATTTATATCTACCATTTAGCACCACCAAGTTTAGTTCATGAACACATCTAATGATAAATATCCCTTTTAGGTTAATTTTTCTGTATCTGAAATAGAGGCCCAGTGGGAGGTGATGGCCAATCCATTCCCCAGTGACTTTAGGTAGGGAAATACCAAGTTCATCATCAATCTTACCTTTCAGTCCTCCAGGGAAGATTATCTTTGTAAAATGTTGCAAAGCTAAATAAATTTAAAAGATTATCAGAGAGAGTGAGAGAGAAAGAGATTGTAAATCTAAGTATAAGTTCATGATTGTGGGCATTCATTAGAATCATCTGGGGAATTAGACAAAATTAATACTAATAGGCTTACATAAGAATATCTTGGGTAGGGTCTGGACATTGGTATTTTTTTTAAAATTTCTCAAAGTGGTACTAATGTGTAGCCCAGATTGAAAATAACTCAAATAGGTGGGTGTTGCTTTCCATGACAAGGGAATTTATGTGTTATAACAGATAGTATCTACCATATCAGATAAAAACAGTACAGAATAGAAGATGTCCTGGTTATATGAGAGAGGCAGTTCAAATAAACAGTCACTTTAAGATTATTCTTCTTACCCTTGCTAGTGACATATTTTGCTACTGGAAAGTCCTTTCAAACCAAAAGAAAGAATACACAACACTCTTCAACAGAAAGAGAATGAAGCACCATGAATCTGGAGGAATGGATGCTCTATGATGTACATCTTTGGCATGGAAATTGTGCTAAGAACATCAAGCTCAGTCCAATTATTTCCTTAACCATGTGACATATAGTGTGCTGACTTATGTAACAGAAACCTGGCCTTCAAGAAGTACCTACCAGTGAACCTCTGAGGGCGTAAAGAACAAAAAAATTTTGGTTCCTGTGTAGGGAGCACTGAGTGCAGGACCTGCTGATCTTGATAGATCTTGAACCTGGCAAACCAATCTCATTTTGACCAGGGAGAAAATTTCTAAGCAGGAATTCTCATTTTTGAAACTTCAGGGCTTCTGGACTGGTCACACCAATAGTGTTGAGTTAGCCAAATCTGGAAAACGATGACAAACTTTTATACCCAAGGGAGTCGTGTCAGGCTGAGAGAGATAACAGCAAGAATATTCAGTCCCTTAGGCTGGAAAAGGATAATGGAGGATTCCTGAAGCCGGGCAAAGGCCCATTGGTTATATAATAAGGTGTCAGGGTTTTCATAGGCAAAAGCAAGCCTCTGTGTCAGTGGAATCTTGGGAGATGTGATAAAAATTTCTGGACTAAATGTGGTATTGTTATTAGGGCGGAGGCATCAAAAGTTAAGTCATCCTTTGTAATATAAATTCTGTTGGTCATCAACATATTCTCTTTTAGGACTATGGACAAAATATTGAAGAATACCACCCACAGTCATCTTCTAAAAAGAAGAAACCTACAAGAGGTAAGCCTATCAGTCTTGATCAAATGGATCTCTCGTCTCCTTAAGTATGGGTGGTCCTTGTTTCCCTAAGTGACCTCCCATAGGCTCTGACAAATTAAGAGGATCTCACCAATTGATCTTATTTACAGAATTCTACTAGGATTTCACTCTGTCCACCTTCTCCTTAATCTCCTTAATTCTTATTGGTATTGCTCAGTCATTTACAGCATTTGTCCTTGATGTCCAAGTATTTTTGAGAAAACTGTATTTCTCATGATTAGGGTTTTAAGATTTGCAGTTAGCACTCATTTAAGATTTGGAATTTTCTATTTACATGGCATTTTCTTAACAACAACAGTAGGGAGGCTCAAGGATGGCACAAGAATTAGTCAACAGAGCTTCTAGAAACTTTATAGGAAAATTTAGAAACTAGTTATTATCTACATAAAAGTAATCCACATGGTTAAATGGAGTTGTGTGTGTGGAATAATCACAGGATTCCCTGGAAACTTGTCCTCCCTAGATTTCAGGGAAAGACTAGGTGGTGATTTAATATTCTAAAGGCAGAGTCAGTTCAGATTAAAAATTTATTGAATACCTACTGTACACTAATACATACAAGAATGGACAAAATTTGGCCTCTGGAGTTTAGAAGTTTACAGATGATCACAATCTTTTCTTTTCATTCAGACTTGACCTGAGAAGTGCCCCTAGTTTCAGAGAATGTTCAAAGAAAGTTTAGCTTCTCCTTCATAGTTCACCAATGATTGCATAACTAGGATTCTTAATTCTATCCTTGAATACAATTACTGATGGTTGACTTACTCATCTCTCATTTTACATATTTATTATTAAAGCTTTTCTATATAAAGAACTCTACAAGCATTCAAATTATATAAACATGGCTCACTAGATCCACTGCATAAATTATAATTGGTGACTCTTTAAAGTCTTAGCAGGCAGACACCAACATTTTCAACATTTATCAGCCATTTCTTACATGGCTATGTCTGAAAAGGAGAATGAATTTCATTGTCCACATCTATGAGGAGATAAATCACACAAACAGTACATAGTGTTTATTTAGTCTCCAAATATATTGAGTGAGAATAAAGTGAAAATAAATGTTGATGATGAATGCATATAATGTTTGAAAATGTTTAACTCATTTTGACTTAATGATAGTTACCAAATTTCTCTAAAATTAAGATGATCATTTCAATGTATATTAGATGCAGAAATTGAAGAGAAAAAAATTCCATTTGGATTTCATAAGCAAATGACTGGTGAAGAGATGTCAGCTGCATTACATTACTTCTTTCCATATTGGCTAACTAAATCAGGGGCTCATTAGTTTATTGGGTTAATAAATGAGAAGCTAAAAAATGTAATGCTCTTACAAGTGAAATATTTTCACAGAGTCAAAGGAAGTCTGACTAATATGAGTCAGATTTAAGTCCTCTATCTTTTGTGATGATTAAAAGAGTAATCAGTTTCTAATTCTGATGTGGCCAGTAACTTGCCAACTGAGAACCTGGGAAATTCTCTTTTTGACTGCCTCCCCTTCTCTGTGAAGTAAGATTAAACAGAATCTTGGGGTTCTACCTAGTTCTGTGATTCTGTGCCATCATATAAAGATTCTAAGAAGTTTCATGTTTATGACGATCTTCTGTATAATAAAATTGATCTGATGTTATTAAACAGATTCTTGTAGGATCAAGTTCATATAAGGACTGGGGTGCATCATCTTAGGCTGAGAACACACCAATGCCAGGACCTGTAATATAGCTGCAGCAGTTAAATTGCTGATCTCTCAGAGGAGAATGAGGCTGATGATACATTATCATGACATAGGATAATGTAAATGAAAATGCTTTGCAAACTATTTGGGGCTATATATATGTCAGGTATTAGGCATTATTATTACCATCTCCATTTATTGAGGGACCAACTTAACAGAGCTGCCTTCAACAAGACTATGTAATAAGTCAGGGACAATTTGGAAGAAAATTCATTTTTTATTCTGTCATTCCTTCCATTTCTTCATGCACCCAATATTTATGGAGTTCCTTCTACTTATAAAATATCAGTGGGGGAATTAAAGAGGTGTCTAAGACATTATCAATTACCCCCAACAAACTGGAAATCTAATTGATGTACATGAACCAGCACTGTCTATTTTTCATTTGTGGTTTTGTGTGTAGAGGATCATTTTTTCTGACTAAATTCAAACTTCTCTGCAGGGATAAACTAGACTTTTATTTCTTTTGAACTTTACAGTTTTCAATAGGTTATTGGACATGTTGATGCTAAAAATATAATAAATTATTTGATAGAAAAAATAAAAAATAATCTGTGCTAAGGTTTAGATGCTCATAAGTATCACACAAATAATATACCTTATAAAAATATATATCATAAATATATTTGTTGTATTTATATAAATGTATCATAAATATGTTTATTTTAACATAATTGTGAATTTATTATATAATAAATATATAAACAATACATTTATGTTTGAAACTTTATTTTTTGCAACTTGAAAAATATTTAATTTCACTAAGTGAAATGATAATACAAAAAATGACAACCTACTTTTCTGAAGGATTAATAACATGCCAGACACTATATTATGTGTTTATATTCATTATCTTATTTGCTCCTCTGATAATGTTATTAAGTTGGAAGTTATCATCTCCATTTTACAGATGGACAGACCAAGGTCTGGAAATGATGAAGATCACAGGGTTAAGGAGTAGCAGAACTAGGAAATGAATCCAGGTCATGCAGCTGCTAACAGCTGAAAGGGGATATATTACAGGGAGATAAATAACTGAATTATCCATCTAAATAATATCTGGAATTCAGATCAATTTGGACTAGTCGTTCCCAGTGAGGGATGATTCTGGCCTCCAGAGGGTTCTGTGACAATATCAAGACATTTGAAAATGTCACAACTGTGGAGTGCTGTGTAATCTAATGATAGAGGGCCGGGATGCTGCTTAACATCTTCCACTGCAAGGAGCCCCCATACACACACACACACACACACACACACACACACACACACGCAGAATCTCCCAGCTCAGAATATTCATAGAGAATCCATATCCAGATTTCGATGGCCATGCTGGGACAGTTCTGTTGTAAATGATTACCTTCTTTCCTGAGGCTCAGGCAGCCATGAACACACATATGACTTAAAAGGCCAATGCAAGATCAGACAAGTGTGAGGGTCATGACCCTCAGAGCCTCTGTGGAAGACAAGGCCAAGGAGAGTACTTATTTTTGTTTTTTTTTTTTCCAGTAAGAAGTGCATTCTCTTTGGATACTTATTACTTTTTTTTGTTGAATTTCATATTTGCAAAGGTTTGGTATATAGGTCATCTTCCCACCAATAACACCTCCCCACACCGAGTTTTTACTAATTTAGACCCATGTTTTCAAGTTTTTTAAAATATAAAGCATAGCTGAAGTCTTCCCTACCTTTGAAACCCTTCCCATCTAACAGTTATATGGCTTTATCTATGAGTAGCTAAGATAAATAGCTATAGCAATTTCATGGTACTTAAAGTCACATTTCTTGATAATCTCTGGATTTTCAGGGACCATTAGAGATCCCTATGTGAATCTTGGAATAATGAAAAGTACATTCTAGCAAAGACTTTAGGTACTCTACTACTGCTGCATTGATTTAGAAACACATTTCTAAATCAATTTTTTTTTTGCAATTTTACCTTGTAATAAAATGAGTCTTAACCAAAGTGACCTTTGCAATCTAAATGCTTAGGTTTGAGAATGGCAGGCCAAATTGAGAATTAATTAACATTTTGAAGCCATGGTGCTATATTATTTAATCCTAAATTATACTTCAAATAGGGATTGATTTCTACACCATAGCAAAATAACTGTTCCCTCTTCCCATGCCCTTTTAGATAAAAATGTGGATAGTGTATATTTAGAGAATCAAGATTAAATAATGCAATCAGTGAATTTTTGATAAAGCCATAATAATATCTTATTACGGAATCTATGTTCTCCGAGTCGTCTTTATAACTTTGAGAAAACAATTATTACAGAATGAGCAAGTCAGAAAATCAACCAATACTGAACACATTAGTATAATTTATGTATTCATAAAACTGATAATAGACATTTATTTCTAAAAATTCTTAAAGCACAGGTAATAATGGAACCAGTCAGCAATTTGCCACTTGCAATTAATCACTCTCTTCATATTCACAACATTCAATTTTTCTTGCTATTTGAGAGAGTAATGATTAATTGATAAAAGTTTAACAAGTGCACTAATAGCAGGTGCTCCTAATTGCAAAGTCTTCAGAATGATTCTCCCCAAACCAACTTTATGCTAATTTGTACAGCATTAGTCATAACACTTTATGATTTTACTTTTAAAACGACTTTTCTTTTAGTCACCCTAATTTAATTAAGAATTTTAACTAGTTACATGTATCAAGAACACCAATGAATTTTAAATTTGTGAGTTTGATTACCATAAGAGATTAACAAGAAGACTCATAAAAATGCACGGCTGCCAATTAGAAGCATCAACACTGTGTAAATTAGAATTTGTTAATTGGTTTAGCAAATGTAAATTCAATTTTTTGAAATTTTATGAACTGAAAAATTGATTATATTTTCGTGAGCCTCCAGAAATATCTTATTAGTGATGATATTTGTTTCACTAGTCTCTGAGATTATACTTGCATTTTAGCCACAAATGTTTCTATTTCATTTATTTCAAAAATATCTGACTTTAACATTCATTTTTCATCCACACATGTTTGCCCCTCACCATCCGCACTATTAAATGAATGCTTAAGTACACATTTTTCTTTCATCTGTCTTTCCTCTCAGCAAGATGAATAAAATATGCATTCTAGGTAAGGTTATTTTGTACTTTCAATATTAAAGTGCATGTAATTAATTTAGTTTCCTTAAACACTATGTGTTTATGACAAAACCTACAGATGCTTTGACAAAGATGCACAGTGAAATAGCATTTCAGGTGTGCAGATTAATACTGTTTGCCTCTAGGAAATAGACTTAGCAATCTTGCATTTTATAATTATAAGAAGAACAGAGCTATATTTTAGTATTCATTGTGGAATGGGGAGGTCTCAGCAATGTAAGACCAAAATCTATTCTTAGTCAACTATACATACAGTCTGATCACAAACCCTTCATCAGTTACTCCCATGCTGAGTTGCCATCAGGAAACAAAGGGCAGAATTTAGGATAGGTCTGAAATATTTTTATGGCCAAGTCTACTATTCTAACTGAGGAGAAGGGGAAAAACAGGACACTAGATTGCTCCATGAACTCAGCATTCTGCATTTTCCAGATAATTTGACTCATCTGAGAGTCGTCCCTTTACCCGGGATTTCTCCAGCTCCTCCCTAGCTGTTTTTGAAACCACAATGCCAGATAGTCCCCCTTAAAGGTTCTGAATTCAGTAGATGTATTTGGCTGTCGAAAATCTTTCCATCAATACATTATCCTAAATTAGTGTAATTCAATTACTCTATCCGTGATTAGCTCCCAAAGGAATAAGGCACAGGATAAGATTGAAGGGTAAAGGAAGCACAAACAGTACCTTTCCTTCTGATCAACGGGGATAGAAAAGGATTTAACATTTACAGAGAACATGCTCCATGCATTTAGTTTCCTATCGTCTTTAAGCAGGAACTGGAGCCCAGACACTAGACTTGGGAACTGAGGAGCAACAGGAAGACATCTGTCCAGAAAGGGCTGCTGCATGAACCAGACTGGAAGGAGATGTAGCCGCCAGTAATCAGCTGCCTCACAGAGAGCAGAGTAGCCCCTGACCACTGAAATCAGGGTGGGTTTTTTAGCCTTGATCCCTTCCTCCTTTCTATACTCCTCTGAACAACATGACCTTCCTCAGTTTACCAAAACAAAATTTGCTTAAATGCATTTGGATATTAGTGCAGTTATTAAAATAATAACAAATGTATATGTATATATAAACATGAAAATATGTTCACAATTTATTAAGTCATTGATTCACCAAATTTTTCCATGCCTATTATGTGTCAGACTCTGAACTAGGTACTTCAGCAATAAATGAAACAGACTCTCCTCAAGGAGCTTGCATTCTCTGGAAAAAATCAATTAAAAACTAAACAAATATTGGGGCTGGGAGGGTAGCTCAGTGGTAGAGCTCTTGTCTAGCATGTGCAAAGTCCTTGTTTGATCCCCAGCCTCCTCCTATTTTACACCCCCCAAAAAAGTAACCCTAAACCAATAATCTCAGGATTGATAATTGCTATGAAAAAACATAAAGTAGGCTAAGGAGTCAGAAAGAGGTGGGGACAGCATTTGATTGGACACATATTTCAGACCATAGAGACTACAGTTCTGTAGGTCAAAAGCACATGAGGCATGGGGGATAAGAACATTCCCAGCGAGGAAGATAGCTTGAATGCTCTGCATTAACTGTAAGAAGGTCAGATAGAGAAACAGAAGGAAAGACCAGAGTTGGAAAGGAAACAGAATAGGAGTTGGGACATAGAGTACAGAGAAGAACCACAGTGATTCAGCCAGTTGGAGATACTGTCCTGTCCTCACTCAGCTATCCTTTTTGAGCATGAGCCAAGAAAGAAAGCATCCTGTGCACCAAGCTGCTGGTAGGTGTAAGGAGGCATCTCTCAATGATATGCTCTAAAGGATTAACGACCAGGCTATCAAACATGCATAGTTTCATATTTTAAGGTGGTTGCACCTTAAAATACATTCATTGAAAATAATAAAACTGTGTAGACCAGACTGGTGTATTTGTAAGCCCCACATAGTTTTTGATTCCCATTTAAAAAACTGTTTTGTTGACTATTCCTAACTGTATAGTACTGAATGTTCTAAGGCATTCAGGAAAACATACATTGCAACAGTCAGGGAAAGTCCCTGAGCAGGACACTTTATCTAGAAGGGTCTTGACTATCCTTTCCAATTCATCCTCTTTCTTCCTTTTCTCTAAATGTACCCCAGGACTTTTGCTCTAGTAGTTGAAGCCCTCTACGCTGCCTCATTTTAAAACTCCTCTCATAACGTGGTCCTGGGCACCTTTATGATCTGTGTACAGGACTCTAATTTTCTTCTCTTCGGTTGGAATTTTATGGGGGACTCTTGGGCAATACGATTCCACTCGAAGTCACAATTTCTTAGGCTATTAACAAGGAGAATAATATTTATCTTTCCCACAGGGTGGTGTAATGGTTGATTAATAAATGCTTCAAGGGTGTTTTGAAGATTACAAGTGTCAGCTATTATTATGATTATTATTAGCTGATGCTACAATCCAGAATTAGAGACTTAGGGTGAGCACCGGGTTATGGCTGATGCTTTCATCTTTTGCACATACATTCTGTTCACAAGAGGAACTAAATGTAGGCCCAGCATAATTAATTAATGTTTATGAAGCATGTTGTGAGTCTCGACTACTCTAAGTGCTAAGTGCATTTATGAGAAACACCATGGCTTGGATTTGAACTGTGTGGTAATATTAGATTCTGATTGGCTTCATTTACATGATAGTCCATGTACTCAGGGTCTCATTTCTGTATTCTGTGCAGTGTCTGGTAGCCTGCTGGCATATCATAACTGTCCAATAAAAGCAGCAATAAAGTTGTAATCTCCTTTCCTTTTCTCTCGATTTGCCTTCATATTTAAAAAAAAAAAATAGACCAGACAGGAAGAAAGATGCTCTCTTATTTTTGGCACAAGATAATTCAAAGTCTTTGCTAATGGGAACATGGCATCTTCTTTCTCCTGCTTACCAATCAGGAAAATGAAAACTATTTACTCTGAGAAGTCTGGTTGTATCATTCTTAAATCATTTATAGTCCACTAAGTGCTTTGAATAATGGAGGAGCTAGGAGGGCCCCTGATTTAATTTTGTCTCCTATGTTTCTTCAGTATCTTTGTGCTTTCTTGCATTTAGGGGAAATAGCACAGAAGAGAGAGGTAGGATGATTTTTTAAAAAGAAAGCTATTAAAAGCTTTTACAAGGGACCTGAGCTTTAATAAAACCTCTCTGTATGCAGAAAGGCCAAATCTCCAGGGATCTGGAAAGAGACAACCTCAAAGTTAAACATTTGAAAAGCAAACTAAATTCATGAGTTTAACATCACTTCCTTTCTTCTTCCACCCTTATCTTCCTTATGATAGATACAACATTGGTTTAGTACATTCTTTCACCCAAAGTCTCCCATAGATCACAGTAACTAATTATAAGAGCACATATTTGCCTCACATTTTTAGTTTATAAAATACTGTATTACTTATGCATTATTGCTGCCATAACAAATTGCCACATATTCAGTTGTTTCAGTCACTAATTATTATGTCACAGGTCTGTAGGTCAAAAGTACAGGCCCAGGTTGGCTCAATGGGCTCTCTGCTCCTTGTTTCAGAGGCCAAAATCAGGTGTTGGCAGGGTGGAATTCCTTCCTGCAGACTGTGGAGCTATATTTACTTCTGAGCTATATTTACCTTACATTATTGGCAGCACTGAATTCTACTTGGTGTAGGGCTTAGTCTCTGTTTCCTTGCTGAGTATTGGCTGGGGGTTATTCTCAATTTGCACAAGCTTCCTGTACTTCTTGACTAATGGCCTCCTTTCTTGGTCTGCAAAGCCAGCAACAGTGGGTCAAGGTTGGAAGCTTTGCGAATTTCCCTTTTATCTCCTCTCTCCCATCTGAGAAAATTCCAGGTTTTTAATGGCTCATGGGATTAGCCGGGGTCCAACCAAGTAATCCAGAGTAATCTCACCATAGCAAGATCTATAAATTCATTATGTATTTATGTCTCTTTTGTCAGATAGTGTAGCATATTAACAGGTTGCAAGGATTGAGGCATAGACGTCTTTGGGAAAGACCATTTTTCTGCCTATTGGTTTATGGAATTATTATGCTAGATAAAGCATACACTATTATCCCAATTTTATAGATGAAGAAGTGCTGAATATCAATGGCATAAGTGACTAAGCTCAGGTCATGGGGCAAAAAAATGTAATGACTAAAATCCCTTTTTAAATTTTCCATTATTCTTGACTTTAAATAATCATTTAAAGGCTACATAGTAACTTTTAGGTACTGTAGTAAGTCTGGAGATATAGTATGAAGGATGTCTCTGAATTCAAGAGCTTCATAAATGGGGAAATACATAAATAATTTTAGTATGATCTGTGAAGGCTCAATAAAGAACACAGAAGGAGAACAATCTCAGGGAGGGAAGTGAACTGGCATTGAGAAAAACTTCAGAGAGGAAGTGATCTTTGAGAAGCCCCTTCAAGATCAATTAGAAGTTAGGTGTCTAGGATATAGTAGGAACAACACATGTGAGGTCATGGTGGCTAGAAAGGATAGGGTTACTTTGAGAACCAGCAGATGAGTTGAAGGACTATGGAGAAGACTGACAGATGAGGTTGTGAAGGCAGGTGGAGCTATACTATGAAGAATTTTTAAAATAACACTACCCTATCCTACCTCCAAGGTGAGGAACAATTGAAACATTTAAGCCAGGGTTGACACATATTCCAATGTGCATTTGAGATTGGTATAATAAAATGAGAAGGCTCAATTAAATGACAGCTGAGATAGTGAACAACAGTGACCATCATGTTCAGGGCATGTTTACATTCACGGATATTTTTTCGTTTTATCTCAGAACTCTTTGGTTAAAAGGAAAGGAAAGTTAATTTAAACTAAATGTAGCCAGAAAAGCAGAATCCATTCATTTATGTAACCAAAAATAATAAAGATATATGACTTCAGGAACAGCTGAATCCAGGAACTCAGGTAATGTCATTCAGATTCTCTTCCCCATATCTGATTTCTGACTTGCTCTTTTTTGGAATATTTCTGAGAAGATCCCTACATGTTTAGCAAAGATAGACACAGCTGTTTTATTACATTGTCCTTATAGCTAATAACCCAAGGGAAAAGAGACTTTTCTTTTTCCCAATATTATCTTGAAAAAGGACTCTGATTGGTTTTGTTTACACATGCCCAAACACATACCAATTATTCTGTTCATAGAGATAGTGTTCTCCAAATAGCTGATCTTAGTTATGCATCCACCTTTGCAACAGAAAAGGTGGAGCCAACCTTACATGTTGGAGATGGGGCATTTCCTGGACTTAAGAAATGAGAGATTTCCCACAATAAAAAATAACTAAGTGAAAATATCAGGTCTCTGTTACACTGTCTTCCAGAATACTTGAGGGTCTGTCCGTTTAAATGAAGTTTATGATTCAGTAATGCTGGGCTGAGACCTGAAATTCTTCATTTTTAACAAGCTCCTAGGTGGTGCTGATACTACTATCCTATGGACCACATTCTAAGTAGCAATTAATTGTACCATCAATTGGAGACGCCATGCCATGTATGTGGAGAAGTAACCCATAATGATAAAAAAAAGGAAAGTGAGGATCTAAGACGTTGACAAGAGATGTTTAAAGGAGGAATGTCAAACAAATTTTAAGGGCAACGAAGAACAGATAATAGGCTATGTCAGAAGTTTGCAGATTGGGTCTGCAGTTTGACCTGAAACCATTTCAAGGAGTTCATGAAGTCAAAATTGTTTTCTTAACAACACTCAGATGTTGCCATTTCTTCCTGTTCGACTTGATGTGAAGTTCAGATGTAAAGATAAGTTGAGCTGCTGGCTCCTTGGTATGACTCCAGGCAGGGACACCAAATTATACAGTAGTGATAGTATCTACTATTCACATGCCCTAACATTTAGTAATTCAGTACTAACATTAAATAAAAGAATGAAAAAAGAGACAATGTCAGTTTTACTTTCAAAATATCCTTCATAATGCAGTAATTTAGTGAAATCCCAACCCTGGATTTTGTTAAATGTTTTGAAGGTTTGAATGTTTAATATTTTGAATGGTTAAATGGAAATTGCACATAGAATTATGAAAATTACCCTGTGTGCTGGCTGTCAGAAGAAAAAGCACTTGTGGAAAGAGTTACAAGCTAGGTACCCACCTGTTCATGGAACACATCTCTTCAAAGAATGACCTATACAGGCTACGGTTCTTCTGATTTGGGTATTAAAATACTTTCTTTAAAATGAATCAATGAGGCTTCTACTTCAGGGAAAGAAAAAGACAACTTTCAGTCTGAATGATAACATTTGAGCTTTCAAGCAAAAAATTAGAACTTTGGAAAATCTGTCACCATGAATTGACAGCATCTCAGTTCTTACAGGCTTTCTTGATAAGATTGATATATATTAATAAATGCAATTTTTATGTGTTTGTCACTTAGATGGCCCATATAATTTAGTGAGTCAAATTTTCTAATAGCCAATGCATGATGTTATGCAACTCAACTTTGAGAAACTGACATTTTCCAGGTTTGAGCATAGTACCAAAAAAGGATGTACACATTGTCTAAAAGGCCTATTAAATACTCTTTTTGTTTCAAAATATATAACTGTGAGGGCCAGAATGTCTTCACATACTTCCTCCTAAACCTGCATTGCCACAGACCAAATGCAGTGGCTGATATGAGAATTTAGCTGTAGTCTCTAAAATCAGACATTAGAGTAATGGACAAAAAATGTGAAATAGTGCCACTCTTGTGCACTAATAGACTTTGGAAAATAAAAGTTTTTTTTTAAAATAAAAGTGTTTCATTTATTTTAGAAGGTATTTTGTTTAATGTTATTTAATGCTATTAAAAATATTTTAACAATTCCTCAGCTTATAATTTCAAAATTATGTAAATTTGTATTGTCCCAATCTGTATGAATGAAAGCTCTTTGGGATTCTCAGCAGTTTTTAAGGCTGTAAAGTGATCCTGAGACCCATAGTTTTGAGGGAACACTCTCTACTTTATGGAATGAAACATTGCTCATTTTTAGAAACACAAAACAAAGTCAATTGAAATTTGTAACCTAGTTATAAATTACTTATAGATTACTGGGCAAAGTTAATCACAAAAACCTGATATTGCTGGGTATTAACTGTCCTTTAATTATGGACTATATTATAATAGAGCAAAAACCATGGGTCCTTATTCTTAGAATAGACTTTTGTCATCTAGTTGGGCACAGTTCAATTTTTGTATATGGTTTTGGAATAGAACCCATGCTTTAAAAAGTCTTTGAGACAAAAAACAAACCCCCAAAAATCAGAAATAAAAAAAAAATTACCCAGAGGTAAATGTGCATAATTGGCTTTAGTAAATGCTGCTGACTACCACAGGACACTAAATGTTAATTCTTTTATTTAAAATGTGATCTTCAAATAAAACTGAGAGATCAAGTCTATCACATTTCTGAAACAAATGCTATTTGGCAGGACTTCCATTTGTTGTCATTTTTCTACTGCTTTTTGAGATGTCCAAGCACACTTAAATAGCTGTTCGTAGTTAGAGGGTCTCATTTATTGGTACTCTGCTTTTCCTTACAATACTAAACCAAAGGTGGAGTCCCTAGAGGGTTGGATCAGAGAAATTCTGCACAAGGTTATTATCTCAAGATGAGGTTATGAAACTCCTTAGACGAACAGTCATATTTCTTCTACCTAAACATAAAACTTTTTAAAAAATAGAACTTTAGCTATAAATAAGAAAAAATAAGTAGAACTTAAGTGATTCCAACAGCAAGATTCGTATTCCAGATATTATTATAGATTTCTTGTAAATGTTGGTACCTTTAAAACTTTTAATAATAATAAGAAGGACTTGTGAAAAAATTGGAGACCACAGAGGTTAAGTTACTCATTCAAGATCACGTAGCTATTGAGTGATACAGTCTCGGCAATCTGACTCCAGAAATGTGGCCTTCATCAAGATATTCTGCTGAAATAGGGCTTCAAATGAAACTTAGTCTAAAAATAACATTCCAAGTGGAGAATTGCTTAATTTTGGTGGGAATAATTTTAAGTAAGATTTCTTCATACCCTTGTGTCTATAGGACTTCTGAGAAGAGAGAGTTTCAGGAGAGGCTGAGGGCATAGATGATAGAAGTTGCAATGATCTCGAGATGGTGGAAACCTAATAATGTTCCTTGTACTTTGCACACAAAGTTCTGACCTATTATACAAACACATGAATCATGGTTCGCTGTTACAAATGACAAATGCCTTTGAAATTTCATGCTTTCTCTTATAAATGTTCTTGATTTCTTCATACCATGATACTATATTTTAATATGAAAATTATGTTTTGAATTACTCATCCTTGACTGAAAATGATCCTCCAAGAAGATCCAGTTGTCACAATTCTTTTGTGGCTTGCATTTAGTCACTCCTGGCACACTAGCCCAATATTAGCTAAAGAAGCCTGGCTCCATACAGTATACTTTTGGAAGACCATGGAGGTTAGCTCCTCTTTGTGTCTCTTTTTTGTGTACTCTTCTACTAGCATGGATTTGATTGTGTAGCTCTAAACAAAATGTGATCAAGAGAGTCCCAGGGCAACTCTGTATGTCAACTAGGTTTGCCAGAGTCATTGAGTGGCCCTTTCTCTGTTCCTTTTAACTTATGCCAAGTAGATGTAGCATTTCATGTCTACAGAAACGAGGCAGGTAACAGGAATGAGTGAAAGGAGGCTAGGTATGCACACTGTAGGAAATCCTGGAGACTCAGGTGCAATGTAGGGCACTTGCACTATTTAATATGGGATATTATGCACACCTCAAATCCACTAGGAATGAGAGGTCAGAAAATTTAGAGAAACAAGAAATATGGATCATTATCTAAACTAAAAAATTTAATTTTGGCAAATAATGCATTTTTATAAAACATGTGACTCACCAAAAGAGCCTCAGAACCCTATGCTCTACAATCTTCCAGGACATGATGCACAATTACTTAAGTCTTTGGTTAGTAAATGGATAACCTTTGACATGTGCTAGGGAAAGTGTGAGAGGGAAAGTTGTGCCCTCTGATCATCATAAGGTTTTGTTTCTGCCTATTTACAAGTCCCAAGAGAAGAATTAAGATATTTCTTTTGAATAAAATAAAGAATAGCTTCTTTATCACGTTTATGCATCACCTTCTGAGGAACATATATTTCTTTTGTTCTCCTTCAGTGGAAAATGGGAACAACACTTCATATCTTCTGAATTTTTTTCTTTATATATTGAAATTGTTATTAAGGCTCTTTTTGTCCACAGCTTTCCTTCCTTCAGACAACATAATCCCAAATTCTTAAATATTTCCTCAAGGATTTCTTTTCTTTCACTTTTTAATTATTTTCATTTTAGAAATGAAACTCGGGGCCCTCTCCAAGTTTCCCATATCTTGCTTATAATGTGGTCACACTGGAACAACTTGTTCTCATAAAAGCTCAGCCATTGCTAAATACAAAGAGAACATTATTTGCAGTCACTACATATTATGCCTCTGTGTTATTTTCAAACAGCATTGCATTTCTGACTGATATGTAACTCATAATCTGCTGCAGGCCCCATATCATTTCCACTATATTTATGCACAGTCTTTTCTTATTCTTGTTCCATAATGTGTGACTTTCACTGCCTTATAATTCATTCTAAATCATTTCCTTTCTGTTTTTTCCCTTGAAATCCAGAATGCTGGAAATTTAATGCTAAGACCTGTACAGTGCTCATAATACAACAGGGGCTTAGGATATATTTAATAAGTGAAATAACTAAAATATGATTGAGGCAGTATATCCCTCAAGAACTGTTATTGATGCTAGTCAACCTAGAATCCAGATTTATTTAATCTAGTAGAATTTAGTGAAACTTTTTCCAAACTTGACTAAAGGTTTGGATTCTGTCTAGAGAAAGGTCTTTAAGTCTCCACTTCTGCATCTTAGTAAGTTATATGAGTTGGATAGGTTGCTTCTATTCTCTAAGCCTTTGTATCCTAGGGTAGAAAAGACATATAATAATACCTGCTTTTAAATTTATTGTGATAGTTATGTGAAATATTGATGCAAAAGGCTTAAGAGATCTTGGGACTTAATGAATACTCTTAAAAATGCTGGACTGAGAAGAAAATATAATATCCCCAATATGAAGCACTATAGATGAATAAGTTCAAGAGCAGGAGGTTTTTCTCATCTCTTTTCCCTTCTGACAGGTCTTATGCTAAAAGTATTCCTGGACTGTAAAAATTCTTGTTCATGGTATTCTCTCTTGATAACTTATTTTCCCATCTTTGTGTTTCAAATAAATCCATAGCACAGATGTTTAGTCCCAGAAAATACTCATTACATAATGTCAGGATTGCAAAATCAGCAATAATATCAGTCTCATCATTTGGTATGATCTTTACAAGAATCTAAATAGAAAATATTGCCCACTGATGCAAAAACAAAATATGTAACTGCTATTAAAATACTTCAGAGAAAAGTGGTGATCCCTTTACAAGGAAAAATTTGGTTTTCACCCAGAGTGTGAGTCAGAGGAGGTACCAAGGTCTCTGGGTGATGATGATGGCGGATGTGGTAGTAAGGATGGCACAGAGGAGCTTCCACAACAGGCCACTGTGGAACAACAGAGCATCCAGTGAGCATCAGACTATGGCAAAGTTTTTGGAATAATGTGAGAAGCAAGAGGAAATGACAGTTCAGAACTGATTCAAAACAGCATGAAAATTCATAAACTTGCAAACTTCATGGATGCTGAAATTTACAATTTCAAAAAGGACCCCTTATATGTGCACCTCAACAGAAAGTGAAGACATTCACTTATTGGGCTAGATGTGAGCTGCTCGGGAACAGAATTCTTATTAACAGGCTTATCAATTTCATCAAGTGATAGTATAATTTCAGGACAACATCTGTTAGCACAAGTTACTATGAGCTAGTAACTCCCATACAGTTTATGTTAAGCTTAGAATTCATTGGAATGATTTTCAAAATCCAAGTGACCTTGCAAGACAATTTTTATTTTTCAGCCACTGGAGTATATCAGCAGTTCAGAATTATAGTTTGTCCCAAGGACACACCAAATTTTATTTTTATGCCTTTCCAGTTTCACCAACTCTAAAAAGGTTAAAGACATGAGACAAGTAAAAATCACAAGAACCTATAGGCATCAGTATTACTGTTAGGCATATACTTAGATTACTTTTTTTCATGTTGAGAAGGACAGCATTCTTGAAATTATAGTGCGCTACTTGTCCAAATAGTTGGAGTGCCTATTTGTGGTATGTGTTTAATTGAGATGCTTAAGTGTGCCTAGAAAACTAGTGAAACTGAAAATGGTCTAAGAATGGAATAACAGAGATTTGCATTGGTTCTACCATTTGTTAGTTGTGCATTATTTGCAGGAAAATTCTTTGAGCTTCACTTTCTGAAACCTTTAGTTAAATGGAAATGCCTTCACAGGGGCTTTTCACTCTTCACTAGGATAAAGGAGATAAGGCAAGGTCATTTGAAAACTACAAGAGCTGAGGAGACATACGTAAGGCACTATTACCATCAATTATACTAATGTGCTGCTTATACTACTACAACTCTGCCACCATTGATAACTGTACTACCTTTACCTTGGGTTTTGCTTTGGGTAGCTATTACTTATCCTGGGTTAATTACCTTACTCAGTAATGTATGGGAATTATACATTATATGTAACGATATAATAATACAAATATGTATATGCACAATATAATCTATGTTCCTTCCATACCTGTTCAATTAAAAACAGTGAAAGAGTACATAAAAGAGTAATATTCTTATGTATTTACTTTTAATAAAATTAAATTGTATCAATTATTTAGAAAGTGAAAAATAATACAAAATCTTGAAGTAAAAAGTGAAGCAGGTGAATAAATGAAACAATGATTGTATTTTGTTGTCCTTCCCATTCTATTCCCCAGGGGTTCCTCTGTATTTTTAGTTGACTTCCCCATAGACTGGATGTTTTAGAAATAAAATAAATACATTTTGGATGTAAGCACTGTTCAACATTATGCAAGTTCTATACAAGAAAATTAGCAGGCTCACTTTCAAACACTTTGCCTTCTAGCTCAAAGACAAAACTGCCTAAAACATTGCCGTTAATAGATTTTGAGCATCTGTTACACACAGGGTAAAGTACTAGACACATTGAGAAGTATGAATTCTCAGCTCTCCTTTTTGTTAACCTTCTTGACACCATCTCTTTTCTCTACAATGAACATTATAACAACACTCTATTTTTAATAGATTTTTGGCATCTCAGATCCACATTTATAGTTTATTTCTTGTGGAATGTGTCCCTTATGACATGCACAGATTCACTGATTTCAGCAATCAAAAGTACTTGAGTTCATCGCAGGTTTTCTAAAAAGTGAAAGATGTCCATTTTAAATGCAGAAGATCTGCATGAGAAGATCTGCATGAGAAGATCTGCATGAGAGGCAAAACCTGGAAGACAGGTATGTAGATGAGCCTGTCGAAGATTGCCTATGGTTGAAATGGAGTGACTTGATTGGGTAAAATCTAGTTTCTGATATTGGCGTGACTAAGGCTGTGTGTGATTAACAAGGGCAGAGGTCAAAGTAGGTTGATGGGTCAAGCAGAAATAAAACATGCTTTCAGTTAAAATCATAGCTTAAGCCTTTCTCCACTAAATTTAAATGACTATCTGATACTCAAGAATATGTCATAATTGGTGTAAATATTCACCATTGTACATTTTATTGTTTCTGGTGTTGTGTTATAAGTAATGACTGAAGGGAACACCTTTGTACATAAACATCTCTTCACATTTGTGCTCATTTCTTCAGAATACAGCCTCTGAGGTAGAAGTTCAAATCAAAGGATGTGAATACTGTAATGACAGTTGTATAATAATGTCCATCTGCCCAGACTCACTACTGATCTTAAACTACTAATGCTTGAGATGGCTGTCTTACTGATTCCTCCACGTCAACTGACCCTGCAGATTCTTCATCTGCTAATTTGACATGAAGCAAGGGGAAAACCTCAGATTCCCTTTTTCTTAACTGACGTGTGTATTAACTGTTTCTTCTTCTTCCCTTCTGAACTGCCAATTAGTTTGGGAAACCTCACACCACCCTTAATACCATTTGTGTGCGTGTGTGATACTGGACGTTGAACTCAGGGCCTTGTACATGCTAAGCAAGTGCTCTGTGCTCTACCTCTGAGCTATATTCCCAGCCCAACTCTTCATACTTCGTATAGGTTTTTATATAAAATTTATCTCAATTCATTGTCATTGTAAAATTGCTTCCATCTTACTATTCTTTTTTTAAATATTTGTATTTGTATTTGTAGTGCATTATAGTTTTATATAATAGGGGGTTCTTTTTTTGTATTTACAAATGCAGATCCAGTTTGTTGTCTGTCATTTAGTTTAAATTGCTATTTTTCATTTGTGGCATAAAATTATCTTATGAAATCAAATTAATGATCAATTTCTTTATTATTTATTTTATTTTTACTAAATAACACAGTAAATTGCAGGTGATAATGCAAGGTCATTTGATAACTTTAAGCTACTGCTTCTCTTTCTACCACACCCACAGCCTCACCACTTCCCTCACCATTTTGATATTTGTACTTTATAGAACAAAACAAAATGTGAAATTCTATCTCTGTCTTCCCATCTTCTCCAAACCCATAGCAGAGATAACGGCCAGAAGTTCAATGCATCTCCTTTGAAACTTCTTTTTGTATATGAATTTACGATCTCTTTCACCCTCATCCTTCTCATGCCATCAGGAATTGAGTTTGGTGGGTCCAAGTTTCAAATACATCTTTTGATTTTAATTTGTTTAATTTGTTCTTTTTAGTTAGACATGACAGTAGAATGTATTTTGATGTATCATACATACATGGAGTATAACTTCCTGTTCTTGTGGTTGAACCTGGTATGGAGTTACACTGGTTGTGTATTCATATATAAGCATACAGGAAAGTTACCTCTAATTCATTCTACTGTCTTTCACATTTCCATTCCCCCTTCTTTCCCCCCATTCTGTCCTGGCCCTGTCCAATAGGATGAATCTTCTCTCTTCTTTCCCCACCGCCTATTGTGAGTCAGTATTTACATATCAGAGAGGACATTTGGACTTTGTTTTTTGGGGATAGGCTTATTTCACTTAGCATGATAGTCTTCAGTCCCATCCATTTACCAGCAAATGCCATAATTCCATTCTTCTTTATGGCTGGGTAATATTCCATCTTGTATAAATACCACATTTTCTTTATCCATTCATCTGGTGAAGGGAACCTAGGATGTTTCATGGCTTAGCAATTGTGAATTGAGCTTATATAAACATTGATACGACCAAGTCACTATAGTATGCTGATTTCAAGCCCCATGGGTGTACACTGAGGAGTGGGATAACTGGATTGAATGGTGGTTCCATTCCAAGTTTTCTCAGGAATTTCCATACGGCTTTCCAGAGTGTCTGCACCTATTTGCAGTCCCACTAGTAATGTATGAGTGTACCTTTCCCTCCACATCCTCACCAACATTTATTTTATTTGTATTCTTGATAATTGCCATTCTGACTGGAGTGAGATGAAATCTCAGTGTAGTTTTAATTTGCATTTTTCTATTTCTAGTGATGTTGAACATTTTTTCACATATTTGTTGACTGATCATTTTTCTTCTTCTGTGAAGTGTCTGTTCAGGTCTTTTGCCCATTCATTGATTGGATTATCAAATACATCTTGAGTCTTTCACTTATTTTTGTTCCCAATGCACTTTTCTGGTTCAAATCATCATCATCTCTTATAATAGCTGGGTAAGTCTTCTCCCAACTCTGCTCTTTCCCCCGCCCCAACAATCCATTATCTTTTTAATGTCTCACAACTATAATTTAAAAATGTACTTTTCTTTAAAACCATTGAATAGTCTCTCATTACAATTATATCAAAATACACATCCCTAACCATTTTTGAGGGTCTGCAGGGACTGGTACCTCCATTTCCTGCTCTGCATCTACTCTGCTAAACAACACTATTTTATTTTTAAGCACTTCAGAACTCTTTCCAAGCTCAGGCTGCATACTGCCCCCTCTCCTTGGGATGCCCTTTCCTTCCACTCTCTTTGCCTAGCTAACTCCTTCCTATTCATTCTTCACATTGAATGTTACTTCTTCAGATTCGTCCCTCCTCAGTTTGCCCTATCTAAATAATGTATATAACATATTATTTTATTTTTATATATTATTTTATTTTTTATACTTATGGTTTTCCATTGTGATACTGGTATTGACTTTAATAAATAATCATCATGTGATTGTTAATATTTGTTTCCTCCAGCAGATGATAAACTCTACAAGAGCTTGAACATGACCTGTCTTATTCACTTATTGGGAGGGAAGGAGGGTAACATCTAGGATAAATCACCAGGAAACATTAAAGAACTGAAAGTGTTTCATATCTTGATGTGGATCCTGGTTATGTGACTGCATATATTTACTTCTATGCGTACACAAATATTTACATTTGTAAAAAATTCATATATTTTGGTTTCTCAAAATTCATATATTTTGGTATATATGTGTGTATATATATATATATTACTCCTAATGTTTTATATATATATATAATTCTTTAAAGAATCAAAGACTTGCACATTTCAAATTTTCATAGTAAATGTTAGATTGTCCTTCAAAAGCTGTAACAATTTATATTTCTGCCAACAGTACATAAAAGTCTTTTTTCTACCAATATGACATGTGAAAAATAGTATCTCACTGATGTCTAAATTTGTTTCCCTGATTGTTAGTGAAAGTGAACATTTTTAATCTTTCTAGGATGTATTTCAGTACATGACATAAAGATTAAATTTATTTTTTCCATTCTGTTGTCCTAGCACCATTTGTTGAATAATTTTTCCCTTCCTCTTTGATTCGTTATGCCATTAATCTTTATCATATTTTGTGATGTCAATGGCTTCGATAATAGAATAAGTTCTTGTATATAGTAGGATCTGTTCATGAGACATCTATTCTCATCTATTCATTTGTCTCTTTATTATTGCACCAGTCCATACTGATTAAATTAATAGGACTTTTAAAAAGTCATTGTCATTAATCTTCTTTTCCAAATGTAAAAAGAATCCTGATGCTTTAAATGATGTCTAAAATGGTTTAGTTAAGCTAAAAAGAAAAAAAACACCACTGAGATTTTGATTTGCAGTTCATTTTAGGTTGGGTTCCTCTGGGTAAACAGACTCGGGGATGAAGATGTGCATGCAGGAAGTTTATTTGGCAGTGCCTATGGGAATATCATCCTCAAGGGATTGCTGGATGCAAAAGAAGTTGAACTGTAATGAAGTTTCAATACAGACTTCATAGGGAGCTACTGAGTTGTGATTATTCTCCTAAACCGACCAGAATTAAAACAAAAGAGCTACACCAGATTTAATGGGTACTGGTTGCCTCCAAGGAGGGGATGTAAGGAACAAGGTCAAGGACAGTTCCTGGAGAAGGACTCAGCTTTTCATAATCAGTGGCCAATACTCAGCCACTGGAAATGAGCAGCTTGGTCTGGAATGGGAAGTACACTACTGCATCCATTACAGAATTTTTACAACTCTGCTTCCTTTTCCAGGAAAATAATTAGCTTTTCCTTTTATTCCCTTCTTTTTATATTTTAAATAACATTTTTCAGGCTAAAAATGCAAAAGACAAATCAGAAAATTCTATTGTTTCATTGCAAAGACTGGTACTCAAAAAAAAAAAAAAACTCAGTAGAAGAGAATAACAAGCCCATTTCAACAAGAGAATTAACAAGGATAAATGACAAGATCTTTCACTTGATATTAGCTAAAAACATAATGTGGTTCTTAGAAAAATAACTAATCTATTCCTTTGTTTCACTTTGATTTTTCCAAACCCTTTCACCTCCCCTGAGATTCAAGTAAACTTCAAGATCTTCCTCTTATTCTTCTTCCTATTCAAACCCAGTATCATATTGGGAGCATACCTCATTGGTAGGTCACTTGCCTAGCATGCATGAGGCTCTGAGTTTGATACCTAGCATTACAAAGCAAACAAACAAATAAAAACCTCTCCACATCCTTTGACATAGCTGACCACCAATACAAGTCTTTGCACATCTCAACATCTTCTGAGCATCTCTTTCCTCTGAATATACTAATTATCTTTCCCCCTAAATATTGCTCCTCCCTTAAGCTCACTTTGGACCATCTCCATCTCTTCTCTCTCACAGCCTACTGTCAGTTCATGGTTAGGACCTGCCATGTCCTCTGTGGTTTGTCTGAACTTGCCTTTTCTTTTTTTGAACCAGGGATTGAACTCAGGGACACTCGGCCACTGAGCCACATCCCCAGCCCTATTTTGTATTTTATTTAGAGACAGGGTCTCACTGAGTTGCTTAGGGCTTCGCTAAGTTGCTGAGACTTGCTTTGAACTCGCGATCCTCCTGACTCAGCCTCCCAAGTCGCTTGGATTACAGGCGTGTGCCACCACGCCCAGCTGCCTTTTCTTTTTATCCTTAGTGCTACTGACAAAAGTCACATCAATATTTCTTACATAGACTAATGCTGCAAACTGATAACTAACATCTATGTCTTTAATCATTTCCCTCCCTAATTATGCCACTAACAGCATCATTATCAATGTCACATTAACTCAAACAGTTTTATGACTACTGCTCATAGAATAATGAAATCTAAGGTATTCATATGGAAGCCAAAACTCTGCATATGCTTCACCTCACCTACAGCTTTACCATTCCACTTGACTCTCATGCTTCTAGTTTATACTGTTCCCTTTCTCTGTTACAAATGTACGTCTCCCTCTGTCACTCCCCCAAAACAGTGCACTCATCTTCAAGGCCAGGTTCAAATGCTACCTCAGTAAAGTATTCTTGTCTTCTCACTGCAGAAATTGTGCATTCTCTTATTTCCCATAATGCTCTGTTTATGACACTCTTGCATTATGTGTCCTGCTTTTATGTATTTATTTGTCTGTGTGCTTCCCTGTCTAGATTGCATTCTGGAAGACAGAAACTTATTTAATTCATCTTTGCATTATTCACAAAGCCTGGCCAAGCACAATTTCTTATTGCACAAAATCTGTGGTTGTGGAATATCGTTTTGATGTTTAAGACAAGGATGCAATTTTTTCATCATTCAGTTCTCGTTGGAATATATCTAGAGCTGTGCTGTCCAAGATGGTAGCCAGCAGCAATATTAATTTATTTTAAATAAAAATAAAAATGAAATGAAAATTTCAGTTGCTCAGCAGTACTAGCCACTTTTTATATGCCCTATACCCACATGTCGTCGCTAGTGGCTCCCTCAAAGAAAAGTGCAGATATGGAATCTTACTGCCATCACAGAAAGTTCTGCTGGACGGTGCCGCTCTACAGCATCTGCATCCAAATGCCATCAGCTCCAGGTAACACAATACTCAACTTAATTTGGGCTTTTCCAAAAGTAGTCTGTGAGATAAGGTCTTGGACGATGTAATTTACTAAGTTGATCCAAGGTCAAGGAAATCACACTTGAGGAAAAAAACAAAAGGAAGGATGTAGAACCAGTAAACAAAGTGTCAAAAAGTGAGTTTCTACTTAGGTAACTGGGACTTCATTGCAGAAATGTCCCACAAGGTACAAGGAGACTTAATCCCCGACTCCACTAAATCCCATTCCCTATTGAAAGTGACTTAAGGGGAAAGGGACTTAACCTCATGTTCCCCCCTTCAGCACTGCACTTCAGGAAGGGAAGAAGAGGTGCAGGCACTTGAGGTGGAAAACTGTCAGTGTCAGAAATAAGCTATTATGGCAGCAGATCATCTGGCATAGGGAGATGGTGGGGAAGGGACCATACATCAACAGACTCTGCTACACTTCTAATGGGGATCACAGATTGCCTCACATAAAAATGCAAGAAAGGAAAAATTAATGTTTATTTAATGGCTTAATGACAAAGGAGTCCTGGGTTGGTTATTATGCAATACAATAGTCTTGACCTTCCTTCTAGCATCATCTCAAATACTCTACAGGTCCTCCAAGCATCAACACTTCCAAAGTAAATAACCCACAGGCAGAAAGAGTTCAGTCTTGGTCTTGGATATCTTATTAAGTGTGAGACCTTTTCTAAAAGCCCTGCTAAAAGACTTCCTTCTGTATTTTAGTGGCCAAGACTATATTACATGCCCATGAGTATGGCAGAATATCAGCATTGTCATGATTTGCTTAAACTAATCAAAAGTCACCTCTAAGGTTCATGGCAGCGGGGGGGGGGGGTTGCCTTTCTTGAACATAACCACCTTCAATATATGAACAAAACAGACTTCTTTTGGCAAAGAAAAGAGACGACTGTAGTGGTATCACTTATGGGTGAGAATCTGTCACAGGGATAGGCACTAGATTTTGTGAAAGATATTAAAACCTCAAGAGAGTCTAGAGGTTTTTTGGATCCTGGAAATTGTATCATATGTTGAGCAGATAATGGAACCAAGCACAATCCAGAGCTCTGATGTCATCAAGCAATGCAATGTCCAAACCTTGAATTTTCTTCTCTAATATTCAGAATAGAAAACTTAAAAGGTATTAAGATAGCTATCATAAAATATTTGAAAAAATACCATGGGATAGTAGATTAAATTTAAACTTATGATGCACTAGGGTCTATAGGTAGGATCAGTGCATGAATTAGACCTTTTAAATATACATTGGACAGACATTTCCCCTTAACAACTAGAGTTGCTCATAAAAAATATGATAGAGTAGTAATATCATCATGATTGGAAAAGTCAAGCAGAAGCTGAATTATATTAACAATTTACATTCCAATAGTGCTTATGTTTCAAAGCATTAATTTCAATTAACTATTCTTAAAATGCTATAATGTAAAAGATGTGAATTATTTTAACCCTATTTTCCTTAGAGGTTTAGCAAGCTTAATGATTTTTCAAGATCATGCAACTAATAAATAGCATAAGTCTGATTCACACTCAAATTTTCTGACACTTAAATACTGACAGTTTCTAGATCTTCATAATTATTTGGCTATTTTAAATGTTTTATGCAATTGAAAATCATTTTGTAACATAACTCGATTTAACTGTGGTTCTATTGCTTTCTTTCTTTTTTTTTTTTTTGGAACCAGGGATTGAACTCAGGGACACTCGGCCACTGAGTCACATCCCCAGCCCTATTTTGTATTTTATTTAGAGACAGGGTCTCACTGAGTTGCTTAGGGCCTCGCTAAGTTGCTGAGGCTGGCTTTGAACTCACGATCCTCCTGACTCAGCCTCCCAAGTCACTTGGATTACAGGCATGCGCCACCACGCCCGGCTTTATTTCTTATTAATAGCAATCTTGTTCCCAGGAATACATATCATTACCACTCTATTCCTCTTTCCCCTTGGTAACTTCAAAGCTACATTTTTAAAAATATATTTAAATGTTTATTATGAAGGATATGATAAAGGATACAGAAGCTACATTTTTTTTAAAGACAGGTCTCACTATCTTGCCCAGGTTGACCCTGAACTCCTGGGCTCAAGCAACCAGTCTGCCTCACCCTCCCACATAGCTGGAACTATAGGCCTGTGCATCTGTGTCCAGCAAAATCACATTCATTATTGTTCTGGCTGCTATATTTTTATATCCTTTAGATTCTACCTGTATTTTCCTTTAGCAGAAGATTGGTTGAACTCATAAGTGCTCTACCACTGAGCTATATCCCCATTTCTTTCTTAATTTTGAAACGAGGTCTTGCTAAGTTGCCAAAGTTGACCTCAAACTTGGGTTCCTCCTGCCTCAGCCTTCTGAGTAGCTGGGATTACAGGTGTTCACCACTATGCCCCCTTTAGTTGGTATTAGTTGTTTACATGTATTTTCACCCCTTCTCAGTATTCAATGGTATTCAGTTTGTGAATAAACGAGACCATAGTACTAGAAGTTGATCTCGTTTCTCTCTTCAAACTGTTGACTTTTATTCTTTCATAGTGTGTTCTGGTCTATTTCATGATTCATTGGGACATAATAAACTCTCTCTCCTTCTTTTCCCTTGTAGACTTTGAGGATTAGAATTGCTATTCCAGTTACCCTCTCTTCTGTTCTTAACTCCTTAGGGAGTGGAGCTCGGTGTCTCCTCTATGACCAGCACTCAATGGATTTCTCTTCAAACACATTAGGGAGTTGTAATTTGCGACGTGACATCTCTTGATCTAGTTCTGGGTGAGCTTCATGGTTCTGCTTTTTAGATTAGTATAGACATGTGATTTTTCTTGTTCTGGAGCAGAAATTTTTAAAGACCACCAGAGCGTCAAGGTTTGCATGATCTGAAACAGATTAATAAATTCAGATACAAAAAAGCACTTGCTGTCTTAACTGTGCTGGATGAAGGGTTTTCTTCCAGTTCCTCATATGGTTTGGTTTTGAGCTAGGAGAGGGGAGATTGTTAATTATGTGCTAAGTGAATTCAGTATATGGCATTTGGTATCCCAAAGAATACCAAAGAATTTTTAAGTCCAAAGACATGTAACAAATGTGTCAAAAGATACAGATTATGCAAACAACTAAAATTGTTACACTGATTTTTTTCTTATTGTTCACTCTGACCTGTTATTTTCTTGTAGTTGGTGCTTTATTGTACAGTAACAACAAAATAATAATACAGAAAACAATAACTGCTATTAAGGGTCTACTATATATAAGGCATGATTCTAAGTATTTTACATATGATAACAACTTTGTCAGCAGAGTACTATTGCTATCCCCATTTTACATATTTGAAAATTGAGGCAGAGAGAAGGTAAGTAAATTGTTCAAAGGCACATAACATAAAGTAGCAAAGTCAATATTGCCAACAAAGAACACAATTATTTTGCTTTTTAAAAATTATTATTATAACAATTTTATTATTGCTTTAAAATGTTTTCTAAGAATTTTTGGAGTACCAGGCATAAAACACAAAGTAAAATCAATTCTTACAATATATAAATTTCTTTATTCTCTTCAAACAAAGCTAAAAAACTTTCATGTTTAAAAATTGACCAACTTAAAATATTTTAAATGTCTATGTCTCAAAAGTAAATTGTTAGCAAAGACATTCTTGAGTACGTCCTTGGTCTAAATTCTGAAATTTTTAGAGTTACAGATGGTAGCTTATGAATTTTCTGAAAGGCTGCCTTGACCTGTATTTGAAGGAATCCTCAACCAGGAAGTAAAGGCAAGTGAGAATAAATTGACCAGAATTGCAGTGAAGGAAATATTCCTAATAGTTCAAAGGAAAAGGAGAGGTGTGTGAATAAAGGAGATAAGGGTTTCAAACAGAAGTTCTAACAGAGAAAAGCAGTTTAAGTAATGTAAGTGTTCTTAAAAAAGAAGAAAAAAATCAGAATGTTTGGAAATAAATAAAAGGTTATAGGATCAGAAATTTAGGATGAATTTTTGTAAATCATAGAAAAAGAAAAATTAAATGCCTATAAAGATAGATAGATGCTTTTAGGAAAGAAAAATTAGAATCATTACTAATGCCTCAAAGAGATGAAGGAATAAAAAGAAAGTCAAGGAGACAGAGAGGCAAAAAAGAAGAAGTCAAACATTGAGAGAAAAATTCCTAAGACTTTAAATGATTAAGAGTCCCAGATACATAAAATATGAGAGAAAGGCAGAGTGGAGCTGTTCCTACAGCTGGCGGCTGGATGAGCCGGCCATGTTTCTTTATTATGACAATTGACCGGCCAGATAAATTATGATTCAGTAAGTTACAGGTGTGGGAAATGAAGTGGAAACGTACAAGGGACTCAGCAAACTGTGAAACTGCTCTGGCTTTATCAGTGGACTCATGTTGAGTCCATCTCGTTGATGAACATCCTTATCAGCCAGCAAATATAAATGACTTATGGGAATAATATTTCAAGGCATAATGACACAGCTATATCTACTATTCTTCTAAGATCTGGGTTATTAAATATTAAATATCAAAGCTGTAAATTATAGTAGCAGCTTTATATAACTAAATTAAATTCAAACAAAACCTAATTTCCTTAATCATTGGCTGTAATCCTCCAGGAACATATGCTATTAACTCAACTACAAATGGCACAGAAATTGTATGACTTCAGTTAAATTATTTGATATCAAGTTCTAATCCAGGGCAGACTTCTCTGTAAATCTCCTACAGGGATTTTAATACTTCTACAGTCATATTGGCTTTTTACAAAGTAACTAATCTTTTCATACTCTGATTTCTTATTCCTTTATCCAACTTCTTTCTCTCTCTCTTTTTTCTCTCAGAGTGTATTCTAGGTGAATTTTTTAAAACAAACTGCCTGTGGAATTTTATTCTAATTTTTATCCAAAGTTATCACCAGGGTTATCACAACCTGAGATTTTTGCACAGAGAACTAATTAAACTTAACTGGTAGTATTTATAGATCCAATTAATTGTTTATGGCCATGTATGTCAGTGCAAACTCAAAATTGTAAAAAACTGATCAGTATAATTTGGTTCATTGTGCTCATAGCCAAATGCTAACCATGAAGTTAGTTCAATGATAAAGTGCATTGTGGTTATTGTAATTAGAAACAAATGACTTAAGTGAATTAATTTTATTCTCTTTTTGGACAAAATGTTAACTAGTTTTTGAATAGATCATTATAGTCATAGACTAAATAATATATGACTAAGAATCTAAAATTGCTTAAAAGCAAATGAGTTTCAAAGGGAGGGAAGTATTATTTCATACGATAGCAAGGGGATGGGAGTCCTAGAAAAAGGGACTGGAAAGTTTGGGTGTCTGTTCATAACCAAGGGAAACAGTGGTGTGAAGCACAGGGAGACTAGTGGGAAGAAGGAGGGTAACTAGTTCCAGTTTTAGTCCTGGAAGTCACATTTCCTAAACTTGAGGATGGAGTAAGTCCAGGACTGCCTGGAATCCAACAAAATCCTCTTACTGTTCAAGATGGTGGGTTGGTCAGCAGAGGTGATGAATCTGTACATGAGAGCAAAAAGTGGTAGCTATCTTCTCTGTGTATATGCTGGAGTGTCTTAAATGTTATTCTCCAGCCCAGCCTTGCCCAACCTGAGTCTAGAGAGACTCATTGCTGCTGGCCTCAATACATCTTCACTTGATGTCTTTTGGGCAGATTGATATGAACTCAGCTTGTCATGGTCAGGGTCTCAGTATGGAACAGCTGGCAAACTCAAAAAGTTTAACTGAAAATTTAATGAAGTCCAGATTACCAAGGTGTAGGCAGAATTACTGGAGCCAATAAATGATACTAGAGCACCCTGGAATTAACAACATTTGAAAGTGCTGTCCTCTTTAATCCAGTAGGGACAAGGAGAAGGAAACCAGAGAAAGTTTGAAGCCATGGAATAAGTTTCATAGGACTGAAGCAGTAATATAGGAGACATTCACAGTAGAACTGGAGAGGCCAGAAGGAATAAATCCTCCTACTTGTCTCTTCTCTGACCTCCTATTGGTTGCTCACACTGCCTTAACCCAATTGAAATCCACATGTCGAAGGCACTTCTGGTCATAAGGCAGAGCAGAGAAAGATGGATAACAGATTTGTGTTTGCAAGCATGTTTTGGGGGTTAGTGTTGTGGGGAATAGCTGTATAATTACCAATTCCCCTTCCTCCAAATAAACACACACAAACCACTTTATCTTCAGCCTTGTCCATTACTGGCATCACTATATACCCACCTTCTCACATAAAAGTTTTAAAAAGGGAAGAACCATTTTTATTCTTTCCTTTTCTTCTAATTTCACACATTGAAACTGTATCCCAGCCCTCCTGGTTCTCTCCATCTCGGCCAAGTTGGGAATGACCTCTTTGCCTTTCTTCTGCCCCCACTTGTCTCCAACCCACCTGCCCATCTTTGTCAGAAAGAGACTTTCTAACCTGGTTGTGACAAGGAGTTTTCACGATGCAAACAGCTGTCTATAAAGCAATATCTCACTTCACCCTTTCATTTCATACCCATCTCCTGAGGCTAGACCACTCTAATAACTGTTTGTTCGCAGTTCCAAGCCCTGCAGATCTGTCTGTGAATGAAAGCAAGCCCCTACTCTAATGGAGTTTTATGTTCTTGTAGGAAGAGAGTCACAATAAATAAGTCTAAAATGATTAGGTATTAAAATTATATTATGAAGAAAAATAAATCAGGGAGAGCAGCTAGAGAACGGCAGAGTTGCAGTTTTAGTAGGAAGTCCTCACTAATGAGGTGTTGAATAGAACCTGAGTGAAGTGACAGAATGACATGAGGCAAGAGTCCCAAGCAAAGCAGGAAGAAGCATTTGGGCCCTGATGGAGAATTGTGCTTGACTTTCTTGAGGAAGTGTGAGGAACAATTTGGCCAGGTAAAATAAGCAAGGAAGAAAGGGAGAAGAAGCCAGGACCTGGGGATTACGATCATATAGTCTTCCAGATGATGGTCTCAGTGACAACTGAATATTGTAGCAGGCTGCAAGAGGGTGTGAAGTATAGAATGGCAGAAACTGAGTTACATTTTAAAACCATCACTCTCTCAGTATAGCAATGACAATTGACAAGAAGTCGAAGGGGGAGTAAGAGTAAGCTAGTAAGAGGTCAGTTAGGAGGTTGTGATCAAGTCCATACAGAATATGCAGTAACAGTGGAGTGCTGTAAATTCTGAGGATTTAGGGTGTATTTTGAAAGTAAAATTTGCTAATGGAATAAACTAGAGGCTATAAGAAAATGCAACTTTAGTGACCTCTAAAATCTAAATATCAGCTCTCTCATAGTGTCTGTGTCATTTGTGAGTTATTTGCTATTGTTTATTCAGGGTAAGTACATTTGTTGGCCTATCCTTTCTTAATAATCTTAAAGTATTTTAATATATCTTTCCTCTTTGACTAATTCAGGATGAAAGATTATTCTTTGGTGAAGAGAATAAAATTCTGTAAATTGTAGTGGAGTAAAGGTTGCCTGCTGACCAACTTTTGTTTCTTAGAGCCCTGAATGATGAATCACATGATGCTAAAGCCAAGGACCCTTCCTCAAGACCCTTGTTTTTTCCAGTTAAACTTGTCCTATTGAAAAAACAACCATTCTTCCACACTGATTTCTTTTCTAAACTCAAATCTTGGTTCAAAGTGGAAATTTCTTTCTCATGTCAATTATGCAAAATGTTAATGTCAGGTAAAGAAAACACATGAGATTAAAAGAGTTATGTTAGGGCCTGGAAATTATGAATAGCCAGAAATTTTGCAATTTGTTGGTGATACAAGGAGCCCTGGAAAAGACAGGTTTTGATTGACTCCTTTGGGATCTATGTTGTTTGGGTATATGAAACTTCATGAAAGGGTTATGGAATTAAGAAAATGTAATGAATTGGGAGGGAATTAAAGAAGTTAAAACTTGGGAAAAGGATGTAATTTATATAATATTTTGGGAAAACCTAATTTCCTGTGTGTGGGTATCATGAAGTTGAGATGCTAGGATTTAAAAGATCATTGCTACAAAGAGGAAGGAAAAATTTCATATTTTTAACCACTTGCTCCAGGCTTACACTGATAGAGTGACATGTTTGGATAAAATTGATACCATGTAAATTGAATTTTCAGGAGTTAAATTATACATTTCCTATGAACGATTAAAAATATAAAAATACTCAACACGGATCATAAGAAGAGAAAAGAAATTAAAACTACATTGAAATAGCATTTTTCATAAATAGGTTGACAAAAACAATGTCTAACTGAATACTGTGTGGATGAGGCCGTTGTGGGTGAGGGGAAGAATCATTTCTATTTATTGCTGGTAGAAACAACATATAAAAGAGAGCAACATATAAGAGAAGGAATTTGGAAATATTTAACACAATCACATATTCATTTGCACTATGATTGGCGCTTTCACTTTTAGAAATATGTCCCAACATTTCACTTGCAAAACCAAGAAAAGATACACGTACAAGGCAATTTATTGTAATAATACTCCTGTCATCTCAAAATACTATAAACAACTCAAATGCCCATCAAGAGGGACCTACCTGAATGAATTATGAAATATAAAATGTGTACTCTGAAGTTGTAAGAATGAAGATATTCATACCCTTCTTTCTTAGTTAATAGAACAGTGACATACATACTTGTCAGGTTGATTTTCATTCACTGAGACCTTCTGCAGATTATTTCAGAGTATAGTGTGTGGATGGATGGATGTTTTTTTGTGTGTAGAGAAAGGGGGAGAAGAAATAGAAATGGAGAAATGGAGACTGTTCATTCATAGATGTGTGTGTGTGTGTGTGTGTGTGTGTGTGTGTGTGTAAGTCAACTTTGTTTTGTATTTCAAGTAAAAAATAAGAATTAATGTTTTTGACTGATTAAGGAGACATCTGGGATGGTTGATCTTTGCATGAGCCAGGTGACTTTGAACTCTTGCTTCTCCTAAGTTCCCTCGCACTGCCTAACTTATAGCGTCCCCAAAGATTCAGTCCTCAACCTAACATTCCTTTCCCTTACATTCTATTCCCAGAATTCCAGGAATCTGCAGTCAACAGATTCAACTATTGCATATGGATCTGACCTCAGGGCATAAGAAATAATTCACCAAGATGGAATATGACAAGAATTAAAGAATTTAAAAAAAGAAATCTCTCTTTCTCTATAAAAATATGGAATTAAAAATTAAGTAAGCCTACTTATACCTTTCCTTGATTGAAAATGATGAAAACATGCCCCCTCCCCAACAAAAAGAGGGAACAAGTGATCCACCAGGTTGGCAGTAACGGGTTAAAATTTCATTTGCAACACTAGTCTTGGTTTGCTCTGTAATCATATGTATAAGCCTTGATCTAATGTAGTTTAGGACAAAAGTAAGTGTTTCCAGAACTCACCAGCTTACGACACCTAAATAAAGTCAAAAGAGTTTTTTTTAAGTCTCTGAGAGCAGGTCTCTGTCCTACATATAACTGACACTCTCTCTGTCCTGTGAGAGTCACTGATCCTGCAACAGATGATCATCTGCAGAAGTCCCCAGACTGTTGATTAGTGGACAACCATCATTGAACATGCCTTGACTGTAGATTCCTGGATGACCATCTCCTGAAGTGTTTGAGATGCAGATTCCCAAAGGATGATCTATGGAATTGCTAGGACTGCAAATTCCTGGAAATGCCAGGACTACAGATTTCCAGGTGACCATCTCCAATGTTCCACTTTTGCCTATTTTGGTTTGGATATGAAGTTTCCCAAAAGACTTATGTGTTGAGATTTCATCTCCAAGGCAACAATGTCCGGAGGTGGGACTTTTGGGAAGTGATTGGATCATGAAGGCTCTAACCTCATTAGTGGATTAATCCATCTGTTGGATTAACGATGTGAATGTAGTGGGAGGATATAGAAACTGTAGGCAGGTGGGGTGTGGTGGAGGAAGTAGATCACTGGAGGCATGCTCTTGGGGACTTTATCTTGTCCCTGACTGTAGCCTGTTCCAATCTCAATCAATCTCTCTTCTCTCTCTCTCTCTCTCTCTCTCTCTCTCTCTCTCCTCTTCCCAACTGTCTTGAACTTAGCAGCTTTTCTCTGTCTTATATTTCTACCATGATGTTTTGCCTTACTTCAGGCCTGAAGAATTGGAGATAGTCAACTATGGTCTGAAACCATGAACCAAAATCAATCTTTCTTCCTTTAAGTTGATATCATCAGTTATTTTGTTAACATCAATGAGAAGCTTTGTACACACTGCCTGTTCTTGGATGATCATCTTTGGAAGTCCCTTACCTGCAGAGACTATCTCAGAAAATGCTTGAACATCAGATTCCCAAATGTTTGTCACTGGGAGTGCCATACTGCAGATTCCTGAGAATCATCTCTGGAAGTACTTGGACTGCAGATTTTCAGCTCTTACTCTGGCTGCTCACATAGCTCACTCCATTGCTACTGCCCTCTACCTCTTCGGTTGTCTTCTGTGGGACACTAGGAAAGTGCCATGCCCTTCTCCCATCCAATATTCTTATAGGGGATGTCCAATGGCAGAATGCCTGGTTCCCTAGTGATGACTGGTCTTAATACTCCAGAATAGCCTGAGACAGGGAGAGAGAGAGAGAGAAAGAGAGAGAGAGGGGAGGACCTCTTTTATTTTTCTCACCTATTCAGACAGTTCACCTGAGATTCACTCACAGAGTCAGAATACTTAATTTTGGTAAGCCATTTATCTTCCTAAATTAGAACCTCATCAGAGGTCTACATATTACTGATGGTAGAATCCAATTTTTGTTTTACATTTATGGGTCCCAAAGAAACCTGGAGGACATGGTCAGGTCTACTAGTTTGGAATGTGCAGAGTGGGAGGCCTGGGAAAGATGAAATGGCTTCCTTCTCTCTGAAGGCAGGAGAATGACTTCTGGTAGCTTCCTAAAGGGTGGAACTGGAGTGTATGGGAAAGAAAAGGGGTTGAGGGGATGGAGGCTTGGGGGAAGGTGACTGTCTTCTGCCTTCCATATAGCCTGTCCAAGCTTCAAATCTTAATACACCATGATAAGTTAATATGGTCAGTCATATCAAGACTTTCATTTATTATAACAAATTTTAGCCAATTCCATGTATTAGCTATGTATATATATCAATAATATATATATAATAACTTTGTTTATTTATTTAATTTTATGTGGTACTGAGGATGGAACCCAGTACCTCACAGTGCTAGGCAAGTGCTCTATGACTAAGCCAGAAACCCAGCCCTCCATTTAATATATTTCTGTCTGTGATCAAATTTTCAACTCCTAGTAGTTTTAGAAAATAGTAAACTTTGTCTTGAATGTTCCTCCCTCAAACTTGGATTGAGTCGACTCCTAAAGGATGATTTCTGAAGCTTCTTAAATCTCTTATAAAAGAACCACTGTCTTTGAATTCACTTGTTGCTGTTTCCATTCACCATTTGTCACTCCTCTCCCTACTACAACTTTGAGAATTTGTTGTTACTTTTGTTGGAAGGGCATCAGCTTGACAAAAGTGATGACATAGCAGAAGTCATGTTGACATATGATTTGTTTTTAAGGCTCTGTGGCACTGAGCATAATTCTCAGATTTGGGGTTCATTAAAATGCATTGTTTTTCTGCATTGGGGGCTTTGAAAATGTGAAGGAGTGAGATCTGCAGTCTATTTCGCGCCCAATACAAATATTTTTAGTATTTTGTGGGATTTTTTTTGTTTGTTTTTCTTCATCTGAATGCAAAACATTATAAGCTGGAAAGTTCTGTACCAGAGGCTTCAAAAAAATAATAATGATGGTTTATTTAAAAGCATGAAGCTCACCTGTTCCATTAGGTAATTTGGAGAATCCAAATACCTTCAGCCATTGCTGTGCAGTCTCCACAATTTTCTGAAGAAAGCTACTCTTCAAACTACAGCTGTGTTCAATAAAAATAAAAGATGCTGTGGTCATGATATTTGAGCAATAGTTCTGCATTATCAACTTTTGATTCAGAAAGGGAGAAAAAAATAAATACCCTTAGTTTCCCCAAGGAATGTCTGTACCAATATATTAAATGAATCTAACATCGCACCTTTTGGAGAGTTTAGAAATTGTTTCACAGAAAAATTGCATTGCTTTTATTTACAGCTTCATAGGTCATCTCCAAAATCTATGAATGCTGTGCACGGTGAAAAATTGAAAACACCTTATTGTTGCTACACAGCACCCTTTGTTTGGTTTTTCTTTAGGACTTACAGCATGAAGGTGTTAGATTAACAATAAAAATATTTCAAGTGCTCTCCTCAACTTTGTAAAAAAAAAATGGTGTCACTCAAAGAATGAAAATCATCTGCTTAGAAACATAGTGGCCTTAAAACAAATTAGGGTTCTGTTGATTGCATAGTATGGTTTGGAAAACAGACAACACACACACACACACACACACACACACACACACACGCCTGTGTGCACACCCCAGGCACTGCCTTTGTTAGTCTGGTGTACCTTTTAGGCATACTTTGATTTTACACCTATCAGACCTAAACCAAGTCTTCTACAATTCAGTTGGTATCACAATGTCAAAATTGTAGGAGAACAAGACCATGACAGTTGCCACCTTTGAGGACAGCCAGAAGTGATAAGTGGAAAATGGAACAGTTTTTCAGTCCAGTAGGATTATCTTCCAGTTAAGGTTATATGTGTAGCTGTGCTTTCTGCTACAATCTCCAAGTAAGCTTTTAAAAATCATGACCTTAAAGATTCAGAGGAAGAAATAATCTGTCCCCTTGCTAGATGTAGGTCGCTAACTAGAAGGTGAGCCAGAGGTGAGAACCTAGCCTGATTTATCCTGTTGTGTCTCTGAGGCTCAGTATAAGGTAGGTGCTCAGTAAAAATTGGCAGAATGCCTGTTGTCTTTCTCAATCATTCCCTACTATTGGCAACTTCACCGTGCTGCTTTGAAACAGTGTGATGAACCTTTCCCCTAAGACACAGAGGAGTCTATGATCCATCCCTGGAAATGCCAGGAAAATACATCCTCTGATTTATTTATTAAAAGACCCTCATTTAAAGGTCTCTGTCTAGTCTGAAAATTTAACAGAAAAGATTAACATGAGCAATTATTGGACTTATATCTTAAAAATAGATTTCCTCTTCTGTGATAGTGAGAAATACCTCAGGTTGTACTTCAGCTATTGCATTGGTTAGTTTGGGCTGCCATGACAAGATACCATAAATACAGAGGTGGAAGTCCCAAGGTCAAGATTCCAGCAGGGTTGATTTCTAGTGATGCCTCTTCATTATATAACGTCTTCTCATTATGTCCTTGAATAGTCTTTTTTCTGATCAAAGAGAGAGAGAGAGAGAGAGAGAGAGGGAGAGAAAGAGAGAGAGAGTGTGTTATATTGTCTCTTCTCGTAAGGAGACCAGTCTTCTGGGATTAAACCTCCTTTAATCCCAAAAAGTCCTGTCTCCAAATAAAATTACATTTTGGGATAGGGCTTCAACACGAATTTGAGGGGGGCAAGGGCATAATTTAGTTCATAACATTTTTGCCCTCACAGTACTTAAATGATGAGATATCAAGGAGAAGAGCAAATATCCCTCAAGGAATTTGCATCTTCTTCTGGGAAAAGAGTTGGTGTGTTTGGGTGGTAGGAAGGATAGTTGTAGCATGTGGTGGAAGAATGACTTGGTTATTGTCCTTATTTTGGAATGATGTATGATTTAAGCAGATACGTAAGGTGTCAAGTTGACAGGGTAGAATTTTGAGGTTAATTTTATTTTATTTGATAACTTGACTGAGTCAGGGAGTATCCAAATATTTGATCAAATATTATTCTGAATGTTTCTGTGAGAATATGTTTGGATGAGATCAATGTTTAAATTGGTAGACTGGATAAAACAACTTGTCCTCCATAATGTAGGGGGGACGGCTCACCCAATAAGATGAAAAATAAAACAGAACTTAAAAGGCTGGCTTTCCCCCAAATAAAAGAGATTCATCCTGCCTGACAACCTTTAGACTGAAACTTAGACTTTTTTTGTTTTTTGCCTGGTGGCCTTTGAACTGAGACACAAGAGCTCTTCCTGGTTCTATGGCAGCCTACCAGTCTTCAAACTTAAACTGAATTTAGGCTCTGCAGATTTTGCAGAATCCTGTTGATTCTGTCTCTCTGGAGAATTCTGACTAATATAGACATGCATTTCAAAGGCCAGCTATCTCTCATTTGTCACTTAATCATGTGTATTGTAAATGTTTCCTATTTAGTCCTGTTTATATTTTGCTTTTGCAAAATTTAGGAATCAGAAAATGTCAGCCATAGTTCCTGCAGTTTTCTGACTCCTAATGTGAGTCAGAAGCTTGAATGATCACAAAATATTTAAGTGACTATAAATATTTCCTAAATCCTCTAACCTACTAGCTGAATGACCTCGAGTGAATCACTTCTCTGCTCTGAAATTCAGTTCCTCATTTGTGAAAATGAACCCTGTTTTTAATCTCACAGAGTCACTTTAGTAACTCATGGGATAGCACATATAAAAATGTTTTCAAGGTCCAAAATGCCATCATATGACTGAGTTTAGCACTCTTACTACATAATAGACACAAGCATTTATAACTGTGAGTTTATCTTGGATTAAAAATTCCAAACCTGAGCTGGGATTGTAGCTCAATGGTAGTGTTTGCCTAGCATGCACAAACCACTAGGTTCAAACCCCAGTACCCTGTCCGCCCCCCACCACATGAAATCCCAAACCTTAGGAAACAAATGTTTTGTTTTGTTTTTTTCTTCCAATATTGGGGACTGAATCAAATGTCTTATGTGTGACAGGCAAGTGCCCCATCACTGACCTACATCCCCAGCCCTTTTTATTGTTCATGTTGAGACAGGGTCTCACAAAAATGCTAAAACTGACCTCGAACTTGTGATCCTTCTGCCTTAGTCTCCTGAGTAGCTGGAACTGCAGATGTTCACCACCATGCTCTAAACGGATATTCAGATGACACACTCCTTTGGTTAAATCATGGATAGCAACTAAGAGTACTCATGTGGCTACTGTTCCTTCCCACTGCCCTGGAAGACATCTGAAATCCACCAAGACACTTTCACACTAAGATGCAAAGGGCTTTAGAATCCTTCTAATATCTGGTATTCCTCTCCATGAGTGGACCTACGTAGGCATGAATGTTGAGACCTTGTTGCCATCTCTAATGTATTTAAAAGTTGATCAATTCAGTGGCCAGTCTGTTCTGTCAAAGTGATGTCTAGACTACTATTAATTTGTATAATACAACGGGAATGTGTTGATGGGGTGAAGAACATATGTGAAATCCTGTTTTCCCCTGGTACTGGGGATTGAACCCAAGGCCTTGTACATGCTAGTCAAGTGCTCTGCTGCTGGGCTACATCCCCAGCTACACTCCCTCCTCTTTATTAAATTTTGAGACAGGCTGGCCTTGAACTAGTGGTCTGCAATCCTCCCACTTGAGCCTCCTGAGTAGCTGGGATTACAATTCTGTGCCACTGTGCCTGTCATCTAATTGTTGTAGTTGACAATGGGAACCATAACTTCTTCCTCATCAATTTTGCTAAGACATTTCCCGCATGACCCTCAGTATTTTAAACTTTTATGGTCAGAAACACAGACAATTCTTCTTTGCTTTGCAATTTTCCATGAACTCTAACTCATGTGAGTTGCCTTTGCAGAAGAGTGGTTTGAAAGGAAAAGAGAAATCAGACAGATTATGTGCTAAGAGAAAAAATGGGCTAAATTATTCACCTTCCTCCCACCACTATGATCACAACGAGTCCTTCTGAGAATATTTTCTCAATCCTTGCTCAAATTACATGGAAGAAACCAGAGTTCTCTGATTAAAGCAAGCAGAAGGTTTTATGTTTCCTTTTGTCACTGAGTCATAAAAAAGAAACAAACAAAACACATTCAGCTCAATCGAAAACTAACCAATCGCAGAGCTTTATTAAACATAGCATCGGCAGAAAGAAAATATGTAGTTCTTGCCCAGAAAGGATGGATGCCAAGAACAGAGTAATTTTCTGGCTTTGTCTTTGATATCTATAAATTTTATTCTTTGTGCAACTCACCATGTTACTGAATAGCTGTTGATATTAAACATGAGGGGAAACTTACAAATGGACAGTGAAATGCATTAGGGATTACCAGATGTTAACTAGCCACACTCCAGGAGGACCCTACTCACATCTGTTTTTAACCTCAGAATGCATAAAACACTTTCTTTTCTCTCCTATTATTCTATCTCCTTATTTTTGTGGCCAAGTGTATATTGGATACAAAACTTGTTCAGACCAAAACTTGGCATGTGAACTCTTGATTTGGCTGCAGTTGGGTTACCACCAATTTGCAAAATAAAGTATGAATAATAATCTAAGCTGTAAGAGTGCAAAGTAAAATAAATCTTTACCAGCTTATCAGGGAATATAAATCAAGCTGGCATGTAAGTCAACCTTAATTTCTATGTAAAAGTTCCAGATGTAGTTATGATTCTATTTTATAAATATAGCCAGCATGTTATACATATTGAGAACTAAAAACATCATGGATCTCATATATGGCCCCTGCTTCATAAACCTGATCCAAGCCAAGGGCCATGGAATTCAATTGAGTTTGCTTGACAACATTGTCTCTATCCAGGTTCTCTTTATCTCTTTGCTCTTGTACCATTTTCAATTCAACTTCCTTGAGCTCTGGCATGTATTTGCCTCCTTCCTATCTACAGGTAACAAATTGGCTCTTTGGGGAGCAATTAAATTCAAAGGGGAATTATTTTTAGAATACCTAAGTGCAGTAGTGATTTGGGATGTTGACCTCTACCATTTTTTATCTCAAAATAGGTTTAAATATTGGATGCACTGATTTTTCAAACCTTAGCCACACCAGATCCCCACTGATGCTCTGCCCACTTGGCATGAGGGTGCCATTAGCCCTCCATCCGCTGTGTAGTGCCTTGCACAGAGTGGCAATACCACCTAGGACCCTTAGCAACAAAGTCAAGAAAAAGCCGGTGACTTTCATTTGTAATATACTACTATTCACCATGGTACAGGTACATCTCCTTCTTTAATGAAGAGCATCCTGTTGGAGCGATGCTTTTCAAAATAAGAAAGGGGAAACTTAGAGGTATTGATGTACTTGCCCATAGTTACACACCTGGTCAGCCTGATACCAAAGTCCAGAACTCACCTCGTGTTGCTACCTCCCTGCCTTAGCAGAGGCTATCTAGACCAGATGTTCCTCCCATTTTGCAATCCATGGTTACTAAACCAAAGGTAACCCTATCCCATGTCCTTCTTCAGAGTGTTTTCATCCCTTTCTGCTTTGTAATCCTGCATCCTCAATGACTCCAATATCCCAAGATGTGTTCTCTTGCCACTCAATTGAGCTTCTACCCTTTTCTAAGTGTCTCTCTCTTTCTGAGTCTGTGCCATCTAGTTTTAAGATGCAATGCTTCTCTTAACCTACCCACCCCAGTCATCTCCTTTTATTCACTCAAAAGCTTTGCACAGGGTTAGTATCCTTTTCTACCAAATTTAGATTCAAGAGATTACCTTTTCTCAACCTTATAGAGACACAGATTTCTTGTTGTCCCTATTTTCTTTCAATTTGTGAACTTCCTCCATTTTCTTTTTTGCCCCACCTGTCTTGGACTTTACATCTGATATTGGAACAATTGACAATAGCATCCTTGGTTCCCTTAGATCCTCACACTATGCTGTCTCTGCCTGAGAAAATGGAATCCCAGACAAATGTTATGATCTGATCCACTTTCTCTGTGCTTTCTCTACACGTGACCAGCTAAGAGTTGCTGGAGGAAATGGCACATTCTTATACATTGATGTCGATCCAGCTCAGAATCGTTCATTAGCCCTTTATCTACCTTTGCTTGAATTCCACTCTATTCCCTCGGAGACAAGTCCAAGTCTTGAGCCCTCCCCTTAGGGTCTCCACCTGACTCCATCCTTTGCTCTCAGTGCATAGCCTCCCATCCTGCTTTGCTGTCATGCCTGAGGTCATCAGGTCTGATCCATGCCAATTTCCTGTCTCCCTTCAGTCCGTGTCTTATCTAAACCCACACCCTTCCTTCTTCCTGGCAATCTCAGAGAACACAATTCCCTTCTCCCTTCCTCTTCCTCTCCATGCAGCTAACTCCCCACTCATCATTTGAGGCATCTCAAGCAGTCGATATTCCAATAAGGGTTTCTTAAGGCCAGTCCTATAGTTGGGTTGGGTGATTCTCTTTGTAGAGATCTCTATCCCAGCATAAGATCTCTATCCCTGTGTTTATGACATTCTACATTCTGACATTCTGACATTGCTTCCTACCCCAAGCTGCAAGGGCCTCAGATAAGGCACTAGATCCCACTTGCATGTAAATCACCAATGTCTAGTGCAGATCTATCACGTAGAAGAGACACAGTTTTACTAATCTGTTTTTGTTGTCAAGCTTTCTTCCTTAAATGAGCCTAAATGTATTCCCTTAATACTGTAGACAGAAAACAAAAATAAAACCAGACTAGCTGTGTGGGCATTGTTCAGTGGTAGGTAGGGTGATTGCCTTGCATGCGTGGACCCCTGAGTTCAATCCTTAATTCTGCAAGACAACATCACCACCGAAACAGAAAACATAAAAAAACTAGATTACAGATTCACAAAGGAAAATGTCTCAAGATTTTACATCTTCTTTCTATAAGGTCCATAGTCCTACAGTTGTGCAAATGCTCATGCAAGTGCTATTGCCATTCCACAAATGCTTTAGGACCCTATTGCCATCTTGTGACACATGCTTCATTTCCTGATATAAGAATAGAAGGACAATAGAAACTCCTCCCAAGTCTGCTCACCTCACCCTAGAGGCACATGCTTTTCTGCCCTAGAGACTGCTACAAAAATAGATAATATAGATAACGCCTTGATCATTAACCACCCTAGCAAAAGCCTCTATTTGTTCCCCATGGGCCCACCGCAGACTTTGCACACATACTGCATACCCGAAATAGCTAACCACCACCGCCCAGCTTTGCATAGAGCAATTCTAGTGAGCAACCCTATAAAACACCCCAGAGTTAGATTCCCACTGCCTTCTCTCATTTTCTGAGGATGGCCTTTGTCAGTTCCTAACTGGCAAATAATCTGTCTTCGTGTGTGGATTTTTCATGGCCTGGTCTCTGAGTTTTTCACCAATCCACTTTCCTTTCAATTTCTACTAAAAATATGTGTGTATATTCATATGTACACACATGCCTATTCATATCTTTTCTAGTACTGTGCACTAAAAAGCATCTTTTGTTCTTCATTCTTAAAGCTACAAAAACCAAACAGGCCATGCACACAAACCATTTGCTTTCCTGGGCCTCAGTTTGGAAAGTCAGAAGGTTAGATTAAGTAAATTCTCAACCTTGCAGTATAAAAAAATTGGTTTTTTTTTCAATGACATTAAGAATAAAAAGAAATACTTGCATGGAAGACAGCAGAAATACAATTGACTCTGTCATTCTCAAACTATTCTTAACATATCACATGATAATTCCTTTATCTGACATTTCTAAAGCCATTTTTTAAATTTGCTGTCAAATAAAATGAAATAGCCAAATTTAATATTCTATGGTTGCCTCTTCACGTCCATGCATTCCTCATCTTTGGATTCAACTAACTGTGGATCAAACATGTTTGGAAAAAAAAATTCCAGAAAGTTTCACAAAGCAAAATTTGAAATAGCCAATTACGGAGCAGTGCATTGTATCCATATAAATAAAGTGGTGTGTAGCCATGGGCTGCCATGGCTTTCCAACATTTCACAGATCCTGTTTCCCTCCAGCATTTGTTGGTCAGGCTGTTTTTGTCTCACATCTCATTCTTGTACTATATAATTAGACTTAGGATAGTTGCATCTGCACTGAACATGCTCAGACTGTTTATTCTTATCATCACCTTAACAGTATAGTATATAACCATTTACATAACACTTACATTGTATTAGGCATTATAAACCATCTAGAGATGATTTCAAAGTGTTTGTGGGGATATGTGATTAGGTTACATACAAATGCTATAGTATGTTTTTGAAGGAATTTGAGCATCCATGAATATGACCATCCTGGTCATGGAACCAATCTTTATGGATACCAATGGACTGTGGTTTTTATATATCAATTTACTTTTCAATAATATAATTTTAAATTTTATAATAGCTTTAGATTTACATAAAATTTGTAACATAATACAGAGTTCCTATATACCCCTCCCTCATTTTCCCTTTTACTAACCTCTTACATTATCATGCTACAGTTGTCACAAATGTGGAACAAACATTGGATTATTATTGTTAACGTACCAACCAAATTCCAAGATATGTTTGGATTTCACTGTGTTTCCACTAACGTCCTTTTGTGTTCCAGAATTCCATCCTAGTTATCACATTACACTCTCTCACTATGTCTCCTGGATTTCCTCTGGTCCTTGAGACTATCTGGGTCTTTGCTTGTTTTTTATAACCTCGACAGTTACGAGAAGTACTGGTAGGTTATCTTGACAAATGTCCCTCAATTTGAGTTTGGTGTTTTTCTCTGGCTTAGACTGTTAGAGATTGGATCTGGAATGTTCCCCCAAAGGCTCGTGTGTTGAAGGCTTGGTATCTAAAGCAGGCGTTTTCCTTTGGGAAAGTGATTTGATCATGAAGGCTTTGACCTCATCAATGAATTAATTCATAATTTGGTTGCATTACTGGGAAGTGGTGGAACCTGTAAGAGGCGGGGCATAGTTGGAGGAAGTATGTCACTGGGAGCATGTCCTGGAAAAGTGTATCTCTGCCCCTTTCCTTCTCAATCTCTCTCTCTCTCTCTCTCTCTCTCTCTCTCTCTCTCTCTCTTTTCTCTCTTTAAAATGCTGTCACCTGATGACCTCTTCATAGCATCTCCTGACCACCTCCTCTAAATTAGACATATAAGAAGCATTTATAAGAAGCAGAAACTTACAGTGCTTTCTAGTGTAAACTCACTTGAGTGCTCCTGTGCTTAGCAATGTTTGTGATTCCATGATTCATGCCATCTTCATACTGTAACCACAGGCATTTTTTAACAAATGCAGATCAAAATGGCCAACCAATCAGGCAATAAACAAAAACCTACACAAAGTAAACATCATGATTTAATTCATGTTTAAAATAAATTTTTCTTTCTTTCAAATTAATTATTTTGGGTTAGATAGTCATACTTATTTTCTTAAAGATTCATGCCTTTGTACCTGACCCCAAAAGCCATTTTAATAGTTTATTTTCTCATCTGTAAAACAAATTTGTGACTATGAAAAGATGCATTTTGGGTGTGTAACAATGTTGCTCACTTTTCAATCGGATAAAGAGAGGGCCTGATAATTATCTCTCTGAAGACAATTACAACAAGAGCAATTATTACAGCTGTTACAGATATATATCATAAACAATTATATATTGTTATAATAAAATTACTAAGAGTGATAATAGTAGCTAACATAGTTAGCTTTTAATATAAGGCAGACTTTGTGCTAAATGATCACACTTCATCCTCAAAAATCTATAGGTTAAATCCTACCAGCGTCTTCATTATTTAAGTGAGGAAACTGAGGCTCAGAGAGAGAAACTCACCCAAATTTATGTAGATCAGACAGTTGGAACTATATTAGTTCCCTAGGTGTGCAATAATAAAATACATAGACTGTGAGGCATAGGCAAGAGAAACTCACTTTCCTACATTCAGGAAGCTAAAGGTCCAAGAGCAAGTTATTACTGATTTGGTTTCTTTTTTTTTAAATTTATTTATTTATTTTTTAATTTTAGGTCATTGTACACAAAGAGAGTACAACTATCATTTTTCTGGTTGTACACAAAGTAGAATCATACAATTTTCATATTTATACATATACATAGGATATAGATGTCTGTCTCATTCTATTATCTTTCCTTCCCCACCCCCTACCCACTCCTCATTTTCTTCTATACAATCCATCCCTTTTCCATTCTTCCCGTGCCTCTCCCCACCCCCGCTATGTGTCATCAACCACTTATAAGAGAGATCATTTGGCTTTTGATTTTTTGGGATTGGCTTATTTCACTTAACAAAATCTCCAATTCCATCCATTTACCTGCAAATGTCATAATTTTACTATTCTTTATGGCTGAATAATATTCCATTGTGTATATATACCACAGTTTCTTTATCCATTCCTCTATTGAAGGGCATCTAGGTTGGTTCCACAATCTAGCTATAGTGAATTGGGCTGCTATAAACATTGATGTGACTGCATCACTGTAGTATGCCGATTTTAAGTCCTTTGGATATAGGCCAAGGAGAGGGATAGCTGGGTCAAATGGTGGTTCCATTCCGAGTTTTCGAAGGAATTTTCATACTGCTTTCCAGAGTGGCTGCACCAATTTGCAACTCCACCAACAATGGTTTGGTTTCTTCTGAGCCTTTCCCCATCGCTTGCAGATACCTGCCTTCTCTCTGTGTCTTCCCTGGTTTTTCCTTTGAGCATGGACATCCCTGGCATCTCTTTGGATGTTCAAATTTCCTCTTCCTGTAAGGATGCCAGTCAGATTGGATGAGGCCGGTCCTAAGGACCTGCTATGGTTTGAATGTGTTCCTTCCAAAATTCAGATCTTGCCACTATGCTAGTATTAAGGAGTGGGACCTTTAAAGGTGGATAGGCCACGAGGCTCCACTTGATGAGGCACTTCATTCATCCATTTTGCCTTCTGCCTTCTGTCAATTAAGGACTCAGTGTCCTCCTCTCTGGAAAAGGCAGCATTCATCAGACAACTGAATCTATGTGTTCCTGATGGATTGGATTTCCCCAGCCTCCAGAACTATTAAGAACACATTTATGGGTTTTTATATAAATTACCCAGTCTTTGTTTGTTTGTTTTTGTAGTAGCATGGAGTCTCATTGTAACTTAATCACCTTTTAAAACACCTTACCTCCACTTACAGTCTGAGATGCTGGGGGTTAGGGCTTCAACAGATGAATGGGAAGGGCACAATCATGCTGTAACAGGAGCCCTGATTCAAACTCTGCCATATGGCTCTAAAGCCAAAATTTTATCTACTCAGCTATCCTGATAGAGGAGCTGTACACTATTTAGAGTAGTAAAAACATCAGCATTTTCAGTCTTCCTTGTCATCCCAAAAGAAGAAGCTGAGTCTTTACTGACCAGAGATCTTCTTCATATAATTGAGCTCATACTAATGAAATTTACAGCTTTATTCCTTACTCCATCATTTACAAGCAGCTGGCTTTGGAAGAAGACTCCGTGATGGAACCAGCTGAGAAATAACACATTTCTGTTTTGGGTGTTGTGTGTTCAACCCTTACTTATATGTTTAGATATTTACTCAGCAAATATTTACTGAGTGCTTGCTAAGTTTCAGGCGTTTTTCTAAACACCTTTGAAATATCAGCCACTGCATTCTAACAATAGACAGGAAGGTACTATCATTATTCTTTTTTATAGATGAGAAACCAAAACTTGAAGAAATTAAGTAACTTGCTCATTGTCACATCACTTAAGAGGTAGAACCAACATTTGAAGAAGGTGACTTAAGAAAGCAACCTCCTCCAGACCCTCCACCTGCTCTTCAGATTTCTCCTTCTTTCTACCTTTCAAAATGCCTGATGTTGACAGTTCGCACTGAACTTTACCACTTTTTTGAGAGTATTTTTTACAGTTACTGTCAGCTTAATAAAGTTCTGTTGGTCTCCATATTATACAGAATGCAAAGTTGTTATGGTACAGTTTCTATTTAATCCACACATTCCAGAACAGTAAAGGATCCGTGAGTTTTCTGTTTCAAGTTTGTGAACTAGGAGCTTAATCTCCCTTTGAAATGGCAGGAAGGATTTTTTAAACCCAGAAAGGTACAATAAAAGCAGTTCTAGAAAATATGAGTGGGTGGAATGGGAATTTTGAGGAATTTCAGGAGGACAGAATGGAGATAGAATTAGGTCAGTGGAGAAGCCAGAGCAGAAGAGGTTAAGATATAGAGGTGAGCATAGTTCCTTCTTTTAGAGTCTCTAGGAAGCTCAAGTCATAATTGGCAAGTACAAAGAGCAGTAATGCTCAAGTTATTGTTCAGTAACTATATTGAGGAGAGTAGAAATGGATGAAGATCATCTCTGCTTCCTATTAGATTTGGTACCAATGATAATTTTCTTTTTCTTCTTTCTTTCTTTCTTTCTTTCTTTCTTTCTTTCTTTCTTTCTTTCTTTCTTTCTTCTTTCTTTCTTCTTTCTTTCTTTCTTTCTTTCTTTCTTTCTTTCTTTCTTTCTTTCTTTCTTGTTTCTTTTTTTTTTCTTTTATGGTACTAGGGATTGAACCCAGGGGCACTTAACCACTAAGACACATCCCCAGCTGTTTTTATTTTTTATTTTGAGAGGAGTCTCACTAAGTTGCTTCAGCCCTCACTAAGTTGCTAAGGCTGGATTTTAACTTGCAATCCTCCTGCTTCAGCCTCCTGGGCCCTGGGATTACAGTCATGTGCCACTGCACCTGGCCCAGTGATATTTTCCTTCAAACTAAAATCCAAGAGCTGTTCTTTAAAGGAAGGGTTAGTGGATGAGGCTCCTATTAAGAGTGTAGACAAGCTGGGTGCAATGGTGTATACTACCTGTAATCCCAGCAGCTCAGGAGGTTGAGGCAGGAGGATCACAAGTTCAAAGCCAGCCTCAGCAAAAGTGAGGTGCTAAGCAACTCAGCGAGACCCTATCTCTAAATAAAGTACAAAATAGGGCTAGGGTGTGGCTCAGGGTTGAGTGCCCTGAGTTCAATCCCAAGTCCTCCTCCACAAAAAAAAAAAAAAAAAAGTAGAGTGTAGACAAAGTCATAGTGTCCTGTGGATAGGTATGAATCTTCACAGCAGCCAGAAGTTGTGGAATGGGGTATAGGAGAGAAGCTCAAGCAGTTCTGCCAGGGACTCAATGAGATGCACTAACCCCTTGCTCTTAGAGGAACTGTCCTTATCTCAACACCCCCACCTGCTCCTCCTCATTGCACTCCATGGGGAAGTAAACCTGACAAGTGTTCCCTGCCCAGTTCCCAGGACCACAGCATATTCTGCAGACAAACAGCAACTGAGAACACCTGTTTCAAATACACCCTATACTCAGCCTAGTCCCTGGTTTGCAAATGTGAATGGACAGCAAAGAATCATCAAAGTGTCTGAAGATCACTACATTATAAAACCCTAAGAGTGAAGGTTGGATTTGAACACACCAAGCAACTGACAAAATAATGACAAATAGTTCAGGAAGATGGAATAATTAAAAACTGTGTGCTTCCTCAGATATTTGAAAAGTTATTGATATCTACCAAACAAGAATAAGCTACTGTGGAAAATGAGGTATCAGTAAATAATTAAATAATCAGTAATAATTAATTTTGTCACCTTGTTTAAAAATCAAGGTGACAAAAAATCACTAATGGAACTCAGCCATAAAACAATCTGAAGATCAAGTTAGACATTTAGAAGATACATTTAAGAAGAACTACCAGAATATAAATGAAAAAGACAAAAATGAAAAATATAAGGCATTGCAGAAAGAGAGAACAAGCAATAGAGAAGACATAATCAAATAAGTTACAAAAGAAGATTTAATTCATCTTAAGACACAGACTCCTGCACTAGGGAGGGTCGATAAAATAAAGTCCAATATCTAGGCAGAATCAAATGAGAAGCAAATGAAAAGAGAAAAATCTTGAAAAATACTATACATTAAAAATAATTGTCTACAAAAAGAAAACAGACATCAGACTTTTTACTTATGTTGGATTCTAGAAAATAATGGAGAAATGTCTTAAAAGTTCAGG